>CM033109.1:12621184-12993066 GCA_019321725.1 Paulownia fortunei | reverse complement strand
GTGTAAATTCGCCATATAATTTAGGCCCATCTTCTTAAGATGTCCGTCGAATATCTTCTACGCTAGGGGTTTGGTAAGTGGGTCTGCTACATTTTCTATCCAAGTGAATCTATCCACTACGACATCGCCTCTACCATTGATCTCTCTAATCATGTGGTTTCGCCTCATAATGTGCTTGGATCTTTGGTGAGATCTTGGTTATTTTGCTTGCACAATAGCTTCGTTGTTATCACAATATATCAATATAGGATCAATAATGAATAGAACTACACCCAACTCTTGGATAAAGTTCCTCACCTAAACAACTTCCTTTGTTGCATCACATGTAGCAATGCATTTAGTCTTAGTGGTAGAATCTGCAATCATCTCTTTCTTGGAACTCTTCCAACTGATCGTACCACCATTTATAGTTAATACATATCTGGACATGGACTTTGAGTCATCTATATCAAACTAAAAACTAGAAACGGTATAGCCTTCTAGTTTTAATTTTCTAGAGCCATATACAAGAAAGATATACTTAGTTATTCTCAAGTACTTGAGGATCATATTTATGGTCTTCTAGTGTTTCTCACCTAGATTGGATCGATATTTGTTCATGACACTCAGATCATATGCAACATCAAGCCTTGTACATAACATTCCATACATTATGCTTCTAATGGAAAATGCATAAGGCATGCAGGTCATCATTTTCCTCTCCTCATGAGTTTTTCGAGATATAGCCCTTGAGTGAGAAATGCAATGACTTGTCAGCTAGAATCCTCATTTGTATTCCTCCATGTTAAACCTCTTTAGCATTTTGTCTATGTATGTGGATTGTGATAGTTTGATCATTGTTCTAGACCTATCTCTATAGATTTTTATTCCCATAATAAAGGATCCTTCTCCTAAATCGTTCATGGAGAATTGGTTAGACAACCAAGTCTTAGTTGACTGCAGCATCCCTACATCATTCTCAATTAGTAGGATGTCATTAATATACAACATAATAAATATCATTGCACTCCTACTAACCTTCTTGTGGACACAAGGTTCATCTGAGTTCTTGTGTAAATCAAACAATTTAATTGTCTTATCAAACTAGATGTTCTAGTTTTAGGAAGCCTGCTTGAGTTCGTAAATAGATCTCTGGAGTTTGCAAACCTTCTGCTCACTTTCTCTGGATATAAAGCCTTTTGGCTGCCTTATATAGATCTCTTCCTTAATATTTCTATTAAGGAAAGCTGTCTTCATATCCATTTACCATACCTCATAGTCATAATACGCTGATATGGCTAGCAGTATCCGGATGGATTTAAGCATCACTACTGGTGAAAATATTTTCTTATAATCAATTTCTTGCTTTTGATTATAATCTTTCACGACCAGTTATGTTTTATAGGTCACTACCTCTCCATTTACTCCAAGCTTCCTCTTGTAGACCTATTTCCACCTAGTGGGAACTATTCCCTATGGTAGGTCCACCAAGGTCCATACCTTGTTAGAGTACATGGAATCCATCTCAGATTGCATGACGTTTCGCCAACTTCTCAAGTCGATGTCAGACATCGCCTCTCCATAAATCCTTAGATTACTATCCAAGGGAAGATTCTACTCATTATTCTCTAACATAAGTCCTCTCCATACTACTCATTGTGTATAAAGGCCCAGCCTTAGCTGGTTAGCTCGTTACTGCGTCTGTTGGGAAGCTATATGATTCTTGAATTTATTCAAGTTCCACGACTTCACCATTTCTATCTAATAGAATATCCTTCTCTAAGAAGGTGGCATTTCTCAAAATAAACACCCTTTGTTCTAATGAGTCATAGAAATAGTATCCAATGAATTGTTTTGGATACCTCACGAACTTGCATAAACTGGATCTCATATCTAATTTATCTCATATTTGTTGTTTCATGTAATCAGCATATCCCTACACCCTAAGGTATTTATAAGAGGGTGGTTTTCCATACCACATCTCAGATAGTGTTTTGGGCACCAACTTTGATGGAACATAGCCCTAGATACTATTTAGTAGATACGTCGTTGTTTCTAGAACATAGCCCTAGAATGAAGGAGAAAGTCCAGTGAAACTCATCATGGATCGAACCATTAATAGGGTCTGATTCCTAAACTCCACAACTCCATTGAGTTGAGGAGTAGCAGGAGGGGTCCACTGTGAGAGAATCCTATTCTGTTTTAGACAATCAAGAAAGTCTGTGCTTAAGTAGTCACCTTCTCAATTCGATCATAGAGCCTTAATACTTAGCCTAGTTTATTTTCTCCACTTCGTATCTGAATTATTTGAACTTTTCAAAGGTTTCAGATTTTTACCTTAAAATGTAAACATAACCATACCTAGAATAATCATTCGAAAAGGTTATAAAATAGTGATAGTTCCTGTGAGCACTAACACTCAGTGGTCTGCATACATTCGTGTGGATCAAATCCTATAGATCTTTAGCTCACTTCATTAGTCCAACAAATGGTGATTTGTTCATTTTCCCTTTGAGACATGATTCACATGCTAGCATTCCTTGCTCTTTTGGAAGATCAAGCAATTGGGCCAACTTGTGAATTCTCTTCTCAGAGATGTGACCTAATCTAATGTGCCATAAGAGTTGGGAACTATGATTATCTAATTTTTCTTTTATTGAATAATTAGGATGGAATTTACGGTTGTATTAATCATTTGTTAATATACCAACATCAAAAAACATGGAACATTTCCACCTTTGATCTTTTAACCAAACTTTCTCTATCCAACAGAGATTCCGCTCTTAATGTTGTTTAATACTAAAAAAATAATTAAAACTACTCTAATTCCATTTAGAGTGAAGTGGATTACTCTTTTAGCTAATAAAGCAACATTTGCTTTACTTCCAAGCTGAAAGATCCTCTTCTTAGTGCCATTTTCTTGTCATTCTTTACAACTCTTTACAAAAATGGGATCATATGTGGTATCCTATACCCAGGAAGAATCATCAACGCTGATGGTATTCCTCTTGTCAACTTTTGCAACTCTTTGCAGAGATGGGATCAATATCCAGTATTTAATATTTAAGAAGAATTTTCAAAGTCAACTATTGAATTCAACAAAATTTAAATTTGGACTAGAACTCTTTCTAATTCAAAACTCTATTTTATATTTTTTTTTTCTAAATCATTGAGTAAGTCAATACTTGCATCCTTCTTTCAATGCCCCATTATCCCGCAGTAGTAGAATGAACCATTCTTATTCGGATTAATTCTCTAGCTTTGCCAACTAGAATCTCCTATAACTCTTTATAAGAGGTCATTCTTCAACTATTTTAGAAGGTTTCTCTATAACACTTTGTAGAATGTGTAATGGGAGGTACTTGCACAACTTTTGTGAGAGTTGTTTCTATAACTATTCAAGAAATCTCAAATTTCGAGAGCATTCTAGATAGATTTAGAGCTTAGAAATGCTCATTGGTGTCAGGAATAGTTTTTAGTAGAATTATAAGTAATAACAGTTATCCTAAGCGAGGTAGAAAAATGAGCAATCTTTCAATATCATATTCATTTGTAACAAGGTCATTGGTTACAAATGTCTCCCACTATTTTATTCGAATTCCATTATCCCTAATGGTAATTCGTTAAATCTTATTTCTTAGTGGGCTTGAGGCCCAATCAATAGGTCTTATGCCCCAATTTTATGAGCGCATAAAACATATTGGATGGTAGTTAACTTTTAACGATTGCATAGCTATACAACCTTCAAGATATTTTACCTAACTGCTTCCCGTATACCCTAATTTTATGAGCCTATATGGTACTAAGTATTAAGAAAGACCCATCAAACCTCCATGTAGATGAAGCATCAAAATCTTCTATGACTCATGGCCAATATAGAGACGAGTCCATCCCATAGGCATTGCCTTGCTTAGTAGAGATCACAACTTTTCATTATAGAGTCATTCCACAACTCATGGCCAATGATAAAGTAAGGTAGAATCATCATGTCATCCACTTTTGATGGTAAGCATAGATTACTGGGTGTTCGTGAAATATTTTACAAATTGAAAGTGTACGGTGTCAAGTTTTAATATATCAGTGAGTTGAGTTGAGTATCCACAAAGATTGTAATAAAAAATTACATCAAGTACCGTAGTTTAAATACTCTTAATTTTATCTAGAAAAACAAGTGATGATTGGTAAACAAAGTAGAATGAGATAAAAATAATTCAAAGATAAGAATGGATTTTTTAAAGGCAATACAACAAATACCTTATGAGTAAGAAATTATAGAGGAATGACTTACCTAATTATCACCTATGTTCTTCCTTCTAAAACATATCAATTCAAGTCAACAAAACATGTAAGTTAAGAATTCCTAAACTTATCAATTCCCTCTCTCGAGTGCTGAATTGACTATGAGTTCTAACATGAATTTCAATATCTCTATAAAAATTCAAAAATAAAACTCTACAAAATTTTAATGAATTCTTCTTCAAAATTTAAAAGGTTTTATAAGCTTCTCAACTTTATGATTCCTAGGTTGTGTTATATTTATGATCGTGTATAATTTTTTTCTCTTTCGAGTATCAAATCTCATACATAAAAAAATCTCAATTAATGGCCAAATAATCAAGATGCAATACTGAACAAGATAACACAAATAAAATGAATAACTTGAACTAATATTGTTTGAAACTCAAAATATAGGATCAAATAAGGTTACATCATCCTCTAGAAAGAAAAGTTTAGTTCATCATAGATAAATACAACTTCAAGAAATACATAAGAAAGAGCATGAAAATTGTTCACCAATTTGTGCAGTGAAAGGAATGGTTAAAGCTCTCATTGTCTCCAAGAATGGCTTATCTCTAATAATGACTCTTTCTCCAAGAATGGCTCATCCTCTATCCATAAAATTGAATTACTTTTGTCTCCAAGAACCAATCCCACAATGCCTCTTTGGTTGATGCCAATCTTCCCTTTTTAGCTCATCTCAATGATTCATTCTCCAAAGAAATCCTGAAATCTCTCATCTTTTCATGGCTTTTCATCATTTTTCTCTCCACCAATTTAGTGTATCGCACTAAAGCATTATATGGGTAATGATGTATAGGTTTATCTAATGTGTATATCTCATAAAAATGCCAAAATTCATGATCCATTCCACTTGTCGCAAAAAAAAATGCATGAGCATCTTTTTTGTTAGTAGAGCAGCACCTAGGCACCGTGTATTCTATCCTGGCAGCATCAGATGGCACCTAGGCACTCTGTTTTAGCACCTAGGTATCGTATATTTTGTCCTGGCAGGCTCAGATGGCACCTAGGCGCTCTGTTTTGGCGCTTAGGCGCCATTGCTGCTATCTTTTCCTCCTTCATTTCAGTACTTTGACACTATTTATCCCCCTACAACTAGGTTTTGACCTCTTTTTAGGATGAATTAGCTTTTGATGTATTCTAATCTATGTCTTATCTTTCCATAGGTACTTGAATCAACTAAATATGACACCTATGGAGAGAGTTATTCTTGAAATACCAAGATATATCATATCAGGAAATTTCAGCGTAGTGCTGACTCTTGAACTCAGTGTTTCTCATTGAAATCGACCGAAATATACCCTACATGTGCATCTATTACATATAGAACTGAATGATCTTGGGTTAATCCTATGTGATCTATTTGAGCGAAAAATAGATCTAGGTCAATCTATGAGTAATAAAATTAAGATAAAATGGATCTAACACAACGAGGCTGTCCAACACCCCCACAAGTAGCATGCACACCTGGGGTACGCGCACGTGTGCTGTTACATGCGGTCGTGCCATGTATGTACCTTCACTAATTGAATTGAATTCAATCACACATGTTTATTTAATAGTTAAATAAATTACAAAAATAAATTTATCCCAATCAAAAATAAAAACTTCAATCAAAATTTAATAATTAAATCCGTAGGCATAAATTGAATCTAATTGGAATTGCATAAACCGTGGCTCTAATATCACTGTTGGGTTCGTTTGATCCCGGGCTATGAGCAGCGAAAAAATATTTTTTTTAAATAAACATGCCATAACAATTATAGCAACACCCCAAATTCGATGCGATTTTATCGATTCTGCAATTTCCAATAGTTGTGTAAAATAAATAAAAGTTTTGATTTATACCTTTGAGCACTCTGGTTATCATAAAGTTTGAAACAATAAATTATTAGCTCCTTTCTGAATCTGGTTTAAAGGGATCCAAATGTCTCCCCTCGCAATTCGAATTCTGTTACTAACCTTGTTTTTGGAGTGTGTTTTGTGAATATTAATTCTAACTATCAACTTGTGATAAAAGAATTAATATTTTGAAGAATGATGAATTTTTGGTTGAAAAAAAGATGGAATAAAGAAATAATTTTTCTCTTTTTTTCTCTCTTAATGGTAGAAAACTTGGAGGAATTCTTTTCCTCAAATTTTCAGCCCTATGTAAATTATAGGATTGGTCAAAAAACCTAAAGTCCCACTCTTTATGTTTTTGGTCTTCTATTTTTTCAGTTTGTAGTTTTTGATTGATTCAAAATCTTTCAAAAATTTTCAACTCTATCTCTTGTACCATCCAAAGATACGTAAAGATTTCCAAGAATATCAAAATCTTAAGTTTTCATTTTTTTCAAACAAATCTTGTGGCCTTCTCCTAATGGGCCTCTTTGAATTGGACTTGGACTTAAAAATAAATTTCAAAATTAATCCAATTATTGTTTAAGCCTAAATTTAATTAATTAATCCCATTTAGCCCACATAATCAAATTAGGCCCAATTAAATAATTTAATTATTTAATTGAGTAAATTAATTTAATAATTAAATTAATTTTTTATCTACACAATTAATTGATCTAATCAAATAATTGTTTCACTCCAATTGTGCCTTCTAATCTTATTAGATCTAATTAAATAATCTAATTATTTAATTGAATAATTAATTCAACTCCTTGAATTAATTTAAGCCCTAATTAATTCATCTCCATTAATTAATTGGATCTAACTCCTTGGATCAATTTCCAAATTAGAAATATTCCATCTCAAATTGTGTGTGAACCTTTAGGTTCACAATGAAGCTAGCAATGACTTGAAATATTTATAATTTATGAATAACGGTTATTCTGATTAATCAATCTAATTAATTAATTCGTTTAAAATTAACTCTTTAATTTCAAGAACTTCACAAGTCATGGAAAACACTTAACAAGTGTATCATCACTACCTAGTCTTAGGTGAATTAGCGAGTGAGCATATTTTAATTATGAGTACCATACACGTAAGATCCTTCTACCATCTATTCTATCGATTGAGTCTAGGGCATAGATTAATAGTCAAAACCCTAATTGGCTCAATAACTATAATTTTATTTCAAGTTGTAATGACTCATGATGAATCGTTAGAAAACCACATCTACCATTCATCATGCCTTGGGCAAATTCATGAACTTTGCAAACATAAGAGATTCATTTGTTCTGCCAGATAAGTGATGGATCATTTGTTGGCTACTCATCAACCTCCACACATATTAATGCAACCTCCAACGTACCCCATTTGTGATTGTCAATAAATTAGAAGATACATCAAAATAAAACACGATATGCACAAGGCTACTATGGTGCCTCAAGTCCAAGGACTAATTGTATACTATTAAGACATGAAATTTTTTATTTTCACAAACAACGTTCCCAATTAAGAATTATTAGCGGGCCTGTTTAGTGTACTTATTCTCTAATAAGCACCCGTATACATGAACTAGCATTACTATGCTAATGTTTATGGAGTGAGATATCATCCTCATGCGAGCATGCATCGTATGCGTGAGTCTATTGGGCTATTAGATATTCTATCTCAAAAAGCCCTTGACTTAAAACTAATTTAAGACTAAATCTATAGAGGTATATTCCATGATCACCATTAAATGCGCGATCATGCCCCGTAGCTAAATTTGGTCTAGGGACTTTATCCAATTATTATACGTAATTAAAAATAAATAAATTTTGCCTATTTTAATAATATGATTTGAAAGAAATTATTTTTACAAATACAAGTGTATAGAAGATGCCCAATCTAATTGGCGCGTTAGGCACTACTCTAACAAGAGCATCAAGAGCTTTGGTGAAAATATCAACCAACTATTTCTCTATTGTCACATAATCAATGGTCACCTTTCTCTCAACTAAATCTCTTATTAAATGGTGACATATGTCTATATCTTTGGTCCTTGAATCTTGGACAGGGTTCTTATAGATGTTTATGGTACTTTGGACATCTATTTGGTGAAGTTTAAAACATATGTGACATGCAATGGCCAAAAGAAGTCTAATGGACTCAAGTCTAGCAACAAGCGCAAAGGTTAAATCAAAATCCACCCCTTCCACTTTAGTGTATCCTTGAGATAATGATGTTATTATGATAAGCTTGAAAGGCACAAATGAGTCAAAGATGGCCTAGATCATTTTCAAGTTTGCTAATAATCTAGAATTTCACCTCAAAGGATAATCAAGTAAGTTCTAGAACACCTGATGTTGATCACAATATATCATAGATGCAAAATCCTTCACTAAGCAACACACAACTCACAAGATTTTGACACAAAATGTTCAATGAAATTCATCAATCATGACAAAGACTAACTCAACACAAGAATTGTCATATTACAATACTAGCGATCTTCCTTCTCATTAGACCCTATACAATACCAACTAAAGTTCATCATAGGATATTGGTCATCAAGACAATTCAACTAATCTCAAACATGAACATAATCAAGTTTGTCAATTGAAGCATGCGTACTCTTGGACTTTCATCAAAAACTCATAATAATCACACATAATTCACTAAATATTAAAAAAATTAGCCTAAATTTACATGTTTCCCACCCCAAACTTAAATGCAACATTGTCCTCAATGTTAAAACATGAAAGAACATGAAGGGGAAAGAAACTTACTTGCTAGTAGAATGAGCATTTGAAAGCATAAGTCCATTAGATGCCACACTTGCAAGTCCATGAACCACCAATGAAGCTTGACATCTATATTCGACATAAAAAAAAGACACAGATGAGAGATAACAATGACAAAATAAAAGAAAGCTAATTTTGACAAATAAATTATTTAAAAGCACGGGAAAGAGGAAGTAGTTCAAGTTATAGTCTTTAGCTTGACTTTGTTAGCACTTCTTGGGATTGGTAAGATGGAATGTAGACATCTTACGCTCATTACCTCATTCTAAGTAGTGCTTGAATCGGTATTCATTGATCATCCCATATTAAGAAGTTTGATTTCCTCTACATGCACCACATATTGAATGATTAGATTTCATATTTTACGACCAAAAACTCTAATTTTGCTTGAAAACTCCTCAAGCACTCATCCCCTATCTCACATGCAAAAAAATAAGAAATGATTACTGGCAATGAATTTGAGCTATCTAGATAAGAATATTTTAAATGAGAGAGAAGAGGTTTAAGTTTAAGAGTGGGAGGCTCCTCAATAGAAGGCTTTTGCCTTGTATTGGGAGGCCTCTCTAGAATCTCAAACTTCGGTCTAGCAGTCCTCTTATAAGGTGAGTTGGCATCAAGACTTCCAATGATTGCCACCATGCTTTCATTCTCTACCTCTCTCTATTTGAATTTACCATGCAAGACTCCAACTTATCCTTGAGCCTATTTTCTTGTAAAAATTTGGGAGCCAATGGATCAATTGTATCAATTCTATAATACTTATACCCATCAATCGGATGTTTCATGGCTTTAAAACTATTAAAAGTAACTTGCTAATCTCCCAACCTAAGTATTAACATTCCTAGTATTAAAGACCTCACTGTGGCAGGGAATGGTCAACCTGGAATGAGAGGCATATCTATATTTTCGTCCATGTCTATCACAAGAAAGTTAATAGGGAATATAAACTTGTTTACCTTAACTAGCACATCCTCAATAATACCTCATGGGTACTTGATAGATTGGTGGGCTAGTTACAAGGACACCGGGTTGGCTTTTGGTTCACCAAGTCCAAGTTTCCCTAAAACAGTAATAGGCATGAGATTAATACTCGCTCCTATATCACATAATACTTTTGAAAAATAAAATTAGACTAATAGTGTATGGTATAGAAGAACTCCCTAGGTCCTTAAGTTTTGAAGGAAGTTAGTTTTGAATAATCGCCACTCCTCGATTAGGTTCTCCATCTCATGCTCCTATAATTTTCTTTTATTGGCCAAGATTTCTTTTAAGAACTTTGTATAATTAGGCATTTGAAGCAAAGTATCGGCAAATGGAATGTTAATAAGAAACTTCTTGAACACTTCTAAAAACTTAGCAAATTGTATGTCCAATTTATGTTTTTTTCAATGCTAAAGAAAAAGGAAGAGAGATACTTATCACCATAGGTGGAATAATCAATGTTGATGAAGTGCTTAGCTCGGTCGTAGGCTTGTCCTCCTTTACTTAACTTTCAACCTCCTTCACTTGAGTGTCTATCTCCTTACCACTCCTCATTATAATCATCTTTACATGCTCTTTGGATTCTTTTCAGTGTCACTAGGTGGTGCATCTTAAGCTCTCCTTGATATCATATTTTCCAATTGCCCCACTCGTGTCTCCAAGTTTCCAATTGACATCTCTTGATTTTGGAGTTGAGTTTCAATGGTCGATATGAACTTGGTCATAAAATCTTGCAAGCTTGGCTTCTTCTCTTGAGGTGTGAATGTAGGTGGTGGTAGCTTCACCATGTTTCGATTGTTATTCCACACAGAGTTTGGATAGTTTCGCCAATAAGATTGTATTTGTTGGAATAGGTGTTGTCTTGTGGTCTATGAAAATACCCCATATAATTGGTTTGTTATGATGATTGAGAGAATAGATTACCTATTTAACATTTCGTGTTATAATGGCCTCCTCCCACAACTCACAAGCAATAGTTTAACCTTCTTACCAAGGCACTCATGTTATCAATATTTTTATTAAATACCTCAATTGTAGTAGTGAGAGTTGTGAATGTATCAACATTGTGCATGTTGGCCGGCCTTTTTTCTATTGTCTTATTGAATTTTCATTAGAAACTATTCGAGGCCATCTCCTCCAACAATCATAAACTTTCTTTGGTATTTTTCTCATAATGGTACCCCTGTTATGTCAATCAGAGAACAATTAGCAGATGATAAACCATTGTAAAATGTTTGTACCAGCAACCAAGTGGGAAGGCCATAATATGGGCATTTGCTAAGCATGTCTTTGCATTGTTCCCAAGCTTCGTACAATCTTTCCATTTCAAACTGTATGAAAGTAGATATGTTATTACACATCTTAGTAGTTTTAGAAGGATAAAAATATTTAGCTAGAAAGTAATGGGTCATTGCATCCCAAGTAGTAATTAAATCGAGGGTAATAAATTTAACCAACACTTAGCCTTATCCCTCAAAGAGAAAGGGAAGAGCCTCAACTTTATGGCATCATCCATCACAATATTATGCATGAATATATTGCAAATATCAAGAAAATTTGTGATATGTGCATTGGGGTCATCACTTGATAGACTGGCAAATTAAACCGACATTTGAATCATTTGAATGATTGTGGGTTTGATCTCAAACATGTTGGTTTGAATGGATGGCCTCCTAGGCTCGACATAGTACCATTGACAGATGGCTTGGGATAATCCAACAAAGACCAATTATTGGCATCTTATTCATATTTCGCTATCTTTTTCTCTTGTTCATTTCAACAAGTGATGGAAAGTTCTTTCATTTTCTAGATTGCATGGCATAAGCTCTAAGACAAGTTGATCGAGTCACGCACCAATGTACCCCCTACAAAACAAAATAACATAAAGTACCCCAGAATAAAATAACAAAAATAAAGTAAATAAAGGTTTAACTATAACTAGATGAATCAAACTTTGATATTATAAAAACATAATCCCTGGTGCCGATGCTAAAAAATTGGTCTGAGTAATGTGTAGCATGAACTACTTTGACCAATGGGATCTTTTTATTTCTAAGTTATTTTACTTCTCGTAGAAGAATCTCTACATGTCTTTCTACATAACTCAATCTGCTTTCAGCTCTATAGGTCCATTATTCAGAATTTGAGATGGATTTGCAATATATTTCCTTAACTTAGATACATGAAATACATTGTGCACTTGAGACATTGATGTAGGTAGGTCGAGTTTGTAAGAAGCATCCCTAATTTTGTTCAATAATATGAAATGGCCCAATATATCTAGGACTAAGTTGTCCTTTCTTTCCAAACCGCATAATCCCCTTCATTAGAGATACTTTCAGAAATACTTGATCTCCTACTATAAATTCTAACATTCTTTTTCTTTGATCTGCATAACTTTTCTATCGGCCCTAGGTAGTTTGCATTAATTGATGAATTTGTGTCACAGCTCTGTCATTTCTCGAATCATATTTAGGCCCAAAAGCTTCTTTTCACCAACCTCATCTCAATAAACTAGAGATCTACATTTTCTACCATATAATACTTTATAGGGGGCCATTTCAATAGTAGACTGATAGTTGTTATTATAAGATAATTTCATTAAAGGTAAAAATTTGCTCCATTGACCATGAAAATCTAATACACAAGCTCTAATCATATTTTCTAATTTTTATATTGTTCGCTCTGATTGTCTATCAGTTTGGGGAATATATGCAATATTAAAAGATAATTGTGTTCCCAATGTCTTATGTAAACTCTTCCAGAAGATAGACAGAAACCTTAACTCTCTATCAGAAATAATAGATAGTGCTACACTATGAAGTCTGACCACTTCATGTATATATATATATATATATGCATAATGCTCCTTGAAATAGGTGGAACAAATTGGAAGAAAGTGAGCATATTTAGTTAACCTGTCAATGATAACCCAAATAGCATCATGACCTTTAACTGTTTTAGGTAATCCCGACATGAAATCTATAGTAATTCATTCCCATTTCCATTTTGAAATAAATAAAGGTTGCAAGGTTCCTGTTGGTCTTTGATGCTGGCCACCAGTAATGCGTTATCAAATCTCTATACATTTTAGTAGCTCCTGGATGCACTAAATATGACATTGAATGTGCCTCTACTAAAATATCTTCCCGAGTGTTGTATGCTTTAGGTACATATAGTCTTTTTTTTTAATCGTAAAATACCATTCTCTAACATCTAAAAATCAAAAGACTTTCCTGAAGTAATATCTTTCATCATTTTAGTAAAATATTCATCAACTTGTTATCCCTGTTGAATTCTATCGTTCAAAGGCAATTGGAGTGTCAAAGCTGCAAATTTGGCCTCCACTGATCCCTGTTGTACAATCTCTACATCCATTTTCTATAGCTCCATTAACTCTAGCTTCTGATTTAAAGCTATAGATGCGGTATTATATGTTGATTTCTTGCTTAATGCATCAACCATAACATTAGCCTTACCAGGATAATAGTTGATAACACTGTTATAATCTTTCACCAACTCCAACCATCTTCGTTGTCGTATATTTTACTCTTTTGGGGTGAAGAAATATTTTAATCTTGTGATCGATATACATCTCACATCGTTCACCATACAAATAATGTTTCCATATCTTATGTACAAACACCACTGTAGCAAGCTCTAAATCATGTGTAGGATAATTCTTTTCGTACTCTTTAAGCTATCTAAATGCATATGCAACTACTTTACCATTTTACATCAATATATATGCTAAACCATTTTTTGAAGCATCACTATAAACCATTTACCAAGATAGTTAGGTAAATGGTCTCTAATAAATTGATAATTTGATTATTTTTTAATTTTTTAAGTTGAGTGCATATTGATCAAATTCATGATTTTTGATTTAGTCTTTTAAATAGAGCAAACTTAGATGAGAGATTTTGTAATTATGAAAAAGGACATATAAGACTTGATTACCTGATGGAATGGAAAGAATAAGAGTTAAAGTTATCCTCTTCTTCAATTCCTAAAAACTTTTCTCATAAACATCTGCTCATCTAAAAGTCGCACATTTTTTGGTTAGTTGTGTCAAAGAAGAAGCTATCTTGGAGAATCCCTCAACAAATCTACAGTAATATCCAGCGAAACCCAGAAAACTTCATACTTCTGAAAGATTAGTAGGTTTTGACCAACTATTAATAGCTTATACTTTACTTGGATTTACAGATATTCCTACTCGTGATATTACATGTCCTAGAAATACCACTCGATCTAACCAAAATTCACATTTCTTAAATTTATCATATAGTTGTTTTTCATTCATAACCTCTAAAACCATTCTCAGATGTTCACCATGCTCTTCTTCGATGTTGGAGTAAATCAGAATATCATCAATAAACATAATAACAAATCTATCAAGAAATTTTTTAAATACCTAATTTATTAAATCCATAAAAGATGTTGGAACATTTATCAACCCAAACGGCATCTCCAAAAATTCATAATGTCCATATCTCATGCTAAATGTTATCTTAGCGATATCATCTTCTTTTATTTTTAGTTGATGGTACCCAGATCGCAGATCAATTTTTGAAAATATAGAAGCACCTTAGAGTTGATCAAATAAATCTTCTATTCTAGGCAGATGATACTTAATCTTGATTGTAACTTTATTTAACTCTCAGTAGTCTGCACACAGTTGCATTGTACCATTCTTCTTACATACAAATATAACTGGTGCATCCCATGGTGAAAAGCTAGGTTTGATAAAACCTTTATCCATTAATTTCTATATTTGTATCTTCAATTCTTTCAACTCAGTTGGTGTCATTCAGTGTGGAGCCTTAGATATTGGAGGTGTTCCTTTTAGTTCAATGACAAATTCTATCTCACAGTCTAGCGGTAATGTAGGAAGATCAACAGGAAATACTTCTGCACACTTCTGAACAATTGACACTTCATTAAAGATCAGATGATGTTGTTCATTAATGCTCATAACATTCACCAAATATCCCTCACAGCCACTATCCAATAATCTTTATGCTTTCATTGCTAATATAATCGGGAATTTGGAGCTTTTTACGATTCCAATAAAGGCGAATAGTATCTCTCCATGAGGTTGAAAAGTCGCTGTCTTTCTCTGAAAATCTATAGTAGCACAATACTTTGACAACCAATCCATACCTAAATTCATATCATAGTCATAGAAGTTCTCTATTTTCAATGGGAAAAGCACAATCTCTCAAAACATGGTTAGTTTGTTTTGAATTTTCAAAAGGAATTATCACATTGTAACTGACCTTAATAGTATCTGGTACTCTACCTTGCCTCCTCATATACTTAATTGATATAAATGAGTGTGTAGCTCCCGAATCAAGTAATACAAATGGTCAATATACTTCATGAAATATATAATGCATTATAACATAAAATAAAACTTACTGCATGGATGTGCTCCACAAGTTCCCACTTTATGTACGTGGATAGTCTACATAATCAAGACCTGGGCTCTAATACCAATTTGTCACAGCCTCCCAAAAATATGTATATATATATATATATATAAATAACCTGTGCAACATAGTTGTGCATGTATGCGTGCGTATAACTTTTTTTTTCCTGCTAGTTAGTTTTGACAAAACACTGATAAAAGTAAAGTGTTTTCATATCCTGTAACACTGTATATGCATAGATAGTTATCAATAACAAAGTCTATCAAAATCATCACAAACTTATACTCATTTATAATGGAGTTTTGGAGTGATATATAGGGTAAAGTCACTAATATAATACAATAGACCGTAAAATCAAAAACACAACCCATTAAATAGCCTAACAGGTCGTCATCCATGTACATTGATATTTGAAAGCTTGTAGGAGCTCCACTGCCAGCCCAGTAACCCAGAGGTCTCAAGTCTCACCATGCTCACCTACAATGCATGAACTACATGTACTAATGCTCAATAAGTAAAAATCATGCATGCCAAGATTATGTGATATGAAATCTCATTCAACTCATCTCTAATATATGATGCTAAAACCGTGTCATATTTGAGTACTCAAAAGCAAAGAATTTTTATTCAAAATCACTTCATTTGGTAGGGGCCTTTGGCCCACCTACTATATATCGAAAAGAGCTCTACATAATATCAATAATCAAATAGCCAATAACAGATTGATATAGTCGAGTGGACTATCCTCCCGTGACTCCAAGAGGTACACCCCCTATAATTCCCTGTGATCACCCGAGAAGTATCCCACCTGCGACATCAATCATAACAAAGGCATAGTCAAGTAGACCATCCTCTCGTGATCACCAAAGGTCTATCCCCTGTCTTTCCTTATGATCTACTGAGAAGTATCCCACTTGCGGTACTTAAAATATCACTAGTAGTGGTGAATAAACATCTTTATACTTTGAAAATTATTTCTCAAATCATATTATGCATGCACATACAAATGCTCAAGAATGGTGTATTCAATATGAAATGCAAGTTATTTTGCTCTCAACATGTTTCAAGAATCATGACCCCATTAAGGTACATAATATACTTCCTATTCAATCAATTTAAATACCATCAGCACATTAGGTATAAACACTTTAAGACGTACTATGTTCACGCATTATAATTGCAAATGGATCTTTACTTATCTTTCACTTGGTTGGTGGCTTAGTCTAGATTTGTTTAGCATTTTTCTCCAACCTTAGATGAAAAATAGTCTGTAATATTACCCAATATCAAGCACCATTCCTAATTTGGCAAGTTGAAAGTACACAATCTCAAACAAAGACCTTAAATACCGAGCTATCTAGGTAATAATCAAGCTTTTGCAAACTAGAACCCAATATAGTCCCTTAAATACCTTAATATCTCATCTTAGATACATGTAAACATCATGTAATTGAAGTATTATAACTCTAATAGAATGTACCTACTTGTTAGAAGTCAATCGCAACATGTTTAGGTAAAACATGCTAAGTTATCAAATGGGACAGATCATGTTTTCATATTTTCTTACTGTCCAATTTAGTTTCAAGATAATTTTGACATACTTAAGCATATCCAATCATCCCCATATTTTTACCACACTTAGGTAACATGTAGATAAATGTAACTATATTATGGAATTGCCAAAACTCACTGATTTACCTTAGCAAAACCAGTCCCCTTTTCACCGCACAAAAACTACAAGTTCTATCATGACAATTTTGAGTGTCTCGTCAAATATCAATCCATATTTCAATTTCTAATCTCTCCAAACTTACGTACATAACCTAGAATCATATGTAAACACATTTATGGTGAGAATATAAGTTTTTCTCAAGGTATTACCCCTTTTTATATAGTTCAAAGAATCAAAATTAGCAACTACACAGTTTCTGCCTTTAGTGATTCCTACTATGGTTTTGCAACCAAAGATCCTTGTTTTGTGCATAATAAGACCACCACCAACACCCTAACATGATTATAAACAAGAATAGAAGCTTTAAAAATCATAAAACCCCAAATAATATTACAAGAAATGCCAAAACCGTGAGTGAACATCACCTATGCACAAATTCAGCTTTAACTTGTCGGTTACTACTTCACTTTGCCTGCTTTGCCTTATCTTTTAATTGATATCACCTAGGGACAACTTGGAGAGCTTAAGGTAAGTGTTTGGAAGGTGAAATAACTCAAAAATGGTTAGAAGTCATGGGTTAGTGCTTAATAGTGAAGAAAGCCTTGAGGTGGTAGCTTAAGCTTGAGGTGTCATCACATGAGGTGTCAAAGCATAAGATGGAAACACTTGTGATTTCAAAGTATGAGATGGAAACACTTGTGATATCAAAGCATGAGGTGTTAAGTACGAGGTGCTCAACCATAAGGTGTTCAAATTTGATATTATACATACCTTATATAACTCTAATATAGTGTTTCTCAATATTTTTTTATCTATTTACAACCTATTTTAATTGTCGTATGATTGGATAATAAATTCTACCCTAATTTCTTAACCGTTCATTCAATCTCTAAACCGATTGACATCTGATTCTTAAATAAGTGTCTAGTTTGTATTTCTAAAATCATATGCACATATTGACCTTGTAATATGACACTTAAATCACATTATATCATGTCCAATATCTCAAGTATGGTGATTTATAGATGTATACTCTTAAAACACCTTGATTTAATTGAATCAAAATATATAAGCTTATTAGTAACTTTTAGAGTAGGATGTCCAACTCCCCAATTGGATTGGGTGTATTGTACTCTTTTTATTTTGTAAAGATAATCTTATAGATAATCATATTAATAAAAGGCATTTTCTTTATCTTATGACATGTATCTTTTATTTCTGCACAATAGATAATGTCTTTGGACTAAATTTAGCTATGGGCCATGATCGTGCATATGATGGTGATCATGGGACATATCTCTTTGGCTTTAGTCTTAAATACGTTTTTGAGTTGAGAGCTTTTTGAGATTGGACATCAAATAGCTCAGTAAGACTCACACATATGATGAAAGTTCATGTGATTAGGATGTCGTATTCCATTGGCATTAGCGAAGAGACACAAGTACATGTATGTGGGTGCTTGTTAGGGACTAGTACACCGAATATGGCTCGTAAGAAATTCTTAGCTGGAGGCTTTACTTGTCGAAATAGGAATTTTTATATTGCGATAGCACCCCCCCCCCCCATTCCTACACAACCATATATATTGTATAATTTGACATGATAGAACCTGTGTGCATGCATGGAATATTTTTTTTTTTTTAACATTTTAAGAAAAGCTAAATCACTTCTTACATACACAACCCTGTTTAAAATAGAAGGATCAGTATTTATATAAAAACACAACACCTACAACGACCACAATATTTACATACTTAACTACAGTAAAGTTTTAAAAGAGAAATATAGTACCAATCTAAAAACATAATACACCAGACTCAAAATATAACAAGCCAACAAAATAGCCCAATAGGTCGTCATCCATGTACACACTCCCTCAAACACCGGCAGGAGCTCCAACAGCCGACCAGCCAGCCAAAGATGTTTCAAGTATCATCGTACTCACCTACAATGAGTAAACTATATGAGCTAACGCTCAGCAAGTAAAGATTATGCATGTCAAAAAATAATCCACAATATCAAGTCATGCAACTCAAAATGCTATGCTCACAATGCAATTTTATGCATCAAAATATTTCTCTCAAAATCATTTCTTTCTTGGGCCCCTGACCAACGCTACTATCTCATGCACCGGAAAATAGCTCTGTATACCGCTATAATCCAATGGCCAATAATCATATAAGCATGCCAATCCATGCATACTCATACGCATGCAAATCCATGCACGCGAACCTGCAAATCCATGCATAACACCATGCAAATCCATGCATGCTTCGGTACACTAGTAGTGGTCAACAAAACATTTTCCTTTCTCTGAATCATGCCGTGCAATGCAAGATTTATCACAATGCTAGTATATGATGCATGCACGTGCTAATGACAATGCCCATGTATGTATGCTCAATGGAGAGCCCTCTACTATGCACATATGATTTATGATATTACATATAATTCACACATCTACTATGTCTATGCATTGTAGTTGCAAATGAATCTTTACTTACCTTTCACTTGGTTGGTGGCTTAGTCTAAATTTGTTTAGTATTCCTCTCCAACCTTAGATGTAAAATAGCCTGTAATATTACCCAACATCAAGCACCATTCCCAATTTGGCAAGTTGAAAGCACAAAATCTCATACTAGACCTTAAACACCAAGCTATAAGCTAACTATTAAGCTTTCACAAACTAGAACCCAATATAGCCCCTCAAATACCTCGATTTCTCATCTTAAATACATGAAAACATCATGTAATTGAAGTATTATAACTCTAATAGCATGTACCTAATTGTTAACACTCAATAGCAACATGTCTAGGTTGAAACATGCTAAGTGATCAAATGTGGCAGATTCACATTTTCATATTTTCTTGCTGTCAAGTTTAGTTGCATGATAATTTTAACATCCCTAAACATATCCAATCACTCAAAAAATTTTACCACACTTATATAACATGTATATAAATGTAACCATATCATAGAATTTCTAAAAATCACGGATATAGCTTCCCAAGTTCAGCTCTCTTCACGACATACTGAAACAGATTATTTCCTACCGTGACAGTTTTGCACACTTCATGACATTAATGGTTTTGGCACCCTTAAGTATATTCAATCACTCCAACATTTTCACCATACTTAGATAACATATATAATGAGACAAACAGGTCATATTATTACCAAAAATAATCGATTTAGCTCCCTTAATTCAGTTTCCTTCATAGCACACCAAAACAGATTTTGCTATTTTGGCAGTTTGAATGTTTCTCCAATATCATTCTCTATTTCAATTTCCAACTGATAAAAATTCATTCCAATACTCTTAACTCATATATGGTCATGTAAATGGTAATACTTATAGGTTTTATTCAACATACCATACACTTTTGAAGTCTAAAACACAAGAAAACAGTAAGATGATAGTTTCTGCCACAAGTATTTCCTATTAAGTGTTTGTGATCAAAAACCCTTTCTTTGTGCACCAAAGTCTAACTAAAAACTTCCTAACACTTTTATAAGAGATATTGAAAGATTAATAAGCCATAAAAAGATTCATAATAATCTGAAAACCAAAGGCAAAACCGTAGATAAGTGTTACCTATGCAGATTTTGAGGCTAACTTGATGGTAATCAATTCTTCTTCGCTTTTCTTGCTTTTATTTCAACTTGGAATCAATTTGGATCACATGGAGACCTTAAGGTGTGTGTTTAGAAGATGAAAATGTCTGAAATGAGGGTCTGGTTGTTGCTTAAGGGTGAAGGGTTTGAGGTGTTAGCTTGAGATGTTAGCTTAAGCTTAATAAGAAAGCACGAGGTGGCAAGTAAATGGCAAATCTGATTTTCTCCCTTATCTTGCAGCCCTAATCTTGTGTGTCTCATCTATTTTTATTTGGTTGCAACCTATCTTAATCACCATTCATTCCCATAGGTAATTCCTATGTCTGTTCATTCGATCTCCAAACCGATTCGCATCGATTCTTAAAGAATTATCTAGTTTGCATTTCTAAAATCATATGCACATAAGGGCCTTGTAATATGACACTTAATTCATATTATATCATGTCCAATATCCCAAGTATGCTAATTTACAAATATATACTTTTGAAATAACTTGATCAAATCAAATTAAACCGTATAAGGTTACTAGTAACACTTTTAGCACTTCCAAAATTATAACCTATATATCCCATCTATATCTAATATTGATCCACCTCATTTTCTTCTTATTTCAATATAAAATCAACTACTTAGATTAAGAAATTCAATAACTAATATCGTGCAAGAGCTTCAGAATTAAGTTTAATATTCAAGAATGTCGTATAAAATGAAATAAATTATGCAATGTCAATAGAAATGCAAATAGCATATAAAATTAACATGTAATGCATGAATCATATTTATCCATGTGAGTAGTAAGAGGCTCAGGTATCACATCAACTATCATCCTAGTAAAGCGAATGTGGTTGCAGATGCATTGAGCAGAAAATCCACATCTTCTCTTTTTGTCATACAAAAGTTAATATTACTGGATTTGTAGAGATTAGAGCTTGAAATTGTACCTAAAGGAAAAAAGTGTTCTTTGTCAGCCTTAGTATTGATACCTGCACTTCAAGATAGAATTAAAGAAGGTCAGAAGGTAGATATGCATTTGTGTAGACTGAAAAGAAAGATTGATGCTGGAAAGAGGCCAGACTTCTCTGTTACCGATGATGGAATTATTCGATATAAAGGGAGACTGTGTGTGCTGTTTGACAAGGCCATGAAAGGAGATATTTTAGAAGAAGCTCATACTACTCCCTACTCGCTACATCTAGGTATCACAAAAATATATAAGGACTTACAACAACATTATTGGTGACCTAAAATGAAGAGAGATATAGCAAAATTTATGGCTGAATGTCTAACTTGTTAACAAGTTAAGATTGAACATCAAAGACCATTAGGGTAGTTGAAGCCTTTGTTGATTCCAGAGTGGAAATGGGAGCACATTA
Source organism: Paulownia fortunei (assembly GCA_019321725.1). Taxonomy (NCBI): domain Eukaryota; kingdom Viridiplantae; phylum Streptophyta; class Magnoliopsida; order Lamiales; family Paulowniaceae; genus Paulownia; species Paulownia fortunei. The sequence continues at coordinate 12,971,044 of CM033109.1, read as the reverse complement.
CAATGGACTTTGTTCTTAGATTACCTAGAACACAAAAGAGGTATAATTCCATATGGGTGATTGTTGATAGATTAACTAAATCAACCTATTTTCTTCCCGTAAAATCCACATACAATATGGACCAGTATGCTCAACAATATATTAAAGAGATTGTTAGGTTACATGGGGTGTCAGTTTTAATAGTGTTCGACAGAGATCCAAAGTTTACATCTATATTTTGGAAGAGCTTACACAGTGCCATGGGAACGAAACTTACATTCAGTACAACATTTTATCCACAAAGTGATGGGCAATTAGAGAGGGTTATTCAGATATTAGAGGATATGTTAAGAGCTTGTGTGCTAGATTTTCAAGGGAGTTTAGATGCAAAGCTTCCATTAATGGAGTTTACTTATAATAATAGCTACCAATCAACAATTGTAATGGCGCCTTATGAAGCATTATATGGAAGGAAATGTAGATCTTTAGTTCATTGGGATGAAGTTAGAAAATAAAGCCTACTTGTCCAAAATAGTTCAACATACCACTAAGATAGTGGAGAAGATACGAGAGAGAATGAATATCACGTAGAGTAGAAAAAAAACATTATGTAGATAAATGGAGAAAAGATCCAGAGTTTGCTATTGGGGATCATGTGTTCTTAAAAGTAGCTTCCCATGAAAGGTGCTATGAGATTTGGAAAGAACGGAAAACTCAGCCCAAGGTATATTGGCCCATTCGAGATTCTCAAAAGAGTTGGTGATAAAGCTTATAGAGTGGCCTTACCTCTGTCATTATATAGAGTTCACAATGTTTTCCATATATCTATGTTGAGAAAGTACATTTCAAACCCCTCTCATGTGTTGAGTTATGAACAATTGGAATTGACTCCTAATTTAGCTTATGAAAAGAAACAAGTACAAATTTTGGATCATAAGGAAAAAGAGTTGAGAATGGAAATAATTTGACTTGTTAAAGTATTGTGGAGGAATCATTCTGTAGAAGAGGCCACATTGGAAAGAGAAGAAAAAATGCAGAGCAAGTATTTAGAATTATTTGGTATATCAAATTTCGAGGACGAAATTTTTATAAGGAATGAAGGAATGTAATGACCAATTCTCTTCTACATAGCCAATAATAAACATCTTGCATAAATATACATCTAATCAATGTGCATTATCAAATTATGGCATACAAATAGCATGATTGTACGAACATGAATAATTATTATTATATGCTCTAGTTATACTTTAGCATGCATTAGTACATGAAATATGAGATCAAACTTTTGTTTCTTGATTTAACATATTCCTTAAGTGCCTTTTTGCAGTGAAAAGCTCGGTATCTCAATTAAGGAAGATTGATGTGTTGAATAACCATGAAATAAATTATTCGTATTGATCCATACTTGTTACATTCTAAAGTGATTATTTGTCTAATTATTTACTTTAAATATATTACATTTGGCTAAGAAGTAAAAGTATGCAAAATGGTACAATTTGATTGATTGGTTCACTAGGTTGCATGAAATCATATTAAATAACATTGCACTTGATTATAACACCAAAGCATCAATTTTGTCATCTCCTTAGCCCATGAACATGGCTTTTGGCATGAGAATACACTAAGCATGATACAACCAATCATCACCCACCACTTACCTCTCTTTGAAAGGTCAAAGAAATCATTTTCATCCATATTTCTTGTGGAAGCACCTCAAAAATGACCAGCCCTTATTCTCCTAAGTTTTTTCCAAATTTCTACACTCTCATACTCATAAAAATTGAATTCAATCCATAGAAATCCATAGAACACAAACTAGAACAAGTTTCCACCCTTTTAAGCTTGAAAATTATTGATTTTGAAGCTTAATTCCAACTTAATCAAGGTATATTCTTTTTCAATGTTTCTTATGATGAATTTGTAGTATCTTGGATGGTTACATGTTTTAGTATGTTTTTGCATGATTGAAAACTTAAGTAGGTTACACTTGAAGCCAAAACCAAATTAGTTAAGCTAGTTTTTAGCAAAATCGATAGTCTTGTGAAATATGCTTAATTTAATTATTTCTATTGATCTTGTAATGTGTATATTGTGTTTGGAAGTTCCTATGAATGATTGAAAACAATAGAGATTAGTTTACTTAATTGAAGGTTACAATCAATTTAAGTTAGAACCGGGTCTACGTTATTTTAAATTAGATTTTATGTATGTTTTAGGGGCTGCCTTAATAATTATGTTTGAATTATTAGTTATTTAATGACTACCCTAATATTTAATGTCTTGAATTAGTAGTAAAATATAGAGTATGCATTATTTTTAAGGTTATGTAATTGATTTTGAATTGTTTACAAAAGATTGAAAAGTGTATATGAACTTTAACTAGAATAGACTAAATGATTTATAAAAAGGATATTAAATGGTACATGATTTGATTATGCTAGGCCTTTAACACATCCTATCTTCCAAAGAGATTGATCTTTTCACTTGCCACGAAGTGGACTTGAGGTAAGTTGAACCTTTCATTTGCTGTATCACAAGAATCATATAATGTTGTTCATGTTTTAATGTGATTGTCATTAGTTGTTAAATGATGTAATGTTTGATGCATTTATGGTTCATTAAGCATGATACTATAAAGAATATAATGAGATTTTTAAAAAGGAAGTATGGTACTTGATTGATGGTCGGGTAGACAAGGGACGCGGGAGGGATCGACGAACCTAACCAATGGTAGCACATACTTGAGATTGAAAAATCGGAATAGGAAAGCCACAATAAATGAGACTAAATACGGCTAATACCTGAGGTTGAAATACCAAGTATAGAAACCCTGTGTTATTTCTCTTATTGGCCAATCATTATAAACAAGTTCTGAAAACCATGGTCTATCGCTATTAGTTAGGTACCACACTTCAAGGGCCCTAAAGAATGATTTATAAAAGAAATTTATTAAATTGAATAATACATTTAATCATTTATGTGAGTTGCATGTACGCTATTTGTTATTGCATCAGTTTCACCTTACTAGCCTTTAGCTCATTAGATTCATGTGATGCAGATAGAAATGTATAAGTTTAGAAGTTGACTAAGTATCTAGAACGGCCAGACAGAGATTTGTTTATATGCCACGCTTTGAACTATTTTGTAGTTTATTTTGAAAACTCTGTTTTGTTTTTAAATAAGCCGCTCTGTTAGGGTTTTGTAAATATATATACTCAGTTTTGTTTTATGTTTATGTATATGGTGTGTTTAAAATAATTTAAGTTCTTTCTCTTATAGCTAAAAATAGAAACTTTTATTAAAATCATAACTCTAGTTTGATGAAAAGTTAACATTTCTTGACTTAACTGTATCAGATTGTTAAAGCTCTGCAGTTAGGTTAATGGGTGTTACATAAATAATATGGTTATTTAAGTTGGGCCTATTTTATTTAGGTATTAATGGGCCCTTAGTAGATGCCCAACTAGAACTCTTGGAAGTCAAGTCTAAGACATCTAATCTTTGATGGAAAGAGATAAGGGACTCCTATAGATAGAAACAAGATTAAGATAAAATAGGAAGGTGTTGGAGACCTAATTAGATTAGGGATCAAACAAAGTTGTGTAAAAATACACAAGACAAGATGGCTAAAAATTCACTTCACAAAGAAGCAAAAATTCGGCCACTCACATACACACATACACGCTTATCTCTTGTGTCTTGTGCCCTGTCTATTGATAAGTGAATATTTTGATATGTTTTTATATCAAATCCTTTATACTTTTCTTATATTATTCTTGTTAATATTATAGTTTTATTAATATTTTGTGTTAGAGAATCAATGAATAAAAAGAAATAAAAAAGACCCAAAATGAAACTAAAGAAGACAACACGTTTCATGAGCAAGTTGGGAGATAATATTTTATTGGATCAAAGAAACATCATCATTAGAAGAAAAGGGTCAATTTTGTCTAAGTCTATCATGTGTAGATCAAAATATATGCAAAAAGTCACTTGAACGTTGCAAGTAATTGTTGGGCTTTCAATAAATTCAAAAATAACCATATTTCCAAACTTGTACATTTTTTGTATTTTATGCATAACTCTATGTTCAAAAGCCCTATGGACTTGAATCTTACTTCATTTAAAAGCCACGAAATAGAACTACAACTTTGTTGCTACAAGCTCATCCTAATTCAACATTGATTAAACCAGAAAATTGATCCAAGTGTTTGTAATGGAAATGATCAATATATACTAACACATTTCTTAAATCAAGCATAACTTTCCCCCTAGTGGTTGTAATTAGGTGGTTCAATTTGGAAAATGAAGCTAACAGAAATACAGCCTTTATGCTGATCATTTTTCCAAATCAATTGATTTCATGTAAAAAAATGTGTGACAAAATTGGATCTAAAAATGACATATGAATTTGGAGCATATTTGAAGTAATTTGGAGTGCATTTGGAGTGAATTTAAAGATACCAATTTAAGCTCTCTTCTACTATAAATAGGGGTTGTTGGATGGCATTTAAGATACAAAAAACCTTAGAGGGGGAAGAAAGTTTTATTATTGTATTTTTTTAGGTAAAGTTTTCTAGTAGTAATAGAAATGTATTCTCTAGTTTCTCTTCTATTTTTAGTCTTTTCTACTTTCATTATGTCTTTCTAAATTTTATTTAGTTGAGGAGAAAGGGTGAACCTCATGACGGAGGAAGATGAATGGTTATAAAGGTGTATTATTATTTTAATTTTTGATTGAAACCCTCCTTATATTGTGGTGATTCTTGATTTATGTATCACCAATAGCACAACAAATAATTGGGTTCATTTAGCTTATTGTATGGCTCTAATACAATGACTGCTAACGTGAAATCTTGATTTGTTGTAGACAAAGATGTGCATAAATACTAAATCCCTTAAAATAAGTGTTAGCATTAAAACCTTCTTGTTTAGTAAGATTCTTGATTTATGCATCACCAATGGCACAACAAATACTTGGACTTATTTAGCTTATTGTATGACTCTACTCCACCGACTGCTAATGTGAAATCTTGATTTGTTGTAGACAAAGGTGTGCATAAATACTTAATTCCATAAATAAGTGTTGGCGCTAAAACCTTAAAAAGTAATAAATAATCGTTCCTCTATCTAAAAACTCAAGAGTGGATCTCTAATTCTCGTACTTTTATTACTTTGATTTTTTAATTATAGCATAATTTTTTCTTTATATTTTAAACCACATAAAGCCCATCTTTTAAGAAATATAATCTTGAAAACTTCAAATAACTTCCTTGTGGATTGACCTCGGATTCCAGAAAAATTTATTACTTGACATAACCTGCACTTGGGTTTGCAACCTTAAAGTTGTAGCATCTATCAAAGGTTTCATACCTTTCATAAATTCTATTATCACTAGTTGTTCTTAGAATTAAAACCGCACTCCAAAAATTCTAGATTAGAATCATAACTTCAAATTTCTAGAAAAATTTATATGTTCGTAGCCCATCTTGTGGTGTGGATACTCATAGAGGGACTACAAGTAGAGTCCCTGTGGATCAAATTTCTAACAAAGGCTAGACAAATTGAATCGTTCATATATCATCATCAATAGGAGTGCAATTGAATATGGTATATTTGTGAAACTTTCATTTTTAATTAAGTGAGTAATTTAAAAATGTAATGATTAATCACTATATATCCAAGACTCATATATTTAATTGTCATAAGCATGCTTTAATTTTTTAAAATTTTTGTTGTGTTATGTTCAATAATTATGCAAACCTATCAATATTTTTATGGAAGGAGTAACTCCTTCCATACTTATCTTGTATCTTATTTCCATCTAAGACTAGAAGTCATCGATTATCTAATCACAACTCACAATGGGCCCTCCTATGAGCGTATAAGCCCTTGGGCTTGGACTCCAATTAATTTAATTAAATCCATTAATTGATCCCTATCAATTAAACAAGCCTAATTTAATCAATTAATTCAATCAATTAATTTAATAGTTCAACACATGCATCCTAATCAAATTAAGCCTAATTAAATGATTATGTTATTCAATTGAAAAAGTTAATTTAACTCCTTAAATTAGTTTATGCTTTTATAAATTAATTGATCAAATTAATCAATTAATTAACTCCTCTTGAACTCCTAATCTTTATTAGGTCTAATTAAGTAATCATATTATTAAATTGCATAAATTAATTTAACTATTTAAGTTAACTTGAGCTCTAATTATTTAATCTTAATTAATTAATTTTATCCAACCTTTGGATTATCTTCTAGATAGAAGTGCACTTTTTTAATTTATGTATAACCCATTAGGCTCACAATTAAGCTAGCAGTGGAATCGTATATTTAATTGTTATAAAGCATGTTTTAATTTTTTTAAGTTTTCACTGCATTATGTCCTGTGAATATGCAAACCTATCAACATATTTATGGAAGGAGTAACTCATTCCATACTTATCTTGTATCTTGTTTCAATCTAAGAATATAAGTCTTTGATTCTCTAATCACGACTCATGATGGGCCTCCTACGAGCCTATCAACCCTTGTTCTTGGACTCCAATTAATTTAATTAAGTCCATTAATTGATCCCTATCAATTACAAGCCCAATTCAATCAGCTGATTCAACCAATTAATTAAATATTTAATTAATTAATTCAATCAATTAATTAAATAGTTCCACATAGGCATCCTAATCAAGTTAATTCCAATTAAATAATTATGTTATTCAATTGAATAAATTAATTTAACTCCTTAAATTAGTTTGTCTTTCTAAATTAATTAATCCAATTAATTAATTAATTAAATCCTCTTGAGCTCCTAATCTTTATTAGGTCCAATAAAGTAATCATATCATATAATTTCATAAATTAATTTAACTATTTAAATTAATTTGTGCTCCAATTGATTAGTCTCGATTAATTAATATTATCCAACCCATGTGTTACCTTCCAGATAGAAATGGACTTTTTCAATTTGTGTGTGACCCATTAGGTTCACAATTAAGCAAGCAATAGTCTCGTAATTCTTGCAATTTAGTTGAATAATTAAAATATTTTAAGTATTTAATCTAATTAATTAGTTTTTTGGAATTAACTCATGACTACCGAGTCTTAGGTGAAGAAAAGGGAAACTATTTCTTATTATGACTATTATGTATGTATGGTTCTTCTGTCTCCTAATGTCCTGATTAATTCTAGGGAATAGATAACTAGTCCAAACACTATTTGACTTAATAGCTATAATTCCATTCCTAGTCTCATTAACTTCTTGATAAATCATTAGCAACCCTTATCAAATATTCATCATGCCTTGGTCAAAGTCTTCTAAGTTAATAACTATGAAAAGCAAAGGAGATTCACCTGTTCAGCTGGATAGGTGAATAATCATTTATTAGCCACTCATTAACCTCCATACACGAAGATGTACCACACATATGCCCATTGTAATTGTCATGCAATTGAAACATATATCAAAGTGCAATAGTCATGTGCAAGGTTATAATAGTACCTCAAGTTTGAGAATTAATTCTTGCACTATCGTAACTAGCAAATTTTTAGATGTGAATTCCCACGTAGGGTTGTTTAGTGTATTTGTTCTCTAACAAGCGCCCACACACATAAACTAGTGTGTCTAAACCAATGCCTATGGAGTGAGACATCCTTCTTTCAAGCATGCATTGTGTGTGCAAGTCTTGTTGGGTTTATTGATGTCCTATCTCAATAAATGCTCAACTTGGGAGAAATTTAAGACTAAAGTCATACAGGCATATTCCATTATCTGCATAATAAGCACGACCATGACCTATAATTTTATATGATTTAGGGTCTAATTGATAAGGATAATTAAAGATAAAGAAATGCCAATTGTATTAAACTTTGATATTCAATTATTATTTTTCTTGTTATAGATGCCAATCGTTTTTCTATTGATGCAGAAAAAAGCACAGCTAGTCCTTTTCGGAGTAGGAGTAGATAGGATAGGGTAAATCCCCTTTTTCTCTGGTTTCAAAACCCCAAGCAGTAACCAAAACAAACAAGCTATAAGATTGTCTATTATAAGAGTATAAATGTGGCCAACCTAATTGGATCGCTAAACAGTAGTCTAACAACAAAATCTACTAAATCTATTAAATATGAATTTAGAATAAAGATAACCTTTTAGCTGTCTATATGAGTACCACACTGGGTAAAATTCTAACATTTACCACATCTAAAAGAGTTTGATCTCTTACTCTTAATGGTCAGCTCTCTTCTACTATTCTTTTTGGGTCTATCTGGAAACCACTTGCATGTAGAGACATCTTGTAGGAGGAGGATACAAGTTAAAGGGCCAAAATATAGTGTCTGAAACTAGATAGATGATCGCACTATATACCTTCAAGTCTTAAGATGTATAAATGCTTATGTCTATGCATAATTTCATGAAGCATGTCTGCAAAGAATTCCAGAGATATCCCAATCCCTACAGCCACTAGGTTGATATTGTAGTGCATGCCTCGATCTTTCACTTGGAACTCAAATGCACTGTATATTGTCAAATGACAACCAATAGATTACTCCTTCACATTATTTATCAATATAATAATATTATCAAGGACAACATTAGTCCATCTCAACACTCTTTCATACATAACCCTCATCCTTCTCATTAACTTTGCCCTAAACCTATCTAAAAGTGTCAATATCGGTTTAGACCTATGTACCAACCCAATGGTTAAGGACCCACGTGTTGTTTGTAACATGATTATTTTTCAACTTAACATGAAATGTCAACCTAGCTTGTAATGAAACATGTATTTTCATCAACTCTTCATAAGCATAAATCTTAAGCTCTTTTACCTTTCCAATTGCCTAGTTGAAACCTTGTGTATTGTAGGACCTTGCTACTATTCAAAAGTACTTTTCATCAAATTTCTTGCAAACTGCTATCTAAAATTTGCATAGATATGCCTACAGCGTTTCCTATTAATGGCATTAGATGCTAGCTCATTTTATACCTCTATTAGACCCTACATTAAAACATTGATAGAAAAAGTTAAGTCAATTGAGTCAAACAAAGTAAAAGAAAACATTCACATTCCTTATAATCTAACATGAGGACCCTGAGGTTTGAATTAACATATTAAACACCCCATTGTTGTCTAAAAACTTTAACCTTATACAAGTAAATATTCACATTTACCCCCTGAGGTTTAATTACCAAATTAAAAGACCATACTTTTTGATTTTAGATTTCATCACACACCTCAAAGTTTGATTTATCATTACACGACTCCCCCTTGGGTATTTTATCAAAAATATATTATCAACAGGAATCATTCCAGAATGAATATAGAAACACAAGTATTAAAGATTTATACCATACTTTTTGCTTATCAGTTATAAATGTTAGAGTAGTGCCCGACATGGCAAATAAAAACTACTATTATACTCTTGTAAAGTATAATCTTAATCAAAATATATTAATAAATAGAACTTCTTTATCAGTAATTGCATTTAGACAATTAGATAAATTCCTAGACCATACTTATTTACAGGGCATGGTCGCTCATATAATAGTGATTATGGAATATGCCTCTATGACTTTGGTCTTAAATTAATTTAAAATTGAGGGTTATCGATATAGGACATTGATAAGCTCATCAAAACTTATGCACATGATGCATGCTCGAAAGAAGAATTTCTCGATCTATATGCATTGGCATATGGATGCTAGTATATGTGTGCAGATGCTTTTTAGAGAACAAGTATACTAAATAGGCCTTGAAATTCTTAATTTGAAATGTTGTTTGTGAAATGAAAAATTTCTAATTACAACAGTGGAAGAATTAGTCCTTAGAATTGAGGCACGATGGTAACCTTGTGCACAACCTGTTACACTTTAAAGTACTTCTGAATTGCTTGAAAATTATAATAAAATATGTTGGGTGTAACATTTTCATGTATGGAGACTAATGAGTGATCAATAAAGGATCCATCACCTATCCAGAAGAATAGGTGAATATCCTATGTTTTCGTAATCCTTGACTTTAGAGACCTTGGACAAGGTAGAATGAATATTATATGAGGTTTTTCTAATGATTCATCAAAGAGTCAATGACACTTGAAAGGGAATTATAGTCATCAACTCAAATAGGGTATCGACTAATAATCTATTCCCTAGGCTTAATCAGGAGGATAAAAGATCGAAGGACCGTACTTGGATGGTACTCATAATAAGAAATATGTTCATTGCTATTTCACTTAAGACTAGGTAGTCATAATACCCTGCTAGGTGCTTCCCATGACTTATGAGGTTCTTGGAATAAGAAGTTAATTCCAAAATAATTAATTAATTAGATTAATTAATAAAATAAATATTTATTCACTAAAGTTGTACAAATTGCAAGTCTACTATTGTTAGGTTAATATATCCTGAGATGGGTAACACAACAAAATTTTAATAATTAAAAATACATGTATATTAACATAAACATCAATATGATTGATCAGTTTGCATTCTAGTTTTGCTTTCTTAAATAAACAAACAACAAAGTTTCAAGAATCAATACTTGAAAGCACTCCTACTGCTGTAGGAATTGAAGTAATTAAATTGCTAAGCCTAAATCAGAAAATAGTTCATGAGGAATCCAATTATCTTCCCTCTAAGCACATCCACACTTCGAGCATACCCACAAGATTTGAATTCTTGCTATTGAATTCAATATATTTGTTTCTAATCTAATTTGGGAGTGCAATTTATTTCTAGAATCAACTTGTGATTAAAGAATTAAATTGATTCAAGAAGGTATGGGACCTTTCTTGATGAAAAGAATATCTTGTATACGAAGAAGAGAAAATAAGAGAAAAGACGAGGAGAGTGGCCGAATCATGCATTCCTAAAAAACTCCTAATTTTCGGCCCCTATGTTGTGTATTTATACACCCAAGTGTTGCCATAATCCATTTAGGAAGCTAACTCCCTTTGTTATTTCTCTAGTGTCATTTTTTCTATCCAATATAATAATTCTTCCCATCTTTAATTAAAAGTCTTTTAATTCTCTAATCAAGACTCCTAATAAGCCTTTACTCCATGGACTTGGACTCTAATTAAATAGTAAAGTCTAGTTAATTGATCTCCATCAATTAATCAAGTTTAATATTATTAATTGATCCAATCAAAAATTAAGTGGTTCCACAGAACGCCACCTTGTTAAATTAGGCCGAATTAAAATAGTCTTATTATTTTAATTGATTAAATTAATTTAACTCCTTAAATTAATTTAAGTCTATTTAATTATTTTATCATATCAACTAATTAGTTCACTCCTATGAGCCTTTAATCTTAATTAGGTCCAATTAAATAATTCTTCTATTTAATTGGATGAATTAATTTAACTCTTTAAATTAATTCAACCTCAAGTTAATTAATCTCTATTAATTAACTTAATCTAACCCCCTTTGGATAAAATACTAGATAAGAAATGGATCGTATTGATTTGCGTGTGACCCTTGGAGTTCACAACTAAGCTAGCAGCGGGCTTGTAACTTTGGAAACTTAGTGAACATTTAATCCACTTGGAATTAACTCCTTAATTCCAAGAACCTCACAACTCAAGGGATTTGATCTAATTAACAAAATAATAAAATATAAAGAAAGTGCCTTTTATTAATAAACATCATGAATGATATTATTGTCTTTACAAGAGTATAAAAGCTTGCCACTAATTTACTTTTCGAGCATAATCTAACAATCTTCCACTTACCTTAGAGCCAATTACTCATGTTCCTAATACCCATCTTCTCAAGATATCGTTCAAACACTTTCTGAGCTAAGGTCTTTTTCAGTGGATCTGCAATATTTTATATCAAGAACTCTCTTCACATTAATATCGCATCTACCAATGTCTCTTGGATTAGGTGATATTGCCTCAGTATGTGCTTTGAAATTTGATGAAAGCTTGGCTCCTTTACTTGTGCAACAGCCCCATTCTTATCACAGTAGACTGTAACTAGATCAACAATAGTTAGAATTAAGCCTAACTATTTGACGAAGTTTCTCATACAAATATTTTTTTTCGTTGCAACACATGCAGTAATGTATTCAGCTTTGGTAGTGATCAATGGTCATCTCTTCCTTGCAAATTATTCCTGGTGATTACCCTATCATTTAGGGTGTATATGAATCCAGACACATACTTTGAATCATCTACATCGGACTAAAAGCTTGATTTAGTGAAGCCTTCTAGTATTAATTCTCCATCATCGTAAACTAAGAATACATCCTTAATCCTCCACAAGTACTTAAGGTCATCTTTACGGCCTTCCAGTGCTCTTCACCTAGATTAGAGTGATATCTGCTCGTGACACTCAGAGCATATGCTACATCAGACAATTTACCTATCATAGTATAAATAATGCTTCCTATGGCAGATGCATATGGTATGCGAGTCATCATTTATCTTTTCTCTAAAGTCTTTGGGGACATAAACTTTGAAAGAGAGATCCTATGACTCATAGGTAAGAATTCTTTTTTGGGTTTTTCTATTCTAAACCTCTTTAGCATCTTGTTTATGTACACGGATTGGGATAGTTTGATAATCCTCTTGGATCTTTTTCTATAGATCCTAATCCCCAAGATAGAAAATGCTTTTCCTAATCTTTCATGGAGAATTGAGTGGATAACCAAGCCTTCATTAACTGCAATGTCCCTACATCATTCCCAATTAATAGGATTTATCAACGTAAAGCACAATAAACGTATCATGCTCCTATAAATCTTTTTATACACATAGGGTTCATCCGAATTCTTGAGGAAACTAAACATTTTAATTGCCTCGTCCAAATAGATATTCCAACTTTAGAAAGCTTATTTGAGCCCATAAATGGAACACTGGAGCTTGTAAACATTTTACATGCTGCTACTGGATACAAAGCTATCTGATTGCCTCATATAAATCTCTTCCTCAATATTCCCATTGAAGAAAGTGATCTTCACATCCATTTGTAATATCTTGTAGTCATAATATACTAATATGGCAAGTAATCTTCGAATGGATTTTAGCATTACCATCGATGAGAAGTTTTCCTCAAAGTCAATTCCTTATCTTTGAGTATAACCATTAGATTCTAGCCATACCTTATAGGCCACTACCTTTCCATCTACTCTAAGCTTCTGCTTATAGACCTATTTGCAACAAATGGGTACAACACCCTATGGTGGGTTCTCCAACTCTATACCATGTTGGAGTACATGAAGTCTATTTGAGCTTGCATGGCCTCTTGTCAACTTTCTAAGTTGATGTTAGACATCGTTTCTCAATAATTTCTTAGATTACTATCCAAAGAATTCTTCTCCTTGTTGTTCTCTAACAAAAGACAATACCTCTAAGGTAGCCTTGATATCATTTTAGAACCCCTAAGAGGCTGTGTATTAAAGTATTACTGCCTCCCATGGGATGCTTTGTGGTTCTTGAATTTCTTCAAGTTCTACAACCTCATATTTTCTATCTAATAGAAACTCCTTCTCATGAAAGGTGGCATTCCTCGAAAACGCCTTTTGCTCTGAGAGGCCATAGAAATAATATCCAACTGATAGCTTTAGATGCCCCACAAACTTACATAAGGTAGATCCAATATCCAATTTATCTCCTACTAGCTATTTCATATAGTTAGAGCAACCCATGCCCTAAGATATTTGTAAAATAGGGTTTTCCCACATCACATCTCATATGGTGTCTTTATCGTGTGCGCAGAACATTATTTGTGCACAGGCAGACTATATTAAAGTAGTATCCAGTGTATCAATTAATGGTCGCTTTTATACTCTAGCGAGAAGACAATCTTAAATATATTAGCAAATTGACAATTCTTCATCTTTAATTCCATTTAGTCAACTAGACAAGGTCATATCTCTAAGAAAAGAATCAACAAGTTAGCTAACTTACTTAACCTTATGGAATTGCAAAAAATGCCAACTTGTGAATCTTGCCTTAAGGGAAAGATGACCAAGTTCCCATTTGTTGGACAAGTGGAGCGGGCTGCAAACCTTTTGGATTTGATCCATACTAATGTATGTCGGCCATTAAATATTAGTGCCCGAGGAAAATACCACTATTTTATTACCTTTACCGATGATTATTCTAGGTATGGGTATGTGTATCTTTTAAGATACAAGTCTGAAGCCTTTGAAAGGTTCAAAGATTTTAGGCATGAAGTGGAGAAACAAACTGGGCAAAATATTAAGACTCTTCAATCTAATCAAGGAGGCTAATACTTAGACTTAGAGTTTCTTGATTATCTAAAAGAGAAAGAGATTCTCTTGCAATGGAACCCGCCAGCAACTCCACAACTAAATAGGGTATCCAAATGTATGGGGGTGTCCTCCTTACGTGAAACAGCTAGTGGAAGATAAGTCGGATGCTAGATCCACCTTATATAAGTTTGTGGGGTATCCAAAGGAATCCATTGAATACTATTTCTACGACCCTTTAAAACAAAAGGTGTTTGTTTCGAGAAATGTCACCTTCTTAGAGAATGAGTTTTTATTAGATAGAAAATGTGAGGTTGTAGAGCTTGAAGAAATTTAAGAACCATAAAGTGTCCCATAAAATACAGTAGCAACAGAACTACCTAAAACTAACATTCCTATCACACAACCTCATAGGAGATCTGAAAGGATCTGAAGAAAACTTGAGAAGTATGGTATTTTGTTAGAGAACAACAAGAAAGAGCATTCTTTGGATAATAATCCAAGGAATTATGGAGAAACGACGTCGAACATCAATTTGGGAAGATGGAAAAAACCCATGCAAACTGAGATGGACTCCATATACTCCAACAAGGTATGAAACTTGATGGACCTACCACAGGGTATAGTACCCATCGGCTACAAATGGGTCTATATATGGAAACTTGGAATAGATAGAGAGGTAGTAACCTATAAGGCATAACTGGTTGCAAAAGGCTATTCTCATACGTAAGGTATTAACTATGAGGAAACCTTTTCACTAGTGGAGATGCTAAAATCCATCCGAATATTGCTTTCCATATAAGTGTATTATGACTATGAGATACGATAAATGAATGTGAAGACCGTCTTTCTCATTGGGAATATTGAGGAAGAGATCTATATAAGGCCGCCAGAGGGCTTCAAAAGATTTGAAAACTCTAAAGATCCATTTACAAACTCAAACAAGCTTCCCGAAGCTAAAAAATACATTTTGATGATGCAATCAAATCGTTTGGTTTCCTCAAAAATCCAGATGAACCCTGTGTGTATAAGAAAGTTCATGGGAGCATAGTGACCCTTGTTGTTTTTTATGTGGATGATATACTACTCATTAGGAATAACGTAAGGATGTTGCAATCAACAAAAGCTTGGTTGTCTACTCAGTTCCCCATGAAGGATTTAGAAGAAGCATCCTATATATATTGGGGCTTAGGATCTATAGAGATAAATCCAAAAGGATGATCGGACTATCCCAATCCACGTACATAGATAAAGTACTAAAGAGATTTAGCGTGTAAGAATCCAAAATAGGATTCTTACCCATGAGTCATGGGATTTCTCACTCTGGAGGAAAGAGAAAGAATGACTCACATACCATATGCATCCATAATTGGAAGCATTATATATGCAATGTTATATACGAGGCCCAATATCGAATATGCTCTGAGTGTCACAAGTAGATATCAGTCTAATTCGGGCAATGAGCACTAAAAAGCTATAAAGATAATCCTTAAATACTTATGAAGGACTAAGGATGTCTTCTTGGTTTACAGCAATGGAAAACTAAAGCTAAAAGGCTTTATTGATTCTAGCTTTCAGTCCGATGTAGATTATTCGAAGTCAACGCCAGGATTCGTATTCATGCTAAATGATGGAGCGATCTGCTAAAAGTGTTCCAAGAAAGAGATTACTACGGACTCCACCACCGAAGCTGAATTTATCACAACATGTGATGCAGTGAAAGAAGGTGTTTGAATGAGAAACTTTATCCAAGAGTTTGGTGTAGTCCCTTTCGTTGTTGATCTAATTTTGGTCTATTGTGATAACAATGGGGCTGTTGCGCAAGTAAAGGAGCCGAGATCACATCAAAGATCCAAGCATATTATAAGGTGATACCATCTAATCCATGAGATCAATGGTAAAGTAGACGTTCGAGTGGAGTGAGTGTCCTTAGTAGAAAATATAACATATCTACTGACAAAGCCCTTAGCTTAAAGAATATTTGAAGGACATCTTGAGAAGATGGGTTTTAAATACATGGGCAATTGGCTTTAGGGCAAGTGGGAGATTGTTAAAGTAGAGCTCAGCGAGCCAATTAGCAGTGAGCTTTTGTACTATTGTAAAAATAGTCTTATTCATAACGTTTAGATAAATAAAAAGTATTACTTTATCTTTAATTATTTTTATTAATTAGATAAAGTCCTAGATCATTTTTAACTATGGGACATGGTCATGCATATGATGGTGATCATGGAATATGCCTCTATGGTTTTGATCTTAAACGTGTTCTGAGTTAGGGGTTCATTGAGATGGGACATTGACAAGCTCGATAGACTTGCATACACAATGTATACTCAAAAGGATAATGTCTCATTCCATAGACATTAGTGTAGGGATGCTAGTACATATATGTAGGTGTTTGTTGGGGAACAAATACACTGAACGACCCATTGGAAAATTCTCAATTGGAAAGCATTATTTATTGAATAAGAATTTCCTAGTTATGATATTGCATTAAATAGTCCTTTGACTTGAGGCACTATGGTGGCCTTATGTATGACATCATACACTTTGATGTATTTTCTGATTGCATGACAATTATAAGAGGCTTATATTGGGTGTATGATCTTCGTGTATGGAGGTCAATGAGTAGCCAATAAAGGATCCATCACCTATCTGGTAGAATAAGAGAATAGCCTATGTTTTCACAGTCCTTGATCCTGAAGACCATGGCCAAGTTAGGATGAATACTAGACGTAGGGTTTTCTAGTGATTCATCAAAGGATCAATATGACTTGAAATAAAATCATAGTTATTAAGTCAAAATGGGATTTCGACTAATAATTCACACCCTATACTTAATCGGAATATTAGTTAATGAATGGACCATATTTGTATGGTACTCATAACACAAAAAGTTTATTTTCTATTCATCTAAGACTAGGTAGTCAAGATGTACTACTAGGTGCTTCCCTTGATTTGTGAGGTTCTTGGAATTAAAGGGTAAATTCCAAACAAATTAATTAATTGGATTAATTAATCGGAATATTAAATTTATTCATAAGTTGTAAAGGTTACAAGCCCACTGCTAGTTTCGTTGTAAAACTAATGGGTCAAACAGAAATTGAGATGATCCACTTCTATATCTATTTTTGTAATCCAAAATGTTGGATTAAGTTGATTAATGGAGATTAATCAACTTGAGTTAGAATTAATTTAAATAGTTAAATTAACTCATTCAAGTTTAATAATATGATTATTTATTTGAAACTATAAATTATTGTTTATGTTATAAAGGTTTTCCAAATATGCTTGAAGGTATAATAATGCTAATTGGATTACTAATAACTCCGAAATTAAGTCTACTGGTGGATTTGTTTTTATGTTGGGTGTAGCTGTAATAACTTGGGGATCTAATAAAAAAATTATTATATCTAGAAGTACTGGCCACGACGCAAGTGGTGAAAATTAAGCAGTATGCTCAGCATTTTTTGGCGCCATGGCACCTGATTTAAAGGTCACGGCCCCACTTGACGAGTTTGTGCATTAAAAGGGCTTCAAACATAGATTGCAGAGAAAATTTATAAATAAGAGACTTGGGACTCTTCCAAAACTCTCAAAAAGCGATTTCTTTTTCTACCTAAAAATGCAATTTAAAAAAATTATAAAAACAGGATTGAAAGATTAAGGATGCTTATGCACAAGGACATCTAAGGGGATATATAATGGATAATTGAAGCGAAGGTAAGAGTAATAGATGAGTTTTCATGCGAGTCTTTAAACTTGCTTACTAGATACATGCCTGGTTTTAGTAAAAACACATATTAGAAAAAACGAAGGGTGAAAAAAATACAAGTTTTTCTCAAACGTGCTCAATGGACTTGCAACACAAAGTGTTGTTCCTTAGGAATAGTTTCTAAAAATCGAGAAGATAAAATTTAACTCATTATGGATAGACTAAGTAAAGAGTCTTTAGATGAATTATATTGACTCTTGAGATGCATTTAAGTGGATTATTGCATCATGTAATTCTTGATTTATGGAATCACTTCTAGGATGAATATGAGCATTATAGTTTTGAAAATCTGATATTAAAAGACCCTATTTGCCAGTTTATAAGAAAATTAGATGGGAAGTATATCATCGACCTATAGAGGGCGTTTAAGTCATTACTAGATATAAAACTAGAGGAAGATGTGAGCCACAATCACAACTACATGTACATTCATGTATAAGTAGATAATTTTTAAATTTTGTGTGTCCTTATTTTTAACTTTTCTTACACAAGAAAAAAACATGCAATAAATCCATTCCTTGTTCACACCTCAATAAATAGTACCATACTCACTCTATTTTTCAACAATTCACTTTCAAAAAAGTAAAAAAAATAAAATGGAAGGGTCTTCCACTCGCAAGTTCAACTGTATTTACGTCTTTTATGGAATTAATCTAGAAAAAAATGGTGAGTTTATAGGGGCAACCTATAACTTTGGTAGAACATTAGCAGAAATAAAAATTCATTTAGTGTATGAGAGAGGCAATTTAGGGTTAGTGGGGAGTGTTGTTACTTCTGCTCATGTAGGAGGAGTTAAAGTTTTAGGAGTTATCCCAAGACCTTTAACAATACAGAATATCACAAGTATGATTATCGGACATAAGCTAAAAGTGTTACATATTCAGGATAGAATGCCTAACATGTTAAATAATATGGATGCATTCATCACTCTACTTGGTGGTTTTAGTACACTGGAGGAGTTATTTCAAGTTATCTATTGGGCCAACTCAACATTCACCAGAAACCTGTAGGTGTTTTTAATGTTAATGGTTTCTATGATGGTATGCTATTTTTTGTAGATCATGGTATGGAAAAAGGTTTTATTTCATAGTTTGTGAGACGAATCCTCATTTATGCTCCAACTCCTAACCAATTGATTGATCAAATTCTACAATATGTGCCGGAACCTGATCTAGCCTTAACCTATGTGGATTGGTCCAACAAGGATAATGGTCAAAAACAAAAAATAAATTTGACTCTCAACCCATGAAATTTATCCTTAATGGTTTCAACTAGTAGTGTGTTTTGTGTTGTTTTAGCTTTATTTTTTTTAATAAGCTACATTTCAGGTAATATCTTTTAAATTCTACTTTTCTATCTATTTTTTATATTGGGGACAGTGTCTAGGTTGGGGGAGAGGATAGTTGATATCATATCTTGTGTGTTCAGTGTGTGCTTTTTTAGTTCTTTTTTTTAAATTCAAGTGTGTTTTTTTGGGTGGCCAGAGTAAAGGGTAATCTTTTCACACTTTTGAGACGCGCCCCCCATTTTTTGCATAATATGGCATGTTTGTGAAGTTTTTAACTTAAATTTTATAAATTGTCAAAATATAACTGCAATCGTCTTTTTGTTAGAGTCCAAGGGTATTATCTTTGAAAAAAAGAAGAAGAAGAAGAAGACATTAGTCTTGTGCACATCCTAAGCCTTGTGGAAAGATTGGTTGCGATACATATAATTGAAAATTCTGATCATATTAAAGTGTTTATTTTTTAATATTCACACATCTTTTGTGAATAAGTGGAGTTTGAGAAAACTAGTATTCTGAACTTTAATGATCATTTGAATTGGTTTAGTTGCAATTTGAGATGGATAAATATGTCTACCTTGCATATGGAGAAATGAATTGAGTAAACCTGTGTAGTTATCTATTTCTATTAAAATATTTCACTTTGTAGCTAGTAATGTGAGTATAATTATAAATCCTTATTTTGATCTTTTGTTATCATGCAAGTCGTGTTGTATAAAAGAATACAAAAAAAATAAAAAAATGTATAAATAATTAGGATTTATATAATTATTTTCACTTTAAAATTATCATTAGAACTTCCAATTAAAGCATTTTCGTGTTTTAGGAATAAAATGGGAAATCAACATGAAAAAATGAGATTAAAATTTTTTATCTTCTTTTGTGTAGGTTTTAGAGAAACTGGCGTAACTTTTGATTTCGAAAGGATTTTGGGTTAATTCTTGGGGCTATGGATTGATAATTCATTCATCTACAAGTTCAAATAGACTTTTAATCACATACTCAATGTGTAAGGATCGAAGAAGTTGGATTACAAGTGATTGTACAAAATGGATTACCAAAAATTCGAATCAGAGTTAAGCCCAATCTTGATCTATTTTACCAATTGGGTCATATATTTTAAACAAAAATTAATTTTGGGCTATAATTTAGATATGCTATGCAAAATTGGTAGATAAACAATTTTACTGAAGATAAGATGGTGAGAAAATATGTTAAAATGGTCAATAAACATGCTGAAATGCTCTGCTGATGTTGAAGGATGACTCTTGGATATGATCCAGTAATTTGATCATATCTCCCTCATCCAACAACCAAATTTGACAAATGATATATGAAAATATATCATTATAGAAAGATTTACAACTTTTATTCTTTACTCATCATCCAAATCTGTGATACCCGAACCTCTTACTACTCACATGGCCAAATATGATTCATGCATTACATATTAATTGCATGCTATTTGCATTGATATGACATCATATAATTCATTTTATTTTATACGACGTTCTTAATTATTGAACTTAATTTTGAAGCTCTCGCACTGTATTGATTATCGAATCCCCTAACCTAAATGGTTGATTTTATATTGAGATAAAAAGAAATTTAGGTATGAATATAGTGAATAGTACTAGGTTACACGTGGTAACCTTAGGAGTTCGAAAGGTGTCACCAAAAAGTTATAGAAAGTGAGTCGGTTCGATCATATATTTTAATATTATATGTATATTTAAATCATACACTTGGGATAACTAGACATACAATATTATAATTTAAATGTTATATAACTAGGTTCATAGGTTTGTAATACTATCAGTGCACAAACTTATCAATTGGGCAAGAACCGATGATTTTTTGGGTGAAGAACCTAATGAACGGACATGGAAATTAGCTACAGGAATGAATGGTGATGAAGATAGGTTGTAACCAAATAAGAATATGTGAGACACACAAGATTAGGGATGCAAGATAAGGGAGAAAATTAGATTATACCATTACATGCCACTTCAAGCTTATGCCACCTCATGCTTAGACTTATCAAGCTAGCACCTTAACCTATTCTTCACTCTTAAGCTAGCAGCCATGACTCGAACCTTCTTCTGAACCATTTCAACTTCTAAATACAGGTAAAAATCTCTCTAAATAGGTCCTAAGTGATTCCAACCGACAAAGGAGACAAAACAAGCAAAGGGAAGGAGAAATAACCAAGTTCAAGTAGAAAACTGTGCAAGGTGAGCTTAACCTACGAGTTTGGCATGACTTTCAGATTTATTTTGAGGTTTATTAGCTTATTAAGCTCTGAATATTATTTATAAATGTGTTAGGATGTTACTAGATAGGCTTTGATGCATAAAGAAAGGGTTTGTGGTTGGAAATATTTGATAAAAAACACTTGTGCTAGAAACTATCACCTTGCTGTATTCTTGTGTTTTAGGCTTCAAAAGTGTATGGTATGTTGAATAAAACCTGTAATTATCATCATATACATGTTTATGTATGAATTAAGAGTATTTGAATGAATTTTGATTGGTTAGAAATTGAAATAGAGAATGATATTGGAGAAACACTCAAACTGCCAAAGTAGCAAAATTTGTTTTAGTGTGCTGTGAAGGAGACTGAATTATGGGAGCTAAATCCATTAGTTTTGGCAATAATATAACCTGGTTTTCTATGTGTATATGTTATATGAGTATGGTAAAAAGTTGGGAGATATTGAATATACGTAAGGGTGCCAAAACCATTAATGCCATGAAATGCACAAAGCTGTCACTGTAGGAACAATCTGTTTCAGTATGCTGTGAAGGGAGCTGAACTTGGGAAGCTATATCCATGAGTTTTAGCTATTATATGACATGGTTACATTATTTTTGATGTTATCTAAGTGTGATAAAAATTGGAGAGTGAATGAATATGTCTAAGGGTGTCAACATCGTCATGCAAATTAATATGGCTGCAAGAAAATGTGAAGTGGTGAATCTGTCCTATTTGGTTCATTAACATGTTCCAGCATAGATGTGGTGCATTTGATCCCTAACATTTAGGAAAATTTTATAAGAGTTATAATACATCAATTAAGTGAGGTTAGTATACATTTAAGATGTAGAACAAAGGTACATAGAAGGTTGTATTCGGTTATAGTTTCTAAATGGTAAGGTTGTTTTGTTAAATTGAGATTCAAGATCTTTATACTACATTAGGTATAATGAACTTATTAATTGAGGATAGTGATTGATATCTTGTATTTTTACAGATTGTTTCACATTTAGGGTTGGGGAGTAATATTTAAGATACCTAGAAGTAACACACAACCGATCAAAGGTAAGTAAAGATTCATTTGCAACTATAATGCATAGACATAGTAGATGTATGAATTATATGTAATATCATAAATTATATGTGCATAGTAGAGGACTTTCCGTTAAGTATACATACATGGGCATTGTCATTGGCACGTGCATGCATTATATACGAGCATTTTGATAAATCTTGCATTGCACGACATGATTATGAGAAAAATAAATATTTTACTAACCACTACTAGTGCACCGAAGCATGTATAGATTTGTAGGTCCGCGTGTATAGATTTTCATGCGTATGAGTATGCATGGATTTGTATGCTTATATGATTATTAGTCATTGGATTATGGCGGTGTATAGAGCTCTTTTCCGGTGCATGGGATAATAGCATTAGTCAGGGGCCCAAGAAAGAAATGATTTTGAGAGAAATATTTTGATGCATAAAATTGTATTGTGGGCATAGCATTTTGAGATGCATGACTTGATATTGTGGATTATTCCTTGATATGCATAATCTTTACTTGTTAAGCGTTAGCTCATATAGTTTATATATTGTAGGTGAGTACGACGATGCTTGAAGCATCTTTTACTGGCTAGGCGGCTGTTGGAGCTCTTGTAGATATATGAGGGAGTGTGTACATGGATGACGACCTGTTGGCCTATTTTGTTGGCTTGTTATATTTTGAGTCTGTTATATTATATTTTTAGACTGGTACTATATTTTATTTTTAAAACTTTACTATAAATAAGTATGTAAATATTGTGATCGTTGTGGGTGTTGTGCTTTTATATAAATATTAACCCTGCTTTATACATGACATGTGTGAGAAAGTATTTTAAATAGGGTTGTGCATGTAAAAAGTGATTTATCTTTTCTTAAAGTGTTACAAAAAAAAATTCTCATATGCCCATAGGATCTATCATGTCAAATTATACAATATATATGGTTGTGTAGTGGTGGGGGTGTTATAGAGTGGTATCAGAGCCTAGGTCTTGATTCTGTAGATTGTTCATGTACATGATCTTAGAACTTGCAGAGTGTAGCCATGCTAGTAAGTTTTACATTATCATATATTGCATTACATATTCCATGAATTATATTGGTCATATGTTGTCAAACTTGTGTAAAACAGCACTGCAAAATCGTGAGAACTCGTGCTTAGAGCATTGGTGGTGCCAGAGCACAGAGGATTAAGACACCCACTTTAGTCAATGACCGAGATACCATGATTAACCAATTAACAGAGTTGATTGAATGACAATCCAAACAGATTCAATAATTGATTCGGCAGAGGGATAATGGTGAGCAACCGCAGGTGGAGATAAACCAACAGCGGGCAAACTCTATATATAGTGGGAAAATAATTTAGGAGGCTGGATCCCCCAATATTTGAGGATGCTATTGATCCTACCACTACAGAGGACTGGTTGAGGACCTTGGAAAACATGTTCTAGTACAGCAAGGTGCTAGTAGAGGAGATGGTAATGTGTGCCACTTTCATGCTTCGCAGTCGTGCAAGCCATTAGTGGGACATGATCAGCAGTATAGAGGACATTACTATCATGAGTTGGGACATATTCAAGGAGTTATTTTGAAACAAATATTTCATGGCCCCAGTTTGCATGATGAAGATAAACAAGTTTATACAACTGCGACAAGGAGCGATGACTATTGGGGAATATATTCATAAATTTGAACAACTGTCCAAATTTGCTACACACATGATCAACACTGAAGCATTGAAAGTAAAGAGATTTCTAGAGGTTTTAAGGCTAGAGTTATATCGGGATGTGAATATGGTGTGTACTCAAGGGGTGACATCTTTACAGGTGGCTGAGAGGGCGTCAGTGGCAGAACAAGCTAAATCGAGAATCGCTCGTGCACAAGAGGCTCGACAGCAATTCTGACAACAGGGACAGAGATGGACTGTGGGTAAAAGAGGCTGGTCCAATGCAGAAGCCGATCCAAATACAGAAGTTGGGATTTAAATTTCAAGAAGAATGAGGCTAACAATAAGAAGGTCAATGTAAGATGCCATGGGTCAAACAAGGAAAAGTACCGATGCCAGAAGCTATGTGTCAGAAATATGGTAATCGACATACTGGAGACTGCTATATAGATACCAAGACGTGCTTTCCATGCAGAATGCTGGGACATATTGTTAAATTTTTTCCGAGTAAACAAAATCAGACCGGCCAAAAGACTGTACCAGCCAAGGTGTTCACCATGACCAGGGCGGATACAGAGGCAAATCCATTGGTGGTAACAGGTAAACTTTATATTTTTAGTATTCCAACACTTGTGTTATTTGATTTTGGAGCCACGCATTCATTTGCATCCACTGAGTACATGAAGAGGCTGGGTAGAATACAAGATGTAGCATAAATTAGTTATAATGTAACAGTCCCCTCTAGAGATGCTAGATAAACCGATCAAATTTTGAGAGCTTGTGCTATACTTGTTGAAGGTAGAGAATTAAATGTTGATCTCATTGTATTGGATATAAATAATTACGATGTTATTTTAGGTATGGATTGGTTGTCAAAGTGTGGGGCTACTATCGACTGTAAGGAAAAGGCAGTGACATTTCAATTTTTTGGAAAAGAGTCTTTCACATTTGCCAGCATTGTGAAGAATTTTAAATTCCCTGTGATTTCAACAGTGAAGGCACAATGATTACTTGATGATGGTTACGAAGGGTACTAGGTGAGTGTCATGAACATTAAGGAACAACACCCACCAACTCTGAGTTAAATACTAGTAGTGCGGGAATATACTGAAATATCCCCAGATGATCTCCCGGGACTGCCACCAGATCGTGAAATAGAGTTTGTTATTAACATACAACTAAAAACGTCTCCAATTTCTAAAACTCCTTATAGAATAGCTCCCTTGGAGTTGAAAGAATTGAAAGTACAATTGCAGGACTTGTTGGACAAAGGATTCATTAGACTGAGCTTTTCACCATTGGGAGTACCAGTTCTATTTGTACGTAAAAAGGATGACACCATGAGACTGTGCATTAATTATCAAGAGTTGAACAGGGTCACAATTAAGAATAAATATTCGTTACCCAGAATCGATGATTTATTTGACCAGCTTCAGCGTGCCGCAATATTTTCAAAGATTGACTTATGCTCTAGGTACCATCAACTGAAAATAAAGTAATAGGATATCCCCAAGACAGCATTTAGTACAAGATATGGGCACTATGAATTTTTGGTGATACCGTTTGGATTGACTAACACTCAAGCAGCATTCATAGATCTGATGAATAGAGTGTTTAAGGAGTTTCTGGATAAATTTATTATTGTGTTCATCGATGATATTCTAGTTTACTCCAGAATTAAAAAAGAGCATGCCGCACATTTAACACAAGTACTAGAGGTCCTGAAAGTGAAGCAGTTATACGTTAAATTCAAGAAATGTGAGTTCTAGTTGGATCGCGTGGTATTCTTGGAACATATTATATCAGGAGCAGGAATATCAGTAGATCCAAGTAAAGTTGAAGCTATCAACAACTGGATATAGCCTACTAATCGTTCGAAGGTGTGCAGCTTTTTGGGTTTAGCTGGATATTATCGAAGATTTGTGGAGGGGTTCTCCAAAATTACTATGCCATTGACACAATTAACCATAACAGGGAGAACGTTTAGATGGACAGATATGTGTGAACAAAGTTTCCAGGAGCTGAAAAAGAGGTTAACTTTAGCACTTATTCTCTCAATTCCATCAGGTACTGGAGGATTCATAATTTACAGTGACGCGTTGAAGAATAGATTAGGATGTGTACTGATGCAGAAAGATAAAGTAATTACGTATGCATCCAGGTAACTTAAAGAGTACGAAAAAAATTACCCCACGCACGACTTAGAACTTGCTGCTATAGTATTTGTGCTTAAAATATAGAGGCACTATTTATATGGTAAATGGTACGAGATCTATACTAATCACAAGAGCCTCAAATACTTCTTCACACAAAAAGAGTTGAATATGCGGTAGCGAAGATGGCTGGAACTAGTAAAAGATTATGATTGTGTGATCAATTACCACCCCGGTAAAGCCAACGTTGTAGCTGATGCATTGAGCCAAAAATCTACACAAAGTACAATAACTATGGCTTTAATTCAGAAATCAAAATTGAATGAGTTGCAGAAAATGAATATAGAGATTTTACAGATAGGAGTAATAGAGGCAAAGTTGGCAGCCCTGATGCTTCAGCCTACGCTAATTGATAGGATCAAACAAGGACAACGCGATGATAAATATCTCATCAATATGAAAAAATATGTTACTGCAGGGAAGTCTCCTGAATTTAAGATGACTCAGAATGATATTTTATAATTTAGAGGGCGGTTTTGTGTGCCAAATATTGATAACATTCGGGAAGACATTTTAAAATAGGCACATTCAACCCCTTATTCAGTACATCTAGGGGCTACCAAGATGTATAGAGACTTGAAAATACATTATTATTGGCCGAGTATGAAAAAGGACATCGCCCAACATATGGAGTAATGTCTAACATGTCAGCAGATAAAGGCCGAACATCAAAGACCTACAGGGACCTTGCAACCTCTACTTATTACAGAATGGAAATGGAAAAGGATCACCATGGATTTCGTAACTGGTTTATCAAAGACTACTAAGGGTCATGATGTTATTTGGGTTATCGTTGATAGATTGACTAAGTCTACTCATTTCTTTCCCATATGTTCTACCTATTCCATGGATCGCTATGCCCAATTATACGTTCAGGAGATTGTCAGACTTCATGGAGTGCCATTGTCTATAGTTTTTTATATAGATTCAAGATTTTTGTCTGCTTTTTAGAGGAGTTTACACAAATCTTTGGGAACACAATTATCATTCAGTACAGCATATCATCCTCAGACGGATGGGCAATCGGAACGAACAATACAAACATTGGAGGATATGCTCAGAGCCTATGTATTAGACTTCCAAGGTCAGTGGAGTAAATTCCTACCTTTAGTGAAGTTTGCATACAACAACAGCTATCAGACTAGTATTGGAATAGCTCCCTATAAAGCATTGTATAAAAAAAAATGTAGGTCTCCGATACACTGGGATGAAGTTGGTGAGAAGAAACTTTTATGCCCAGATATGATTTGAAGACAGAAGTCCCTAACCTAAGTGGTTGATTTTGTATTGAGATAAGAAGAAATTTAGGTATCAATATAGTGAATAGTGTTAGGTTACATGTGGTAACCTTAAGAGTTCGAAAGGTGTCACCGAAAAATTTATAGAAAATGAGTGGTTCGATCATGAATTTTAATATTATATGTATATTTAAATCATACACTTGGAACAACTAGACATACAATACTATAATTTAAATGTTATATAACTAGGCTCATAGGTTTGTAACATTATTGGTGCACAAACTTATCAATCAGGCAAGAACCGATGATTTTTCATTTGAAGAACCTAATAAACGGACATGGAAATTAGCTACAGGAATGAATGGTGATGAAGATAGGTTGAAACCAAATAAGAATATATAAGACACACAAGATTAGGGCTGCAAGATAAGGGAGAAAATCAGATTATACCATTACATGCCACCTCAAGCTTATACCACCTCATGCTTACACTTATCAAACTAGCACCTCAACCTATTCTTCATTTTTAAACTAACAGCCACGACTTGAACCTTCTTCTAAACCATTTCAGCTTCTAAATACAAGAAAAAATCTCTCTAAATAGGTCCTAAGTCGTTCCAACTGAAAAAATAGGCAAAATAAGCAAAGAAAATGAGAAATAACCAACTTCAAGTAGAAAACTGTGCAAGGTGAGCTTAACTTACGGGTTTGGCATGACTTTCAGATTTATTTTGAGGTTTATTGACTTATTAAGCTTTGAATATTATTTATATTTGTGTTAGAATGTTATTACATAGACTTTGATGCATAAAGAAAGGCTTTGTGATTGGAAATATTTAATAGAAAACACTTGTGCTAGAAACTGTCACCTTGTTATATTCTTGTATTTTAGACTTCAAAAGTGTATGGCTTCAAAACACTCAACATACCATACACTTTTGAAGCCTAAAACAGAAGAAAACAGCAAGGTGAGTTTCTGCCACAAGTATTTTCTATTAAGTGCTTGTCATCAAAAACCCTTTCTTTGTGGACCAAAGTCCAACTAAAAACTTTCTAAAACTTTTATAAGAGATATTGAAAGCTTACCAATAACAACATTCAAAATAGTCTGAAAACTAAAGGAAAAATCGTAGGTAAGTGTTACGTATGCAGATTTTGAGGTTAAACTTGATGGTAATCACTTCTCCTTTGCTTTTCTTGCTTTTATTTCAACTTGGAATCAATTTGGAGCACTTGGAGACCTTAAGGTGTGTGTTTGGATGCTGAAAATGGATGTAATGAGGGTCTGGTCATAGCTTAAGGGTGAAGGGTTTGAGGTGTTGGCTTGAGATTCTAGCTTAAGCTTAATAAGAAAGCATGAAGTGTCAAATGGTGGTTTAGATCTGATATTATACACAATTTATACAACTCTAATCTAGTGTTTCTCATCATTTATTTCATCATTTACAACCTATTTTAATTTTTGTATGATAGAATAATAAATTCTACCCTAATTTTCTAACCGTTCATTTGATCTTTAAACCGATTGATATCTAATTCTTAAATAGATTATCTAGTTTGCATTTCTAAAATCATATGCACATATGGACCTTGAAATATGACACTTAAATCAAATTATATCATGTTTAATATCTCAGGTATTCTTAATTTATGGATGTATACTTTTAAAACACCTTGATATAGTTGAATCGAAACATATTAGCTTACTTGTAACATCTTTAATTACTTCTAAAATTATAACATATAACCTATGAATATCCAATAGATTGACCAATTTATTCTCTCTTATCTAAATATTGAATTTCTTAATTAGGTTATAAGATCTCAACCACTAACATCTTGTGATAACATTAGATGTCCAACGATTAAGAATGCTACATAAGATGCCATGTAAATGTTAATGCAAATTAGCATATAAGTAGCATGTAATGCATGAATCACATTGGTCAAGTGAGTAATGTGAGGCTTGTGTATTACATCCTCCCCTCCTTATTAAAATTTCGTCTTCAAAATTTACTTACCAAAATAGTTTTAGATACTTAATTTTCATATCATCTTCCATTTCCTAAGTAGCTTCTTCTATTGATTGATCTCTCCATAATACTTTAACCATTAGGATCTTTTTATTTATGAGTTGTTTTACTTCTCGTAGAAGAATCTTTATAGGTCTTTCATCATAACTCATGTTTGTTTCCAGTTGTAAAGGTTCTTTCTTTAGAATATGTGATGTATTCGCAATATATTTCCTCAACATGGATACCTGAAACACATTGTGTACCTAAGACATTGATGTCGGTAGGTCGAGTTTGTAAGCAACATCCCCAATTCGCTCAATAATATAAAATGGACCGATATATCTAAGATTGTGCTTTCCTTTCTTTCCAAACCTCATAATCCCTTTAATTGGAGTTACCTTTAGTAATACTTGATCTCCTATTGCAAATTCTAACATTCTTTTTCTTTGATCTGCATAACGTTTCTATAAACTCTGGGCAGTCTGCATTCTTTGTCGAATTTGTGTCACAACTTCTATCATTTCACGAATTATATTTAGGCCCAAAACTTTCTCTTCACTAACCTCATCTCAATAAACTGGAGGTTTACATTTTCTACCATATAATGCTTTATAGGGGGCCATTCCAATAGTTGACTGATAGCTATTATTATAAGAGAATTCCACTAAAGGTAAAAATTTGCTCCATTGACCATGAAAATGTAATGCACAAGCTTTAAGCATATCTTCCAATGTTTGTATTGTTCGCTCTGATTGCCCATCAGTCTGGAGATGATATGCAGTACTGAAAGATAATTGTGTTCCCAATATTTTATGTAAACTCTTCCAAAACATAGACAAAAATATTGAATCTCTATCAGAAAAAAATAGATAGTAGTACACATGAAGTCTAACCACTTTCTATATGTATGCTTGCACATATTGGTCCATGGAATAGGTTGAGCAGATGGGAAGAAAATGAGTTGATTTAGTTAATTTGTCCACAAGCACCCAAATAGCATCTTGACCTTTCATGTTTTAGGTAAACCTGCCATAAGGTCCATAGTGATTTTTTCCCATTTCCATTATGGAATAAGCAGAGGTTGTAAAGTTCATGCTGGTCTTGGATGTTTTGCTTTTTACCTACTGACATGTCAAACATTGGTCCACGTATTGTGCAATATCACTTTTCATACCTGACCACTAGTAATGCATCTTCAAGTCTCTATATATTTTAGTAGCCCCTGGATGTATTGAATAAAGTGTTGAATGTGTCTATGAAATTATATCTTTCTGGATGTTATTCACATTAGGAATGTAAAATCAGCCTCTAAATTACAGCACCCTATTCTCGGATATTTTAGCAATATCCTTCTTCACCTTGGCAAAATATTCATCCCCTTGTTGTCCTGGTTGGATTTTGTCAATTAATGTCAGTCGGAGTGCTAAGGCTGCCAACTTTATTTCTATTTCTCCCAACTATACAATCTCCATGTTTATTTTATAAAATTCAATTAACTCTGGTCTCTGAACGGAAATAGTAGCTGTGGTACCTTGTATTAATTTTCTGCTCAGTGCATCTGCCACTACATTAGCCTTACCGGGATGATAGTTGATACTACAGTCATAATCCTTCACCAGCTCCAACCACCTTCGTTGTCGCATATTCAATTCCTTTTGGTGAAGAAGTATTTTAAGCTCTTGTGATCCATATAGATTTCACACTACTCCCCATATAGATAATGTTTCCATATCTTCAGTGCAAATACCACACCACTGCAGTAAGCTCCAAATCATGTGTAGGGTAATTCTTTTCATATTCTTTTAGCTGCCTCGATGTATATACAATCACTTTCCCATTTTACATTAGTACACATCCCAAGCCATTATTTGAGACGTCACTATAAACTACAAAGCCTCCAATACCTGATGGAATTGAAAGAATGGGTGATGATGTCAACCTCTTCTTCAATTCTTGAAAACTTTGCTCGTACGCCCCTATCCATTTAAATGTGATACTCTTTCGGGTTAACTATGTCAATGGGAAAGTAATTTTGGAAAATCGCTCTACAAATCTATAGTAGTATCCAGCTAAACTAAGAAATCTGCGTACTTCTGAAGGATTTGTAGGTCGTGATCAGCTATTAATAACTTCTACTTTTCTTGGATCTACTAATATCCCTGCTCCTGATATGATGTGCCCCAAGAATACCACTCAGTCCAACCAGAATTTACATTTCTTAAATTTAGCGTATAATTGTGTCACTTTCAAAACCTCTAACATCCTTCTCAAATATTCATATGCTTTTTTTTTTATTTTGGAGTAAATATGGATATCATCCATAAACACGATAATAAATTTATCCAAAAAATCTCTAAATACCCTGTTCATCAGGTCCATGAAAGCTGTTAGGGTGTTAGTCAACCCAAATGGTATTACCAAAAATTCATAATGTCCATATCTCGTGCAAAATGCTATCTTTGAAATATCATCTTCTTTTATTTTCTGTTGATGTTGATCAAACAAATTATCAATCTGAAGTAAAGAATATTTATTCTTGATTGTGACCTTATTCAATTCTCGATAGTCTATACACAATCTCATTGTACCATTATTCTTTCGTACAAACAAGATGGGTGCACCCCACGGTGAAAAACTAGGTCTGATGAAAGCTTTATCCAGCAACTCCTGCAATTGTATCCTTAATTCTTTTAACTCAGATAGAGCTATTCGGTATGGAGCTTTGGAGATTGGAGACATACTCGACTATAGGTCAATAACAAACTCTATCTCATGATTAGGTGGCAACCCAAGGAGATCATTTGGATATACTTTAAGGTATTCCTGAACCAGTGGTACTTCACTAAGGGTAGAATGGCGTTGTTCTTCCATGCTCATAACACTGACTACATACCCCCACAACCAGCTTCTAGTAAATGTTGTGCCTTCAGCACTGATATTAATGGGAATTTAAAGCTCTTCATAATCCTAACAAAAGTAAAAATTTCTTCTCCAAGAGATTGAAATGTCACTGTCTTTTTCTGAAAATCTATAATAGCACAATACTTTGATAAGCAGTCCATGCCCAAAATTATATCATAGTCATTCATGGCCAATACAATCAGATCAACATATAGTTCTCTACCTTCAATAGAAATAGCACAAGCTTTCAAGATATGATTAGTTTGCTTTGAGTTTCTAGAAGGAATTATCATATTGTAACTAATTTCCATTACACCAGGTGTTCTACCTAGCCTCTTCACATACTCAGTGGATGCAAATAAATGTGTAGCTCCTGAATCAAATAGTATGAATGCTGGAGCATCATGGATAAAGAGTTTACCTATTATCATCGATAGATTCACCTCTATGTCTGCTCTAGTGATGGTAAAAACTCTAGCTGGTACATTCTGTTACTTTATAGAGTCTGGGTTCTCTAGGCATGTTCTGGCAATATGGTCAATCTTTCCACACACATAGCACTTTTTAATATCTGTAGGGCAGTTTCCCATATGTTGGACACTGTATCTAGGGCACGTAGATTATGGCATTGACGCTTTTCCTTGCTCTATCATTGATCTCTTATTTTGTTCCTACTGTTGTTGCCCTTTGGTTAGAATTTAGGTTTCTGGCCTTGAGCTTGGAATGATCTCTTCATTTCACTTCCAGCCCACCTCTATTCTTGTCCTTGCTTAAATTGGCGATGAGTTTCCTGTACATGAACAATTCTGAGTTTAGCCTGCTCAACAACTAATACTCTCTCAGCGATCTGTGAGTAGGTTGCTCCTTGAATTCCCACCATATTAACATCTTTGTATAGCTCTAGCCTCAAACCCTTAAGAAATCTCTCTACTTTTAATGCATCAGTGTTGACCATATGTGTGGTAAACCTAGACAACTTTTCAAATTTATAAATGTAGTCCTCGACGGTTATAGCTCCCTACCACAACTATATAAATTCATTTATCTTTATTGCACGAATAGGAGTTGTGAAGTATTTATTCCTGAATAACTCTTTAAATCATTCCCAAGTCATAGTAGTAGGATCCTCTATGCTCTTCATTGTATCCAACCAGTATCCAGTACTTCTACAAAGCATTAAAGAGGCGCACGTCACCTTCTCTTTCTCTGGGAATCTGCTATACTGAAACATGTTCTCTAGGGTTCTCAGCCAATCCTCTATAGCTATGGGATTTACCGCATCTTTAAATGTTAGTGGATTATGTTTCTTAAATCTTTCTTCAACTATCTTTACCTATTCTGCTCGAGGCTATGGTTGATTCATTTCAGCTCTCTGTTGTCCACCTATATCCCTCTGCTGGATAAGTTGTTGAATCTATTTCAACTGTTATTGAATAAGTTATGTAAGTCGATTTATGATAGTGTCCCAATCATCATTTGGCATAGGTGTGTCCCCTTCTTAGTTTCTATCTCCACTACTACCCTCACCCTTTGTTCTTACCATAGCTGCAATACCATTTTAGAACATGGCCAATATTATTCATGAAATAATAATGCATCACATAGTAAAATAAAACTTATGAGTAAGGCTGTGCTTCCACAAATTCTGAGTTCATGTACATGGACAGTCTATAGAACCTAAAATTGGGCTCTAATACCACTCTGTCACACCCACAACCTAGATACTATATCTAAATAGTGTAATTTGACTTGATAGGACCTATCTGTAAATGTGTAATTTTTTTTCCTGTAGCACTTTTAATAACTGACAATTGATTTTGCATATAATTCTATACTTACACAAATGCAGAAACATGACTATTTATATAAAAGTACAAAACTTATAACCACTCTGTTTACAGACTTATATATAGTAATATTTTAAAAATACATAGAGTTCATGTCCTAAAATATAATATAGAAAACTCCGTAGATCAACAAAAAATTAACAAAACAACTCAACAAGTTGTTATCTATGTACACTGATCCTCCGAACCCCAACGGCTTACCCAGTAAGTCCATGACATCAAGTATCACCAGACTTACCTATAATGCATGAATTACATGAGTTAATGCTCAATAAGTGAAAATCATGCATGCTGAAGAGATATCTAACATATATGTGATGCATCTCCATGAAATTATGCCAGGAATGCAAGCTCCTGAACCAAAACAGTTCATTCAAAATCATTTTCCATCACAGGGCCCTTGGCCTACCTACTATGTACCGAATAGAGCTCTGAACAATATCAATAATCACATTACCATAAACAAATTAACTCAGTCCAGGGCTATCTCCTGGGATCACCAGATGTCCACCCCCGGTCTTCCCCTATGATCCTTCAAAAGTCTTCCCACCGACGAAGTCAATAAGGATACAGTCAAGTGGTCCACCCTCTCATGACCACCAGAGGCACACTCCCTGCCAACCCCTATGATCCTCCAAAAAGTAACATTTGCAGCGCCCCAAAATATCATATAAATAGGCCATACAGGCCTCGGTACACTAGTCATGGCTAACCAAAATATTTTATTTCTGAAAATATTGTCATGAATGTAAAACTTTAACTACGAGCACGTATTATGCATGCACGTGTAAATACTAATGAATAACATGTTTAATGATACAACGGATCTCATGTCCCATTATCCAAGCAATGTATGCACTATAAGATATTTATAATACTCATAATACACTCATCAAGACACAAGGATCACATTTAATATAGATAAGGTAAGAAATACTATGTCCATGCATTTTAGTTGCAAATGAATTTTCACTTACCTTTAATCGATCGTAGCTTACTTCTTAGTTTCTTAGGTGTTAATCCCAAACCTTAGGTGTGAATAATATGAAAAAATATAAGATATCAATCACTATCCTCAATCAAAAAGTTAATTATGCTTAATCCTACACAAGGACCTTGAATTTCAATTTAACTATGTAAATATCAAACTTTACTACTTAGGGACTAAAACCTAATACAATCTCCTAAGTACCTTGATTTGTCATCTTAAATGTATGATAAAATCACCAAATTGATCTGTTATAACTCTTATAACAGTTCTATAAATGCTAAATATCAATTTCACCATAGATATGTTGAAACATGCCAAGAAATAAAATGGAACAGATTTCCATCTTCTATTTTCCTTGCTGTCACATTAAGTTTCATAGCAATTTTGACATCCTTAGGCATATTTATTCACTATAAAAATTTTACCACACTTAGATCACATATAAAATATATAAAAATGCCACATAATTTCCAAAACTCATGGATTATATCCCCTAATTCAGTCTCTTTCATAGCACACCAAAATAGATTTTGCTACTTTGGCAGTTTGAGTGTTTTTCCAATATCATGCTCTATTGCAATTTCTAACCGACCAAAATTCATTCCAATACTCTTAAATCATATATGTATGTGTAAATGGTGATAATTATTGGTTTCATCAAACAAACCATACATGTTTGAAGCCTAAAACACAAGAAAACAGCAAGGTAATAGTTTCTGCCATAAGTATTTCCTATTAAGTGCTTGTCATCAAAAACCCTTTCTTTGTGCACCAAAGTCTAACTAAAAAACTTCCTAACACTTTTATAAGAGATATTGAATGCTTAATAAAAAATGTATTTCAGAATAGTCTGAAAACAAAAGGCAAAACCATAGGTAAGTGTTACCTATGCAGATTTTGAGGTTAAACTTGATGGTAATCACTTATCCTTAGCTTTTCTTGCTTTTATTTCAATTTGGAATCAATTTGGAGCAATTGCAGACCTTAAGGTGTGAGTTTGGATGCTGAAAATGGCTAAAATAAGGGTCTGGTCATGGCTTAAGGGTGAAGGGTGTGAGGTGTTAGCTTGAGA
This sequence comes from Paulownia fortunei, assembly GCA_019321725.1. Classification (NCBI taxonomy): domain Eukaryota; kingdom Viridiplantae; phylum Streptophyta; class Magnoliopsida; order Lamiales; family Paulowniaceae; genus Paulownia; species Paulownia fortunei. The sequence continues at coordinate 12,934,523 of CM033109.1, read as the reverse complement.
TGCTTGCTTAAGATAAGAAAGCATAAGGTGTCAAATGGTGGTTTAAATATGATATTATATACAACTTATGCAGCTTTAATCTAGTGTTTCTCATCTTTTATTTCTTTATTTACAACCTATTTTAATTTCCGTATGATCGAATAATAAATTTTACCCTAATTTCTTAACTGTTCATTCGATCCTTAAACCGATTGACATCCGCTTCTTAAATAGATTATCTAGTTTTCATTTCTAAAATCATAAGTGTAATGCCCAATTCTCTCCTAAATAGCTAAAAATAAACATCTTCCATGAATATGCATCTAATCAATACGCATTATTAGATTATGGCATACAAATAACATGATTGCACGAACATGAATAATTATTACTATATGCTCCACTTATGATTTAACATGCACTAGTGCATGAAATATGAGATCAAACTTTTATTTTTTTATTAACATATTACTTAAGTTACTCGATTAAGGAAGATTGATGTGTTGAATGGCCATGAAATAAATTATTTGTATTTTGCTCCATACTTGTTACATTGTAAAGTGATTATTTGCTTAAATATTTGCATGAAATATGGTACTGTTACATTTGACTAAGAAGTAAAAGTATGCAAAATGGTGCAATTTGATTGGTAGGTTGACTAGGTTGCATGAAATCATTCTAACCACATTACACTTGATTATAACACCAAAGCATCAATTTTTGTTATCTCCCTAGCCCATAAACGTGGCTTTTGGCATGAGAAGACACCAAGCATGATGCAACTAATCATCACGCTCCACTTACCTCTTTTTGAAATGTCAAAGAAGTCATTTTAGCCATATTTTCTTATGGAAGCTCCACAAAAATGACCAGCCCTTCTTCTCCAAGTTTCTCCCAAATTTCTACACTCTCATACTCACAAAAATTGAATTCAATCCATAGGAATCCATATAACACAAATTAGAACAAGTTTATACCCTTTTAAGCTTGAAAACTGTTGATTTTGAAGCTTAATTCCAACTTAATCAAGGTATATTCTTTTTCAATGTTTATTATGATGAATTTATAGTATCTTGGATGGTTACATGTTTTAGTATATTTTTGTATGAATAAAAACTCAAGTGGGATAGACTTGAAGCCAAAACTAAGCTAGTTAAGCTAGTTTCTAGCAAAATCGATAGTCTTGTGAAATATGCTTAATTTTCTTATTTCTATTAATCTTTTAATGCTTATATTGTGTTTGGAAGTACCTAAAAATTATTGTGAAAAATAGAAATTAGTTTGATTAATTGAATATTAGAATCAATTTAAGTTAGAACCGAGTTTACGTCATTTTAATTTGGATTGTGTTCACATTTTTTGGGTTGTCCTAATAATTATATTTGAATTATTAGTTATTTAATGGCTACCCTAATGTTTAATGCCTTGAATTAGGAGTAAAATATAGAGTATGCATTATTTTTGAGGTTATGTAATTGATATGGAAATATTTACAAAAGATTGAAAAGTGTATATGATTTTAATTAGAATAGATTATGTAATTTATTAAAAAGGATATTCGAAGGTACATGATATGATTATGTTAGGCCTTTAACACATCCTATCTTCCAAAGAGATTGTTCTTTTCACTTAGCACAATGTGGACTTGAGGTAAGTTGAAACTTTCATTTGTTGTATCACAAGAATCATATAATGTTGTTCATCTTTTAATGTGATTGTCATTATTTATCAAATGGTGTAATGATGGTTCATGAAACATGATACTATTAAGAATATAATGAGGTTTTTGAAAAGGAAGTATGGTACTTGATTGATGGTCGGGCAGACAAGGGACGTGGGAGGGACCGGCAGACCCAACAAATGGTGGCAAATACTTAAGGTTGGAAAACTGGTATAGGAAAGCCACAATGAATGAGATAGAATATGACTAATACCTGAGGTTGAAGGACCAAGTATGGAAGGCCCGTATTATTTCTCTCTTAGTTAGGTATCACACTTCAAGGTTCTAGAAACCACGATCTATCGCTCTTAGTTAGGTACCACACTTCAAGGGCCCTAAAGAATGAATTATGAATGAAAGTTATTAAATTGAATAATGTATTTAATTATTTATGTGACTTGCATGTATGCTATTTGTTACTGCATCAGTTTCGCCTTACTGAGCCTTTAGCTTATTAGATTCATGTGATGCAGGTGGAAATGTATAGGTTTAGAGGTTGACTGAGTCTCTAGAGCGGCCGGATAGAGATTTGTTCATATGACATGCTTCGAGCTATTTTGTAGTCTATTTTGAAAATTCTGTTTTGTTTTTAAATTAGCCGCTCTATTATGGTTTTGTAAATAGATGTACTCAATTTTGATTTATGTATATGGTGTCTCTACAACAAAGTGAAACAACAAATGAATTCAAATTCTTTCTATTATAGTCAAAAAGGGAACTTTTATTAAAACCATAACTCTAATATTGATGAAAAGTTAACACTTATTGACTTAGCTATATTAGCTTGTTTAGGTTTTACTGTTAGGTCAAGAGGTGTTGCAATATGCATATATGAACCTTGAAATATGACACTTAAATCAAATTATTTCATATTTAATATCCCAAGTATTATTAATTTATGGATGTATACTTTTAAAACAACTTGATCTAGTTGAATCAGAACATATTAGCTCACTAGTAACACCTTTAATTACTTCTAAAATTATAACATATAACATATGAATATCCAATAGATTGACCAATTTATTCTTTCTCTTATCTAAATATTGAATTTGTTAATTAGGTTATAAGATCTAAAACACTAACATCATGTGATAACATTAGAGGTCTAATGATTAAGAATGCTATATAAGATGCCATGTAAATATTAATGCAAATTAGCATATAAGTAGCATGTAATGCATGAATCACATTGGTCATGTGAGTAGTGTGAGGCTTGGGTATTACACTTGACACAACCTGCACTTGGGTTTGCAACCTTAAAGTTGTAGCATGTTTGACCCATTAGTTCACAACTAAGCTAGTAGTGGGCTTGCAACTATTGCAACTTAGTGAATATATAAAATATATTCTAATTAATTAATCCATTTTGGAATTAACTCCTTAATTCTAAAAACCTCACAAATCAAGGAAAGCACCTAGCAATGCATCTTGACTACCTAGTCTTAGGTAAAACAACAACTAAACCTATTTCTATTACGAGTACCATGCAAGTCCAATCATTTAGGCAACTAATCTCCTAATTAAGTCTAAAACATGGATTGTTAGTCAAAACCTATTTTGATTTCATTTCTAGTTATATTGACTCTTGATGTTTCATTAGAAATCCCCCTTAATATTCATCCTACTCTGGCCAAAGTCTTTTCGAGTCAAGAATCATGAAATGTATAGGAGGTTCACCTATTCTACTAAATAGGTAATGGAATCCTTTGTTGTTAACTCATTAACCTCCATACATAAAGACCATATACCTAACCTAAACCCCTTGTGATTGTCATGCAATTTGAAAATACATCAATGCAAATGATATCGTGTATAAAGCTACTATTGTGATTCAAATCAAAGGACTAATTCAAGCACTATTATAATTAAAAAATTCTCATTTAACGAATAATGTTTCTATTTGAGAATTATCCACGGGCATATTTGGTGTACTCATTCCCCAACGAGCACTCGCACATGTGCACTAGTATCACCATGTCAATGCTTATGGAGCGAGACATCCTTATTTCAAGCATGCATCTTGTGTACAAGTCTTTATGAGCTTATTGATGTCCCATCGCAATGAACCCTCAATTGGAAACTAATTTAAGGCCAAATATATAGAGGTATATTCCATGATTGCCATCATATGTGTGATCATTCCTGATGTGGCATCACTCCGATAGATAATACTCCTGCTAAATTGAACTACTAAGTAGGATGTCGCTTGTGTTACAAACAAGCGTTAGGGGTGCCAGGGGTTTGTCCAGAAAAGACCATTCGATGCTTAAGTCAGATCCAGAACAGAAAAAACCCAGAGAACTTGAGAGAAGATAAATATTTAATAAATTATGTACCTTTTAATAATGAGGGTTGCAAGTATTTATAATGTTAATACATAAGTCTTCGTGGGCTTGGGCCCTATGGGCTTACTAATTTTTTATAGGCATAATTGATATATTAAGGTCCATTTATCCAAATAAATTGTGAGCTCCATGGACTTAGCCTATTAAGTATGCTCGTATTTGGTCCGCACTTTAGACTTAGCCCTTGTACTTAGCCTATTGGGCCTAAGTGAATTATGGCACATCATAAGCCCTCAACTCTCGAGTTACCCTCGCGTATGGAGGGCAATTCAAGAGTGAGCAACAATCACACGTGGAGAATTTTTCAATAAATTCTGCTTTTATTCAAGCAATCTTCATATTTGATGTGGAGAAAAAAAAATATTGCACTTTGGAGCTTGCTTTGGAATTTTCTCTCTCTACAAGGCTTCCACATAGGGTCACCAAGTAAGCAAGTCATTTCATTTCACATCTCCCACTCCTTAGTCTTTTTTTTTCTTTTTCTCTCTTCTCATAGTTGCTATAGACTTTCTCTTAGGCATTTCTTCAAACATCTTCTCCTCATCTTAGTTTGAACCTTAGGTGAGTGCTCTCTCTTTACTCATGATTCATCAACCAACACCACGCATAGGAGGGATTGGGGGACATACTGCACATGGGGGCACCAATGTACTTAGGCAACTGGTTGTTGTCCAAAGAGGGGGTTGTGTAGATTGAGTGGAGGTCCGCTTGACCTGTATTTGCTATTGTCGTAGCTCGCTAGGTCAAGCAGACACGTGCTTGACTTGGGCTTTCCCATGGTGGGCTAGTTGCCCATCATGGGGATTATGCCCTTTTGGTGAGTGCCATAGCTCTCCCACCACTGTGCCCGTGGGTTAAGCCTGCACAGGCTCGACCTTCATCTCGCCTTGTGAGGCATCACACTTCCCTACCCCCGTAGTCATTCCACTATCCCATATAATTTTATCAACAATCAGGTTGATTTTAGATACTTTGAGGGTGTTTCTCTTGAGACCATTGGGCCACAACTTACTTATTCGATTATGATAGAGAATTATGGAAAGAGGAAGAGTCTAGCGAGTCCAATAGGAGTGGTACCTCGTCGAAGTTGGGAAAGTTGTCATCGAAGGAATCTGGTGAATCCTGGGGAGAAAGTGGGGTAGCTTAGTCAGAGGGAGAGTCTGTAGAGCTTTTCCCAGCCATTTAGCATAGTCGTGTCATAGATGTAGAGGTGTGTTATACTTATTTGACTGCGGGGGATCTTAAAGTGTTGCTAAAAAAACTCATGCTACTTTCTTGTTACAAGCTTGTTCTTTACCTTGTCGTTACAAGCTAGTTATTCTTGTTGTAGGTGATAGGTACACGAGTCCCCTGAGTGAGCACTTTATGGTGTATGTAGCATACTTTACTAGTGGCTTCAACATTCCTCCTACTACTTTTCTTGTTGACATTGTGATGAGTTTAGGTATTAGTCTTAGCCAGCTTACCATAAATGCCTTGTTATCCTTTGTATGTTTTTGTCATCAGTTAGAGGCATTCAGGCTTCCTGTCACCTTAGATAGTTTTCATGTTTTCTTCACGATGTTGAGAGTACCTCAAGAGTCATTCTTCTATTTGAATCACCACATGGGGTTTAAGTTTTTAGGAGGATGTCCCTCATCTTGAGGTCCTTAGAAGGAGCGATTCTTTTATATCAAGGATGGATAATGGGGGGTTCCCATGGTATGGAGAAGTATGCCAATAGAGATACATCTTAGTAAGGTTCACTATGACATACAGCTCTGGTGTAGAGGGATGGAGTTGTTTGAGACCTTGTTCAATTTTAGTTGTCTAGTTTTGTTAGGTAGCCATGACTTAGTCTCTTCTCCTCACAATACTCTTATTGCTTACTTGATTTACTTGGCATTTTCACTGCTTCCATTACTTTTACTTGTTGCATACGTTTTAATGCTTTTATACTCTCTTTGCAGCAAAAAAGGTTGACTTTGCAGTCCTTCACTCGCACAAACTGGTAGAGGTGGGCGTTTTGATTCCTCTAAGGCATAATGTGGTGCCCAGGGATAGGGAGAAACCATGTCGTGGCAGCATCAAGACTAATCGGAGTAGCTGGGGTGGAGGTCAGTCTTCTTTTCCCCCTATGCCGTAGTGATGAGCGGCGCTAGTTAGCACGAGATGCTGGACATAGTAGTAGAGCTCATATGGCTGATGTCGTGGCTAAGGTTGGTTCAAAGAGGCCTCATGTCTTTTCATTGGTTTCTTCTCCTTGCCCGGGTAGGGGGAAATATTTGTTTACTTATGGAGTTAATTAGGCCAAAGGAGTGGAATCCCTTAGGGATGCACAGGATCATCACTTAGCTTGGAGGAGGATACGCTCGATGATTAGCCTATGTAATGTCAACCACTTGGAGGCGATGCCTGACTAGGTGATTGTGGAGGTTATTACTGGGGAGTTATTCGGGTGAGTCTTTATCATATCATTACATATTTACTTAGCTCATTGTAGTTTATGTGGTTGCTATTTATTACGGTGTGTATATAACAAGGGTGTTAACTATTTTCCCTTGATTCCATTATAGGGTATTACCCTTGCATCGATCCTCGCTGAGCATTGGCAGAGTTATAAGGAGAGCTTGAATATGCTCGAAGCTACAGAGAAGGGGAGCACAGTGGAGATTGCACAACCAATGGAGGAGACAAAGAAGTTCAAGGAGAAATATGAACAAAAGCAAGCCGCAGGGAGGTCTCTCAAGGAGAAGTACGAGCATGAGCATATTTTGGGGAGGAAGTTCCTTGTTTCTGAGGCTGGTAAAGCCTTTGTCACCGAGGTAGCAAAGAAGGCTATCACAGTATACCAGTCTTCTCCTATCTTTGATGAGGTTATCATGTAGCGGGCTATAACTGTCTATGATAACATTATGCATGACTGTAGGCGCCAGTTGCATGAGTCAGGGCACATGCCAGAGGAGGTTGTAATGTTGATCGATCCCCACATTCCTTAAATAGAGGTCGATGTTGTAGTGGATTCCCCGGTAGAGGAGCCCGCACTAGCTGCAGTTGGGGATAAGTTGATTGATATTCTTGGCCATGATGATGGTATGGTAGGGGGGCAGAAGATGGGTTGCTCCCACTATCTCTCCTACGGAGTAGAGATGTGCCAACTGCTTAAACTTGAAAATATAAGTTGTTTTGATTTCTTTTTTACGCTTGGAAGTAGTTGACTTTATTTTTATGTGCGATACTTTGGCTTACTAAGTGTTCGAGTGTGGAACTCTCTCTTTTTGCTTGTTGCTATTGTGGATATGTAGTACTTTGATTCGCTTTAGCTATCTTACTATCTTGCATGAAAATGAATGTTGTTTTTATTCTTGATGTGATTGGTTTTAGTGGATTGTTCCAATTTGCTAAGTATTCTAATTTCCTAAGTATTTTATCTCAAGCCACTAGTATAATTTCATCCAAGGTTGAGCATAGGCCAACCTCGAAGGATGAAGACGGGGAAGGGGACAAAGGAGAGGCAACCCTGAGGTCGAGCTCATCGCAACTCAACTTGGGTAGGTCAAGCTCTACATGGCTTGACCTGGGCAGGTAGGGCTCATCGTGGCTCAACCTACATCATTATCGTGCTTTGTTTGTGACCTCGATGGGAGTCGAGCTATTGGAATCTAGGGTCGAGCTGGCCAGGCTCTTTAATGGCCTCAGGGAATCTCATCTGCTCCTGGGGTCAATGGTGGTTAAGCATATACACAATAATGTAAATAAAAGTTATTTTTTTTTATAACTTCATTAATTGTAACAACGAATGGAGTTAGGGTCCACAAGGAGCCCAATAACTAAAAATGTAAGCAAACTAGGAAAGAAAAACAACTATACTCACGTAGGAGAAGAAAGGCTAAAAAAAACCTATGTAATTAGTCTTCGCATCACTAGTAGAACTTCTTCAGGTTGGCCACGTTCTAGGTGCATGGCATATCCTTCTGGTCCAAGTGTTGGAGTCAATACGCTCCATCATTCACTATCTCTGTTACCTTGTATGGGCCTTCCCACTTTAGATCAAGCTTTCTAAGCGGTCATGAGACCTTTACTTTCTTTATCACTAAGTCCCCCACTTTATGTTTTGTAAGCAAAAAATGGAAAGACTAAGTACCTCTTCATTTTTTTGAGTGCCTGTTGACACGAATCAGTCCACCCAAAACTTCTCTCTTCTCTAAGGACCTTGAAAAAGGAAAGTCCTTTGTCCACGGACCTTGAGATAAAATGATTTAAGGCCGCCAAATGTCTAGTCAACTGCTGGATGTGATTGATAGTGCGGGAAGGGGGCAAGTTCATTATAGTATCTATTTTCTCAGGGTTGGCTTCTATCTCTCTCTGTGAAATCATGTACCCCAAGAACTTCCCTCAGTGTTGTCACAACCTCCCAAAAAGTATGTGTACATATATATATAAACAACCTATGCAACATAATTTGTGCATGTATGCGTATGTATAACTTTTTTTTTCTAGTTAGTTAATTTAACAAAACAATGATAAAGTAAAGTTCTTTAACATTCTATAATACTGAATATATATAGATAGTTATTTGAATGATAAAAAGGTCTATCAAAACCATCACAAAACTCATACTTATTTACAATGGAGTTTTGAAACTGATATACAAGATAAGGTCACTAATATAATACAATAGACCGTAAAATCAAAAGCAAAACCTACAAAATAGCCCCAACAGGTCGTTATCCATGTACATCAATCTTTGAAAGCCTGTAGAAGCTCCACAACTAGCCCAATAAACTAGAGGTCTCAAGTCTCACCATGCTTACCTACAATGCATGAATTACGTGAGCTAATGCTCAATAAGTGAAAATCATGCATGCTAAAATGATAATCTAACATATATGCGATGCACCTCTAGAAAATCACGCCAGGAATGCAAGCTCCTGAACAAAAAATAGTTCATTTAAAATCATATTCCATTATTAGGCCCTTGGCCTAGCTACTATGCACCGGATAGAGCTCTAAACAATATCAATAACCATATGGCCATAAATAAATTGACTCAGTCCAGGGGCCATCTCCTGGGATCACCAGAGGTCTATCCCTTGTCTTTCCCTGTGATCCTCTAGAAGTCTTCCCACCAGTGGAGTCAATAAGGGCACATTCAAGTGGTTTACCCTTTCATAACCACCAGAGGCACACCCCCTGCTAACCCTTATGATCCTCCAAGAAGTAACACTCATGACGCCCAAAAATATCACATAAGCACACCTTACATGTCTCGGTGCACTATTAGTGTCCAATCAAAACATTTTCTTTCTAAAAATAATGTCATACATACAAAACCACAATTGTGAGCACATGTTATGCATGCACTTGTAAATGCTGATGAATGGCATGTTCATGTTCGTAAAAATTATACAAACCGCAAGTGCACGATGTCAAGTTTTAATATAATGATGAGTTGAGTATCGTATACATAAGGATTGTAATCAAAAATTGCATTAAGTACTATAGTTCAAATAGTTCTAATTTTATCTAGAAAATTGAGTGATGATTAGTAAACAAAGTAAAGTAAGATAAAAATGCATAGACAAGAATGGAGTTTTTAGAAGCAATTCAACAAACATCTTATGAGCAAGAAATTTTAGAGGAATGACTCACCTAATTATCACTTATGTTCTTCCTTCCAAAATATACCAATTCAAGTTAACAACACATATAAGTTAAGAATTCCTAAGCTCATCAATTCTCTCTCTCGAGTATCGAATTGACTATAGGTTCTAACATGAATTTCGATATCTTTATAAAAATTCAAGAGTAAAACTTTACAAAAATTCAATGAATTCTTTTTCAAAACTTCAAAGGTTTCATAAGCTTCTCAACTCTATGATTCCTAGATTGTGTTATCCCTATGATCACGTATAATCTTCCCTCTCTCGAGTGTCGAATCTCATATGTCAAACAATCTCAATTAGTGGCCAATTAATCAAGATGAAATACTAAACAAGATGAATAACTTGAACTAATATTATTTGGAATTCAAAATATAGGTTCAAATAAGTTTACATCATCCTCTAGAAAGGAAAGTTTAACTCCTCATGTATGAATATAACTTCAAGAAATACATAGGAAAGAACATGGAAATTGTTCACCAATTTGTGAAGTGGAAGTAATGGTTGAAGCTTTCGTTGTCTCCAAGAATAGCTTGTCTCTAAGAATGACCTTCTTCTCTCCAAGTCTCCTTGTTCTTCTTTGTTTCTTGGATTCTCCTCACTCTTCTCCTCTTCCAAAAAACTAATTTGGAGGCTTTTGGAATCCCTAAAAATAGATGAAAAATGCCCTAAAGAGGGAAAAATGCTCAGCAGTGCCTAGGCACTACCTTGTCTGTCCAAGACAGTGTGTACAGCGCCTAGGCGCTGCACTTGCTGTCCAGAATCGATTTCTGCAGCGCTTCTAGCCTCTTTCAATTGATGTTTCACCACTTTAGAGGCTAAAATAGCTTTTGGTATCTCATATGAATTGTAGATCTATGTGTTGGATTTACATTGGAACTTGAATCAACTAAATATGACTTTTTTGGAGATAGTTATGCTGGAAATACCAAGATGTGTCATCTTAGAAAATTGCAGCCCAGTGCTGACTCTTGAACTTAGTTTTCTCATTGAAATTGACCGAATGGAATTTTTTGTTAAACATAGAGTTTGTATAACTATATCTTGTCTTTCCAATGGATTAAAAAATCAAGTTGATATAAAATTTGAGCCGAGAGTTATGATTGAAATACAAAAACTGCCAAGCACCACAACTCGAATTGTTCAACATTTCAACCAAGTTTTTTATTTCTTTCCATTTTCTTCTCTTATTGTCATTACCTATAAGATTTCACACTAAATGCATAAAAAGTAACACAAACACTAGAAAACAAACCAAATGTTAATTAAAAGGTATATGAATTGTTGGTATAAAACTAACTTATCAGTTCAATAACACAACGAATCCCATGTCCCATCATCCAAACAACGTATGCACTATAAGATATCTATAATACTCATAATACACTCATCAAGACACAATGATCACATTTAATATAGATAAGATAAGAAATACTATGTCCATGCATTGTAGTTGTAAATGGATTTTCACTTACCTTTAATCGATCGTATCTTACGTCTTAGTTTCTTAGGTGTTACTCCTCAAACATAGGTGTGAATAATCTTTAAAAATATAATATATCAATCACTATCCTCAATCAACAAGTTCATTATGCTTAATTCTATACAAGGACCTTGAATTTCAATTTAACTATGTAACAATCAAACTTTACTACTCAGGGACTAAAACATAATGCAATCTCTTAAGTACCTTGATTTCTCATCTTAAATGTATGATAAAATCACCTAATTGATGTGTTATAACTCTTATAATAGTTCTCTAAATGCTAAACATCAATTTTACCATAGATATGTTGAAACATGCTAAGAAGTAAAATGGAATAGATTTCCATCTATTTTTCTTGTTATCATATTAAGTTTCATAGAAATTTTAGCATCCTTAGGCGTATTTATTCACTCTAAACTTTTTACCAAACATATATAACATATAAAAACATATAAAATGCCATATAATTTCCCAAACTTATGGATTTAGCTCCCATAAATTAGTCTCCTTCACAGCACACCAAAACAGATTTTACTACTTTGGCAGTTTGAGTGTTTCTACAATATCATGCTCTATTTCAATTTCCAACCAATAAAAATTCATTTCAATACTCTTAAATCATATATAGACATGTAAATAGTAATAATTATAGGTTTTATTCAACATACCATACACTTTTGAAGCCTAAAACACAAGAAAACAGTAAGATGATAGTTTCTGCCACAAGTATTTTCCATTAAGTGTTTGTCATCAAAAACCCTTTATTTGTGCACCAAAGTCTAACTAAAAACTTCCTAACACTTTTATAAGAGATATTGAAAGCTTAATAAATAATAAACCCATTCAGAATAATATGAAAACCAAAGGTAAAACCGTAGATAAGTGTTACCTATGAAGATTTTGAGGTTAAACTTGATGGTAATCACTTCTCCTTTGCTTTTCTTGCTTTTATTTCAACTTTGAACCAATTTAGATCACTTGGAGACCTTAAGGTGTGTGTTTGGAAGCTGAAATGAGGGTCTGGTCATGGCTTAAGTGTGAAGGGTTTGAGGTGTTAGCTTAAGCTTAATAAGAAAGTTGAGGTGGCAAAACTTGAGGTGTCAAATAGTGGTTTAAATATGATATTATACACAACTTATACAACTCTAATCTGGTGTTTATCAGCATTTATTTCTTTAATTACAACCTATTTTAATTTTTGTACGATCGGATAATAAATTCTACACTAATTTCTTAACCGTTCATTCGATCTTTAAATCGATTAACATCCTATTCTTAAATAGATTGTCTAGTTTTCATTTTTGAAATCATATGCACATATGGACCTTGAAATATGACACTTAAATCAAATTATATCTTGTTTAATATCCCAAGTATTATTAGTTTATGGATGTATACCTTTAAAAACACCTTGATCTAGTTGAATCGAAACATATTAGCTTACTAGTAATACCTTTAATATCTTCTAAAATTATAACATATAACCTATGAATATCCAATAGATTGACCAATCTATTATTTCTCTTATCTAAATATTGAATTTCTTAATTAGGTTATAAGATCTGAACCACTAATATCATGTGATAGCATAGGTATAACGATTAAGAATGCTATATAAGATGCCATATAAATGTTAATGCAAAGTATCATATAAGTAGCATGTAATGTATGAATCACATTAGCCAAGTGAGTAGTGTTTGGATTGGGTATTGCAAGTGTACTCCAAACGTGCACTAAGTCGGGTTGAGCTTCATGCAGTAGGCTTTCAACACGATGAAGTATTTCTCTATATCACGCATGTGTCGTGAGTGCGACCACTCTTGACAAGCATGTCGTCGATGTACATTTCCATGTTACAACTATTAGCGTAGTGCCCGACGAGCTAATTAGCGGAGCTTTTATACTCTTTTAAAAATAATCTTATTCATAATGTTTAAATAAATAAAAAGTATTAATTTATCTTTAATTATTTTTATCAATTAGATAAAGTCCCAAGATCATTTTTAGCTACGAGGTATGGCCACGTATATGATGGTGATCATAGAATATGCTTCTATGACTTTGATCATAAACATGTTTCGAATCGGGGGTTCATTGAGATGGGACATCGATAAGCTCGATAGACTTGCGTACATGATGCATACTCGAAAGGATAATGTCTCATCCCATACACATTGGCATAGGGATACCTGTTAGGGAACGAGTACACTAAACAGCCCACTGGAAAATATTCAATTGGAAAGCATTATTTGTCAAATGAGAATTTTCTAGTTATGATAGTACATTAATTAGTCTTTTGACTCGAGGCACCATGGTAGCCTTGTGAACGACACCATATAGAAGTATTTCCTAATTGCATGACAATCATAAGGGGCTTATGTTGGGTGTATGATATTTATGTATGGAGGTCAATGAGTAGCCAATAAAGGATCCGTCATCTATCTGGTAGGATAGGAGAATCTCCTTTGTTTTCATAGTCCTTGATCCCAAAGACCTTGGCCATGACAAGTTTAAGAATTTATTAATTCTATATCAGGCATTAATGGGCAATATTGGGCGGGGCCAAATTGTCCAAGCCTTCCATCAAAACTAGTTAACATGTGAAATGTTGCCACACTTAGTTCATTGACCACGAGTCGTGGGATGTGCTAAGTAGAGGTAATAGCTGTGACCACTACTTTCATAGAGATGCTCGTGGGGTAGGAGAGCTAAAGATGTTGGCCACGAGTTGTGGGACATACTTTAGTTGTCCTATTCACATGGATGTTTGATAGGACATATTTGACACTTAGTACCACATGAGCTCATAAAATTGGGGTGTATGGGAAGTAGTGAGGCAAAATAGCTTGAAGGTTACATGGTATGCAACTGCTAATGTGTTAGCTACCTTTTTGTTTTATCATATGGGCTCATAAAATTAATGTGTATGATAAGACTAATTGGACTGCAAGCCTACTAGGAAATATGATTTCCCAAATATCCATCATGAGGGTGATGGGGTTCGAAGAAAATAGTGGGAGATATTTATAATTAAAGACCTTATTATAAATGATTAAACTGTTGAATGTATGCCTATTTTTTGCCTCGTGTTTTGTAGATATTTGATTTACATTATGGCTAAAAATCCACTTGCATCAATTCTTGACACCAACAAGCTCACTAGTCCCAACTATGTTGACTGGTTAAGGAACCTTCAAATAGTTCTCCAATCCAAAAAGAGGGGTTATGTTCTCAACATGGCACAACTGGCTCCGCTAGAGGGGGCCACAAAAGAAGAGCAAGCAAAATATCATCAACATGTTGAGGATGATCTACAGGCTCGGTGCTATATAATAGCATCTATGTCAAATGAGCTGCAAAGATAGCATGAGGGTATGACACATGCTACCGATAACCACCTTCATCTGAATAAGGCAAGCTAGATGCCAAGTATCTAGGGAGCTCTTTTGATGCTCTATGATGGAAGGCTCTTCGGTTCATGATCATTGAATGAAGATAATAGCCTTGATCGAGAGACTCAAGTCCTTAGGAGTCGTTATGGACAACGAACTCTATATAGATCTTGTGCTGCAGTCTTTACCGCCCTCGTTTGACTCCTTTGTGGTTAAATTCAACATGCACAAAATGGAGACTAGCCTTGCTAAACTGGTCAACATGTTGAAGACCACCGAGTCCACCATGAAGAAGAAGCTTGTCCTACTCGTTGACTCTTCATCCCAATCTAAGACTAAAAATTTGAGTAAATAGAAGAAGAAAAGTTCTTCTAAGAAGGCCAAGGGTATGAAGGCCTCAGGTGGAGTGAAGAAATGTTCCAAACCACACGATAAGTGTCACTACTGTGGTAAGTCGGGGCATTAGAAGAGGAACTGCAAGTAGTATCTTGCAAATCGCCAGAAGAGTTCTGGTATGTTCTTTGTTGAAGTTAACCTTTCGGTTAATAATGCTTCTTGGCTATTAGATACTGGTTGTGGTACTTATCTATGCAATGATTTGCAGGTGATGACAAGAAACAGGGAGCTGAGTAGAGGAGAGCGGATCCTAAGGCTTGGAAATTAAGCAAAAGTTGCTGCATTAGCCATAGGAACTGTCTACTTAGCATTAGGAGATGGAAAAAGGATTAGTTTTAAATTCTCGTCTTTATGTTCCTAAATTAATAAAGAACATTATCTCTATTCTAGTTTTGGATAAAGAGGGTTATTATTTTTTAATAAATGATGGAAATTGTTCCAATTACTTTGGTTCTTCTTTAGTTCATGTTGGGACTTTGACAAATTTTTTATATATGGTCCAACCTAATAAATCTATCTTGCATATTCAATAAAGTAAGAAATATAAAATAGATTATCATACCACATACTTGTGGCAAAAGTCCTTATACAATATTAGCTATGGGGAGGCATGGTTGTGCATATGATGGTAATCATGGAATATGGCTCTATGGCTTTGGTCTAAAACTAGTTCCAAGTCGTGGATTCATTGAGATGGGACATCATAAGCCCATAATGACTTGCGCACATGATTCATGCTCAAAACGAGTATATCTCACTCCATAGGCATTGGCATGAGGATGTTAGTGCACATGTGAAGGTGCTCATTGGGAAATGAGTGTACCTAACAAGCCTGTTAGAAATTCCCAATTGGAAATGTTGTTCGTCAAATGAGAATTTTTTAGTTATGATAGTGCATGAATAGCCATTTTATTTAAGGTATCATGGTAGCCTTGTGCACGACATCATATATTATGATATATTTCTCTATTGCAAGACAATCATAAGGGGTTTACATTAGGTGTATGGTCTTTGTGTATGGAGGTTAATGAGTAGCCAAAAAAGAATCCATCACATATCTGGCAAAATAGGTGAATCTCCTATGCATTCCACGATCCTTAACTCAGAAGTTTTTGGCCAAAGTAGGATAAATATTAGACGAGAATTTTTTAATAATTCATCACAAGTCAAGAATTATAGTTATTAAGCCGGTGAGAGTTTCGACTAAAAATCCATGCCTTAGACTTAATGGGGAGATTAGTTGATGAAATGACTCGACTTGTATGGTACTCGTAATAGAATTAGGTTCACTTGCTAATTCATCTAAGACTAGATTGTCAAGATATACTTCTAGGTGCTTCCTTTGACTTGTAAAGTTCTTGGAATTAAGGAGTTAATTCCAAGATGGACTAATGAATTGGATTAATTAATTGAAATATATTTTTATATATTCACTATGTTGCAATAATTGCAAGCCCACTACTAGCTTAGGTGTAAACCTAATAGGTCACACACAAAACGAGATGGATCACTTTTATCTAGAATATTATCCTAGGAGATTAATTAACTTAGAGCTAGAATTAATTTGATTAATTCATCTAATCAAATAATATGATTATTTAATTAGACCTAATAAATATTAGGGGCTCTTTGGGAGTAATGAATTAATTGATTGAATCGATTAATTAATAGACCTTAAATTAATTTAACTAATTTAAATAATGTGTTATTTAAATTGGGCCGAATATAATTGGGTGGCTATGTGGAATTAATTAATTAATTGATTAGATCAACTAATTAAATTGAACTTAAATTAATTGATGGAGATAAATTAAGGATCAATCTCAAAGTTACTGGGCTTGTAAGAGAAACCCATTAAGAGTTTTTATTGGGAAATTAAAGACTCCTTGTATTTGATGGAAACAAATTAAGATTTTATGTCTTATAAACTCCTAATTTTGATGGAAGAACAAAGATAAGAAGGAAAGAGATAGAGTTAAGCAAGGATAGGAACCAATCCTAATAAGATTAGGATTAAACCACCTTGAAAATAAATATACAAGGTGTTGGACGAAATTAGTGTGGATTTTTTATAAAAAATAATCGTTCTCCTCTCTCTGTCTTTCTCTCTTTAGTCTTTTCTTTCATAAGAAATTATTTCTTTCATCAAAAAGGTCCATCCTTTTGATATGAGCTTGATTCTTCTAATTACTAGTTGATTTAAGAATCAATATTGCATTCCCAAATTCTCAATTAAAAATTAAAATTTAATATCTTCTACCAAAGATATTAAATTGTGGTCTTGCTCGTCCTGTGGATACCATCAGAGAGAAGACAGTTGGGTTCCCACGATGAATCAAGTTTCTAATTTAAGGCCATGATCTGAATCAATTTTAGGATTCCTATGAAGGGTTGGTGAGGAGGATAGCAATTTAAATTGCTTCACACCCTACATCAACAGGAGTGCTTATAAAGGTATAATTACGAAAGCCTTTATTTTTAATTAAACAAAATATTCAGGTGTGAACCAATTAATCACATCAGATCCTAGACAACATGTACTAAATACTTTATTGCAAGTTTAAATTTTTAAATTTTTGTTGTGCTTAGTCCCATGATTATACGAACCTAATAGACTTGCTGTGTGCATGGCTACCTATGCTAGGCACACTGATGCGCCCAATCATTAGGCACTAGGTTGCCCAAGCATCCAAACGCCTGTCGCCTACCATTATTGTCCAACTGCAACGACTCTCATGACAGCGCACCACTATTAGATATGTATGTCCCGAGTGGATACACAATAAAAAATTAAAATTTAATAAACTTATAATCATGTAAGCCAAAAATATGCAAAACTAAACTGGGAAACTGATATGATTAATCGATTAAATTTATTGATTACCCACTTTAAAACATAAAGAAAAGCTTTAGAATGGGTATGGAATGATTCAAGTTGTAATGCCTATCTGAAACTCAATTCGCATAGGGTTTCAAGCGTCACCCCTCTAATAGTATTCACACCATGAGAGATTCCATGAATTATGTATCTATACTAGTAAATATGATTTTTGTATCCTCGTCTAGAATATGATAGTGTAATTCAACTCTTAATTCAATAAGGGTAAAGAAAGAATTGAACTTGCATCAAAAAGTTGGAACCTTTTTCATAGAAAGAGACTACAAGACATGATAGTAGGGGGTGTTTCCATGGGGGATAAAATTTTGCTTCTAAAAGCTTGTGAAAATCGACCCCTATGTGTATGTGTATATACACTTTAAGTTTTTACTAATTCAATTAGGAAACAAACTCCTTACACCATAATCTTGTGCTCTTGTTTTTTATCCAAGATTGGGAGTCCTGACATGCTCATCAAGACTCTTAATGGGCCTCTTCTATGGGTTCAATTTAATTATATCCATTTAATTAATCCTTATCAATTAAACTAGCCCAATTTAGTTAATTGATCCAATCAGTTAATTAATTGGTCCCACTTAGGTAACCTAATCAAACTAGGCCCAATTAATAATCATATTATTTAATTAGATAAATTTATTTAACTCCTTCAATGAATTTATGTCTATCTTAATTAATTGACTCAATCAATCAAATGATTAACTTCTCATGAGCCCCTAAGTTTATTAGATTCAATTAAAGAATCATATTTTTAAGTAAATAATTAATACTCTTTAAATTAATTGGAGCTCTACTTAGTTAAATTAATCATACTCCTTGTATTACCATCCAGACTAGAAGTGGACTTTCCTAATTTGTGTGTAACCCCTTAGTTTGAATTAAGCTAGCAGTTAGTTCTTGTGACTTAGTTGAATAATTATTATGATTAGTTAATTGAATTAATTAATCATCATAAAATTAACTCCTTTATTCTAAGAACCTTGAAAACCAGCTACCTATTTTTATTACGAGTATCATGGAAGTACGGTCCTTCTGCCTCCTAATCTCCTAATTAAGTCTAGGGTAAGGATATTAGTCAAAACCTTACTAGACTTAATAACTATGATTCCACTTCCAGTCACATTGACTCCTTGATAAATATTAGAAAACCCTCATCTGTCTTAGTTTGTCCATTATGCAACAAACATATACGACATACATTATTTTTCTTTTGTGATGGGATAGACTTAAGATAGTATTTCTTATACTTTTTCTATTGATATTATTGTAGGGAAAAAACATTAACCCATCTAAACTATTGCATTTTTTTACACTTTGGCATATAAACTTTTTTTTTACATTTTGCCATCCAAAGTACACGAGATTTGTATTTTTCCATCCAAAGCATCTCGACGGTAGAATATTCCATCGAGATCCTATCACATGTGAGGCATGCCCCATTTTAAAGGGCATTTTGGTCACTCTAGGATTTTTGATGTGGGCAAAATAGTAAATCTCCCTCACCAGCCTTATTTCCGTGGGAATGCAACGTTCTTCTTCATTTTTTTTACCCTCATTTTCCAATTCCTTATTTTCCTTCATTTCCACTCTTATTTTTTCTCTGAATGTGGAGGCAAACAACTAAAATCACCGTGGATGAAATATGTCATTGTGGAAAAATGACTACAAAGAAGACACATTGGACTGACTTCAACCCGGGAAGGAGGTATGCATCATGCAAAAAAATTTAGGTAAGCAACAAAAACCCTAATTCTCTCTTTTGTTCTTGATTTTAAGAAATACATAAATGAATTTATACATTAGTGAACTTGGGAAAATTTCGAGCAAGCAAAAACACATTCTATATTTTTGTTTAAATTGTAAAAATTGTTGGATTTGTGAAATAGATATGTTTGAAAAATGCTTACTTAAATTCTTTGAAATGAATTTGAGATTTCTAAAAAATAGGCTTCATATTTTGCTTAATGTTTGGAAAAAATATTTGATGAAATTACTTAAAAAAATATCTAAATTAATTATTATTTAAAAAAATATATGATATCAATTTGGAACTAAAAAATATAGACTTTATAATTTCTAAAAGTAATTTTTAATTTCTAAAAGAATTAGGAATTATTAAAGCCTTTAAAGAGAGGATTGATATTAATTAGGAATTATAAATATTATTTATTTTATACTTTCTAAAATTAATTTGTAATTTTTGAAAGAATTAGTAATTATTAAAGCCCTTAAAAAACGGGACTTATATTTATTTGGAATTATAAACATTGAATTTATTTTATAAATTTTGAATTAATTTATAAATTATGAAATTATTTGGATTTCAGGATGTCGAAAGATGCACTAATTTATGTGGATGGTCACTCTGATGTGTAGTAGAGCTTGGCAGATTATCCCAGGGCTACTGAAATGAGTTAACAGGCTTGAAGATTAATTAAAAAGGAAGAGGTTAAGGGAGAAGTGGTTGTGGCTGGCATTAGTATTTTCATGGATTATTATGTACCTCCTTAAATAATTGAATGTTAGAGGATGGTTGGCTATTTGTAGGAATATGTAATTAGCTATTTGTAGGATTATGTAATGTTTAGGTATGAGTTTAGGCCATTACCAAATTTAAATTTTCAAATTGTTTATGAATTTGGACATGAGGATGTAATCTAATGTGACTTCAATGGCATGAATATATGAAGTAAGTTGTTTTGACCAACTTGTTTGCCTAAATTATATTTGATGTAAACTGAATGAGTAATTACACACAAATAACTAACTTGACATTATTTTGACTCACAACTCTATAACAAAAACTATTACAAAAATGTACACACCACTGCAAATAACAAAAGCAATGCAATATAACCAAAACATCATTCCATGAAATCAACAACTACAAGTTGATTTCACAATGTGTTCATCATATGTTGGCAGTTTACACATTATCCCATAAACCATTTCCAAAAGGTACATACAATTCCAAAACCTAATGCCAAAAGCCCACCCCATAAGCCTACAAGCCTTAAATTGAGGAACTTGAAATAACATAAATCAGAATTCAAACCATAGGATTGAACATAGGTTACATCACCCCTTAGAAACTAAAATTTAGTTCATAACAAAAGTAGAAAAACTCATAAACAAGTTTCTACGTATAAATCAAAGAAAAAAATAAAAGACAAGGGGGAAAATCCTCTCTATCTCCAGATAATGATGCTTTCGATTATCTTTTTTAAGTCTTCTTCTTGTTTTTGAGCCCTCTGCTTATGTTTACTTAAGTGCAAGAATGTCATCCATTTTGAGAATAACAAAAAATAAAGAATGCAAAAAAGAGAAAAAATTTGTACTGATATTTCAGTTGTTTGGGAAACTGATAAGTCTGACTTTAATAGGCATGAAGTACCGTTATCTGCCACTTAACTAGAAAAAAAATAAAAGAAAGAAAGGGTTTAGATCAAAAATTAAAATAATCAACACAGTTAAACATTATCTACCTTTATAACCGTTCATCTTTCTCCATCAAGAGGTTCACCTTTTTTCCTCAACAAGATAATGAAAGTAGGAAAGACTAAAAATATAAGATAAACTAGAAAATATATTACTATTGCTACTAAAAAACTTATATTACTACTAAAAAAATTAGCCTAAAGAAACCCTCTACCCTCTCCCTCTCCCCATTCTTATAAGCTTAATAC
This sequence comes from Paulownia fortunei, assembly GCA_019321725.1. Lineage (NCBI taxonomy): Eukaryota > Viridiplantae > Streptophyta > Magnoliopsida > Lamiales > Paulowniaceae > Paulownia > Paulownia fortunei. The sequence goes on along the minus strand of CM033109.1, from coordinate 12,912,978 downwards.
ATGGTCTATTTATAGTGTTTGGAGTATGCTAGAGGCCATATATATAATGGAGGAATTAAATAATCAAGTGGTATGCTAGTTTTCAAGAGTTGGTAAATTGTTACACTAAATCCTCTAAATTTTTACCTACCTGATTGAATTGAATTATTAGTCCAGATATAGCTAGATTTAGATGATGAGTAAAGAATAAAAGTTGTAGATATTTATGTACTGATACATTTCATATATCATTTGTCAAATTTAGATGTTGGATGAGGGAGATATGGATAAATTATCGGATCATATTTAAGAGTTATTCTTCAACACCAATAACGCATTGCAGTATGTTTATTGACCATTTTGATACATTTTCTCATCATCCTATCTTCAGCAAACTTGTTTTTCTAATCTTGTGTATAACATATCCAAATTGTAGTCTAAACTCAATTTTAGTTTAAGAGATATGACCCAATTGGTAAAATAGGTCAGGATTGGATTTTTGGTGATCCATTTTGTACAACCACTTGTAATCTAACTTCTTTGATCCTTACATGTGTAGTAAGGGATCTAAAGTCCGCATGAAATTGTAGATGAATGACTTATCAATCCATAGCCTCAAGAATTAACCCAAAACTATTTCGTAACCAAAAGTTACGCCAGTTTCTATAAAACCTGCACAAAAGAATATACAACTTTTTAATCGCATTTTTTTATGTTGATTTCCCTTTTTATTCTTAAAACACAAAAATGCTTTAATTGGGAGTTCTAATGATAATTTTAAAGTAAAAATAATTATATAAATCATAATTGATTATACACTTTTAAATATTCATCAACACACAAAATGAGATGGATCACCTCTATCTAAAATAAAATCCAAGGAGTTGGATCAACTTAATTAATCGAGATTAATTAACTTGGAGCAAAAATTAATTTAATTATTAAATTAATTCATCCAATTAAAATATAATATTATTTGATTATACCTAATTAAGATTAGGGACTCTTGGGAGTAATTAATTATTTGATTGGATTAATTAATTAATGGACTTTAAATTAATTCAAAAGTTAAATTAGTTTAACTAATACAAGTGATGGAATATTTATATTGTGCCTATTTAATTAGGTAGTCTATTTGATCTAATATGATTGGGCTTAATTAATTAATTGGAAAGCACAATCATTAATAGGCCCATAAGTAAGGCCCCTTAGTGGTCTTTGATTATGAATCAAAGACTCCATGTCTTGGATAAGAATCAATTAAAACTTGGAGTTTTAATAGGAAACTAATCCAAGACATGCCTTGGATAGAAACAAGAATGAGATAAATATGAAGGAAGTTAGAGACCTAATGGGATTAGGTCAAGGACTAAATAGTTTATAAATACACTATTAAAGGGGACCGAAAATTAGAGCTTTAGAAGTTGCAAAATATACCCTCTCTTCTCCAATTGCTGAAAAATTATTTTCATTTTCTTCCATATTTTTCTAGGCTTCTTTAGTTTCTATCTATTGGTTCTAGACCATTGATAAACTGATTAATTCGTCAATCACAAGTTGATATTATAATTCATCTTCAAAATTTTTAGTTAGAAATAAGGGCTTGATATCTTATAGTAAAGGTATCAAACTATAATCTTGCTCATCGTGTGGATACCGTCAGAGGGAAGACGTGTGGATTCCTATGGTGAACTATTTTCTATATTTTGCCACAATTTAAAATTGTTCAAATCCTCATCCACGGTTAGAGTACACTTGAAGGTATAATCGTGAACTCTACTTTATTTTATTTGAACAAAAATATCTACACCCAAATCGCTTCAAATCAGGGACTAATTATACAAATGTTATGTATATTATTTTATAAATTTTTAATTTCCACTTTGTTAAGTCCTACAATTTTGTGAACCCAATAGCCTCATTCCATATGCATTGATATGGAGACACTAGTGCATACATGTGGGCGCTTGTTGGGGAACAAGTACACTAAACTACCTCACTTGAATATTTTCAAATGCAAATATTCTATTATTAAATGGAAATTTCCATATTACGATAGTGCAAGAATTAGTACTTGGACTTGAGGCAAACCTTGTGCATGATATGTTGCACTTTGATTATTTCCCGATTACATGACAATTATAAGGGGTTTACGTTAGGTATAATATCTTCATGTATGGAGGTTAATTAGTAGCCAACAAAGAATCCGTCACCTATCTGTACTTGGCTTTAAAATCCTTTGCAAATGTTGGATGGAAATCTGATGATTTTCTAATTGTTCGTCATTGAGTCATGATACTAGGAATAGATACATAGTTATTGAGCTATTGGAGTTTTGACTAATAATCCATACCCTAAGCTCAATTAGGAGATTAGATTATGGAAGAACCGCACTTGCATGGAATTTCTAATTAGAATAGGTTCACACTTCACCTAAAACTAGAAGTTATGATACACTATTACGTGTTTCCCATGACTTGTGGGTTTTTGAAATTATTGGGTTAATTCCAAGAGCATTAATTAATTAAATTAATTAATCAAAAAAATTTAACTAAATCACAAGAGTTGTGAACCCTTAGCTTAGAGTGAACATAAAGGATCACACTAAGTTGGAAAGAGTACACTTCTAGCTAGAATATATCTAAGGGTTGGATCAAATTAAATAATGGAGATTAATTAATTTGGGTTTCAAATTGATTTAAAGAGGTAAATCAATTTATCCAATTAAAATAATATAATTATTTAATTATACCTAATAAGATTAGGGAGCCTGATTAAATTAAATTAATTTATCCGATTAATTATGTGGAACCTAATATGATAAGGAGCCCCACATATGATCAAGTTAATTAACTGATATGATCAATTATTAAATTGGACATATTAAATGATATGATTATATATTAGGTTCTAATATGATTGAAAAGCCAAGTGGAACCAATTAATTGATTAGATTAATTAAGTTAGGCTTATTTAATTGATGAGGTCAATTAATTAGATTTAATTAAATTAATTAAAGTCCAAGCCCATGCTAATGGGCTTATAGAAGGCCATTAGGAAGTTTAATTACAAGAATTAAATTTGTGTTAGACTTTGATGGAAAGAAGGAATCAAATAAGGAAATGAGCAAGTGGAACCCTAATGGGACTAGGATTGGAGGAGTCCTATATAAGGAATTCCCTATAGTGGTCGATTCTTGTTGCATTCTAGAGAGATAAATCAACCAGCACAAAAGAAAAGAAAACCACCCTCTTTTTCTTCTTTTTCTTTGATTCATTTCCTCCATCAAAATGATCCACCTTTTGATCATAGGTTCAATTCTTCTATTCACTAATTAAACTCCACAAATTCTAGTGTAGAATAGGCCTTTTGGATCTACTAGCATGGATTCAATTGGTGTTGAAATCTCCAATGTGTGGATACGTTTAAAGGGTAACACTTGGTACTTTAAGTGAATCGTTTCTAATAAGAGAGGTATGGAATCAAGATTCGCGAAAGCAGTTCATGGATAGATTCAAGATTTGTGAAAGAGTTCATCGAGAGATAAGTTTTCTGACACTAGTACATGTATGTGGGTGCTTATTGGGAAACAAGTAAACTAAACTACCCTACCGATAATTTTCAAAGAAATTATGATTGCCGAATGGGAAGTTTCCAATTATTATAATAGTGCATGATATAGTCCTTTGACTTAAGGCATCACTATAATCTAATTCTAGACATGGTGTAATTTGATTTATTCTGTGATTTCATGACAATAACAATTGGGATATTTTGGGTACATCATCTTCATTTATGGTCCGTCACCTAACTAGTAGAATCGGTGAATCTTTATGATTTCACTATACTTGATTATGAAATCCATGGTCATGGTTAAATGAGTAATTAGGAAATAGGTTTTCTAATTAATGTCAATGAATTGAGATACTAGGAATAATTTCATAGAATAGAGCTATTAGGGTTTTGACTAATAATTCGCACCCTAAGCTCAATTAGGATATTAGTTGATGGAATGACCAAACTTACATTCATAATTGGAAGGGTTCACCACCTTCATCTATGTTTAGGTCTTCATGGCGAGTTGCTAGACACTAACCATGATTGATAAGGTTCTTGGAATTAATGGGTTAATTCTAATATGATTAATTAATCAAGTATAATTAAAGCATTAAGTATTTGACTAAATCATAAGAGTTGTGAGCCCACTACTAGCATATGGGTGAACTTAAAGGGTCACACACTAACTCAGAAAAACTCATTTCTTACCTAAGTAATTAATTCGAGAATTAGATTATATTTAATTAATTATGATTTAAATAATTTGAGTATTTAATTAATTTAATTAATTAATAAAATTAATTAATTAACCTAATTGGATTAGGTGACCCATCATAGAGCAAGTAATTAATTATTTGGGATTATTAATTATTATGGACCTTTATAATTCATTGGATCAATGAATTAATTTAGATTTAGTTAATTTGAATCAATTGATTTGGGTGTAGGCTTATACAAAGCCTATGAAGAAATTATCTAAGAATTAAATACGAATAATGACTAAAAAATTAAGTGTTGGATACCATAAGTCTCTAACTAGAAATCAAAGACTTACTATGTCTATAATTTGAAATTAAAAACTTACCATATTAATCCATGTTGGACTTGAAAAGGAATCAAAGGATTTAAAATTAGATTTAGAAAGAGGTGTCCTGTGAATGAAACTATAGAGATATAAATACCCCATAAGGGACAAAATTAACAAGCTAATGCATGCATAATTTTCGTCCCCCTCTCTCTCCCAGAGCTAGAAAATTATTTTCTTGTTTTCTCTTAGTCTTCTGATCAATTGTTCTTTCACCCTAGTTTTAATTAAAAATTGGTCAAACACCCAAGTAGATAAAGATTTACTTTGTTCCATAAACCCATACAAACACCTTAGGTAGCAATCATTAATTACAAGCTTACTAGCATAGGCTTTAATAAGAGTGGTCATTTGAGGTATAGATACATGCTTTGAGGATCAATGCTTGGGGATCTCGGCGAATTTAATCTTTGTATAGGGTTTTGGAGTTGAAGAGTTCTTGAGAGCCAATGATTTAAGTCATTTCAACATCCACTTCCTCAAAACAAAAGCATTAGTTATAATTTAATATAAGCCTGATTTATATTCGTAGGTTGTCAATTTCTTTTAAACACATAACCAATCAATCACATCAAACCCGAAATACCCCTTTTGTGTAGTCATAAATGTTTTAAATTTTTATTTTTTGCTATGTTTGGGGTCCTTTGGTTTTGTGAACCCAACACTCTTACCTATCAGAAGTGCTAAAGTATTCAGAGCATTTCTTGATAGAGAAAAAGAAACATAGGAAGTTGAACATTGAGGTTTAATGTAGTAATTGTTAGAGTAGTATCTGGCGTGTCAAATAGATTGGACATTCTTTATACTCTTGTATTTGTAAATAAAATCTTTTTCAAATCATATTAATAAAATAGGAACATTTATCTTTAATTGCATATAACAATTAGATAAAGTTCTTAGACCAAACTTAGCTATGGGGTATGGTCACTCATTTGATGGTGAACATGAAATATGCATCTATGGTTTTGGTCTTAAATTAGTTCTGAGTCGAGGGCTTTTTGAGATAGGACATCGAATAGCTCAATAGATTTTGCCTATACGATGCATGCTCACATGAGGAAGATGTCTTGCTCCATGGACATTGACGTAATGACGCGACTGCATGTATGTGGGTGCTTGTTAGGGAATAAGTATACTGAACAGGCCTACTAAAAATTATTAATTGGAAACATTGTTTGTCTAAATAAGAATTTTCATGTTACGATAGTACACAAATAGTCCTTAGACATGAGGTACCATGGTAGCCTTGTGCAGGTTATGTTCTATTTTGATGTATCTTTTGGTTACCTGATAATCACAAAGGAGGTATGTTGGATGTTGCATTGATATGTATAGAGGTTAATGAATGGCCAACAAAGAATGAATAAGTGAATCTCCTATGTTTTCATAGTTCATTACTCAAAAGTCCTTAGTCAAGGCGAGATGAATGTTAGATGGGTTTTTTTTTTAATGATTCATCATGAGTTATTGAAATTTGAAATGGAATCATAGTTATTGAACAATTAAGGTTTTGACTATTAATCCAAGCCCTGTACTCAAAGTGAATCTCCTATGTTTTCATTGTTCATGACTCAAAAGTCCTTAGCTAAAGCAAGATGAATGTTAGACGGGAGTTTCTAACGATTCATCATGTGTTATTCAAATTTAAAATGGAATCATAGTTATTGAGCAATTAGGGTTTTTAATTCATGCCCTAGACTCAATCAGGAGATTAGTTGACAGAAGGACCTTACGTGTATGATATTCATAATTGAAATAGGTTCACTTGTTATTTCACCTAAGTCTAAGTAGTCATAATACACTTGTTAGGTATTTCACATGACTTGTGAAGTTTTTGAAATTAAGGAGTTAATTTTAATTAGATTAATTAATTAGATTAGTTAATCAGAATAATTATTATTCATAAGTTGCAAATATTGCAATCTCACTGCTAGCTTAGTTGTGAACCTAAAGAGTTACATACAATTTTAGATGGAACATTTCTAACTTAGGAATTGATCCAAGGAGTTGGATCAAATTAATTAATTGGGACTTAAATTAATTCAATGAGTTGAAGTAATTATTTAATTAAATAATTTAATTATTTCATTGGACCTAACAAGATTGGGGAGCCCAATTAGAGTGAAATAATTTTTTTATTGGATCAAATTAATTGTGTAGTTCATAAATTAATTTAACAATTAAATTAATTTACTCAATTAAATAATTATATTATTTATTGGGCCTAATTTGATTAGGTTGGTTAGATGGAATTAATTAATTAAATTTAGGCTAAAAATATTAACTGGATTAATTATGGGATTTATGTCCAAGTCCAATTGAAAGAGGCTCGTTATGAGAGGCCCATGAAGGTTGTTGAAAAAGAATAAAAACTCAAGTGTTTGAAATTCTTTGGAGAACCTAAATATCTTTGGAAAATATGAAGGAATAGAGTTGAAAATTTTTGGAACAACCAAATATCTTCCAACCTAAAAGGAGACCAAAAATACCAAGAGTAGGACTCTTGGAATTTTTTATCCTCCTATTTAAGACACAAGGGCAAAAAATATGAGGCTAATAGTAGCCTTCAAATTTTCGGCCATAGCAAGAATACTAAGGAAAAAAATATTTTTCTCTTCCATTCTTTATTCCATAAAAAATCCATCATTTTATTTAAAGTATTAATTATTTTATCACATGTTGATAACAAGAATTAATATTCATTATATTCACTCCATCAACTAGGTTACTAAAGGAATCAGAATTGCTAGTGGAATTCTGATTTCATGCTCTTGCTCAAAGTGTGGACTACTTGAAAGGGAAATATTTGGATCCTTATAAAGCAGAATTCAAAAAGGGGCTAACAATTGATTGTTTCAATTCCTATAACAACTAAAGTGCATAGAAAGGTATAAATCGAAACTATTTTAATTTATTTATTACAGCGTTGGAAATTGAGAGGATGTTAAAAATCACATCGGATTTGGGGTACTATTGTAATTGTTATGGCATGTTATTTTTAATCTCTTAATTTTTCACCATGTATATTCCGGGATCATGCGGACCCAATAGTGGTATCAGAGCCATGGTTTGCGCAATTCCAATCAAATTTGATTTATGCCTATAAATTTAACTATTAAATTCTGATTAATTTTTATATTTTTGATTGGGATAAAATTATTATGTAATTTTATTTAATCATTAAATTAATAAAACAATGTAAAAATGTACAAGCTGGATGTGTGTGCAAATGTTGCAAGCATGAACTGAGCCTATGTGCACTGAGTGGGCGCGTAGCAGAGGTGCTGGGCGCACGTGTTGCCCATGTGCATTGCTCATCGTTGGCAGTGCAAGAAACATATGTCGTGTGCACTTGCTGCACACGACAACCATGCGAAGGGGCTGTTGGACACCCCGTCTTGTTAATTATAGAATTTATTTTTTTAATTTTTTAATTGAAGTGTTAATTTTAAAATTAAAAAAAGGGTTTTCTTGAAAAATAGAGATTTTATCCCAAGTCATGAAATTACAGTTTAATTAAATAGTAAATTTACATGCTTTAATAAATTAATATGATGTTTTTATTGGTATGTATGGGATGATCATGAAGTTTCTTGGACCAATGTGATTAGATTTATTTATCTTTGTGTTTTTTAAATAGGGCCTACGAGTCTCTTACTCTTTCCTTGTATGTACTTTATATTTTTTAAATGGGAGTAGAATAGGGTGAGTTTTTTTTTATTTTTATTTTTGGTGGACAAGAAAAAGGACCGAGATAAAGAATCAAGAGAAGGCCAATGAATGTATAGGATATATTCATGTAATAGAAATTAGTTTCTAATTCCATTTAATTATCCTTAGATTGACCTAGATCTATTTTTGGTTTAAATGGATTGCATAAGATTGGCTCATGATCATCTGGATTATGTATGTATTAGATCCATGCGTAGGGTTTATTTAAAGTTTCAAATGATATGCTTGCCGTCAATTGAATGCAAACACATTAAATAAACTAAGATTAAATTGATGAGGTCTTGTTAAAATGAACAACCCTACTTGAAATAAAATTAGGTAAAGGAATTTTAAAATTTTAATTTCAAGTAAATATGGATAAAATTGGGTTGGACTCAATAATCAATGTCTACCATCAAAAGTAGTTGACATGACGATACTACCTTACTTTATCATTGTCCATGAGTCGTGGAACGACTCTGAAATGGAAAGTTGTGATCTCTGCTAAGTGTGGTGATGCCCATGTGATGGACTCATTTCTATGTTGCCCATGAGTCATGAAAACATTTTGATGCTCCATCTACATGGAGGCTTGATGGGTCTTGCTTGACAATTATTACCATATGAGCTCATAAAATTGGGGTATATGGGAATAAGTGAGGTAAAATATCTTGAGGATTGTATTGGATGCAATCGTTAAAAATTAACTACCTTTCAGTATGTTTTATGGACTCATAAAATTAGGCATAAGATATATTGATTGGGCCTACTTGAAATTTGGGCAGCTAGTTGTGTAAATAAGTCTATTTGAAGAACACCTGCAACTTTTTTAATGGAAGACCTCTCGAAAGGCCATTGATAACTATTAGTAGCCATTGCCTCAAGACTCCTAGTCTTATGCATATAAATACATTTAACCTAATGCAAGGCAAGACATCGTCAAAATATGAAAGAATGTAAAAAATAATCTAAATTAAAATCAAGACTAAGTCATAACAATATTAATGCAATTATGAAAAACAATCCCCGACAACGGCGCCAAAAACTTGTCATGAAATATTTTTCAAACCATAAGTGCACGTGTCAAATTTTAATACAACGATGAGTTGAGTTGAGTATCCACAAAGATTGTAATCAAAAATTGCAGCAAGTATTGTAGTTCAAATAGTCCTAATTTTATCTAGAAAATCAAATGATGATTGGTAAACAAAGTCGAATAAGATAAAAATTGCAAAGATAAAACTAGAGTTCTTAGAAGTAATACAATAAATACCTTATGAACAAGAAATTCTAGAGGAATCACTCATCTAATTATCACCTATGTTCTTCCTTCCAAAACATACTAATTCAAGTCAACAATACATGTAAGTCAAGAATTTCTAAGCTCATCAATTTCCTCTCTTGAGTGCCGAATTGATTATGAGTTCTAATATGAATTTCAATATCTCTATAAAAACTCAAGAATAAAACTCTATAAAGGTTCAATGAAAGAATTCTTTTTCAAAACTTCAAAGGTTTCATAAGGTTCTCAACTCTATGATTCCTAGGTTATGTTATCTTTATGATCATGTATAATATTCCCTCTCTCGAGTATCGAATCTCATACATCAAACACTCTCAATTAATAGCCAAATAATCAAAATGCAATACTAAACAAGATAACACAAACAAGATGAATAACTTTAACTAATAATATTTGGAATTCAAAATATAAGATCAAATAAGGTTATATCATCCTCTAGAAAGAAATATTTAGTTCATCATGTATGAATATAACTTCAAGGAATACATAAGAAAGAGCATGAAAATTGTTCACCAATTTGTTAAGTGGAAGAAATAGTTGAAGCTCTCCTTATCTCCAAGAATGGCTTTCTCCCAAGAATGACTCCTCCTTCTGTCCAGCAACACTTCTTCTGTCCAAGAACAACTCCTCACATCTAAAATACCTTTGGATGCTCTTTGGGGTCCTTAAAATTAGATAGGATAAGCCCTAAAGAGGGCTAAAAACCCATTTTTCCTCTTTTATCCGTGTGGCAATGCATGGGTGCTGACTAGACAACTAGGCACAACCTGGCACTAAATATTCTGTGTTCAGCATCTGCATTATCTTTAAACTGATATTTCACCACCTTTTAGGCCGAACTGGCATTGGTGTCTTCATACGAATTGTATCCTATATCTTAGATTTCAATAGGCACTTGTAGCAACTAAATATGACATTTTAATATGCCTGAAATACCAAAATGTGTTATAGTAGAAAATTTCAGCCAGTGCTGACTCTTGAACTCGATTTTTCTCATTGAGATCGATAGAATTAGATTTTATAGTAAACATAAAAGTTATAGATTTATCTCTTATATTTCCAATGGTTCATGAATAAGGTCAAAAAGATATTTGAGAAAAGTTTTATGATTGAAATACCAAAATTGCCATCAATCGTACCATAATTCAGATTCTTCAACATTTCAACCAAGTTTTTGGTATCTTTCCATTTTTTTCTTATTTTTATCATTACCTACAAGATTTCAAACTAAATACATAAAAAGTAACAAAAACACTTGAAAACAAACCAAATATTAATAAAAAGGCATATGAATTATTGGTATAAAATCAACTTATCAAAAGGCTCGAGTCACTTGGAGTCATTATGAATTACGAGTTCTATTTGGATCTCATCCTGCAGTCCTTACCTCCATCGTTTGAAACCTTTGTTGTCAACTTCAACATGCATAAGATGAAAACTAGCCTTGTTGTGTTGGTTGACATATTGAAGCCAGTCATGCGTGTTGGATCCTCATCCAACTCAAAGGCTGCAAAGCCTAAGAGGAAGAATGGAAGAGGAAAGCATTCCTCAAAGTCCAAAGGTATGAAGGCAATTGGTGACATCTCCAAGAGTTCCAACAAGACTAATGACAAGTGCCACTGCTGCGACAAGCCTAGGTAGAGGAACTGCAAGGAGTACCTTGTGAGCCTAAAGAGTTCAGGTATTTATTTTGTTGAAATTAACTTATCTGTTAATGATGCTTCTTGGGTATTAGATACCAGATATGGATCTCATATATACAATGATTTGTAGATGATGGCAAGAAATAGGAAACTAAGTATAGGAAAGACAGTTATGTGGTTGGGGAATTGAGCAAAAGTTGCTATATTAGCCATAAGAAGTGTCAACTTAGCATTAGGCAATGGAGTAGTTTTAGTTTTAAATGATCGTCTTTATGTTCCAGAGATAGTTAAGAACATTATCTCCATTCCTGTTTTGGAATATTTTACTTTTTATATAAAATATAGAAGTTGTTTCATATTTAGAGATTCAGTTCTGATTACCTCTGGCATATTGATGGATGATTTATATTGTATTACTCCTCATAACTCCTTTTTTTCACGTTCAACAAAATAAAAGAGAATTAGATAATCATAGTTCTCAACTCTTATGGCATGCTAGATTAGGTCACATCTCTAATAAGAGAATTCATAAGTTGGCTCAATTGCTCGATCTTTCGGAAGAGCAAGGAATGCCAACATGTGAGTCATGTCTCAAGGGGAAGGTGACCAAATCACTATTTGTTGGATAAGTGGAGCGAGCCAAAGATCTATTGGATTTGATCTATTTGGATATATGCAGGTCACTAAATATTAGTGTTTGTGGGAACTATCACTACTTCATAAACTTTACAAATGATTATTCTAAGTATGGTTATGTCTACTTTATGAGGTACAAATCTGAAGTTTTTGAAAGGTTCAAAGAATTCAGATGTGAGGTGGAGAAACAAACTGGGCTAAGTATCAAGGCTCTTCGATCAGATCAAGGAGGTGAATACTTAAGCACAGAGTTTATTGATTATCTAAAAGAGAATAAAATTCTCTCTCAGTGAACCCCTCCTACTACTTCTCAACTCGACGGAGTTACGAAGCGTAGGAATCAAACCCTGTTAGATATAGTTCGATCGATGATGAATTTCACTGGACTTCCTCTTTCATTCTGGGGCTATGCTCTACAAACAACAACATATCTATTAAATAGAGTGCCATCAAAGATGGTGCCCAAAATACCATATGAGGTGTGGTGTGGGAAACCACCCTCTTACAAATACCTTAGAGTATGGGGGTGTGCTGCTTTTGTAACGTAGCAAGTGGGAGATAAACTAGAAATGAGATCCAGTTTATGTAAGTTCATAGGGTATCCAAAAGAATCTATGTGTCTACAATAAGGTTAGTTTGAGCACAGTGACATTTATTGTGTTCTATATTGACGACATCCTACTTATTGAGAATGATGTAGGGATGTTGCAATCAAAAAATACTTGGTTAACTAACTAGTTCTCCATAAAGAATTTAGGAGAAGCATCATTTATTCTTGGAATAAAGATTTATAGAGATAGGTCTAAAAAGATGATCGGACTATCTCAATCCACGTATATAGACAAGATGCTAAAGAGGTTTAGCATAAAGGAATCTAAACGAGGATTCTTGCCAATAAGTCATGGCATTTCTCTCTCAAGGGCTATATCTTTCAAGACTCCTGAGGAGAGGGAAATGATGACCCACATATCTTATACATTTGTCATTAGAAGCATAAAATATGGTATGCTATGTACGAGGCCTGATGTCACATATGCTTTGAGTGTCACAAGTAGATATTAGTTCAATCCAATTAAGGAATACTGGAAGACCGTAAAGATGATCCAGAAGTACTTGAGAAGAACTAAGGATATCTTTCTTGCATACGGATCTGGAGAACTGACGCCAATATGCTATTAATGTTGCCATTTTGTCTAGGTTTATCCTGGATAATTGAGGTTGACATATATGAATGAGGCATGAACTCCATGATTTATGTAGATCCCCCAATGAATTCAATAAGTGGGGCAAGAACGCAAAGATTGCTACTCAAAAAGCTCCATTTTTAACTTGAATTGTTGTCCAAGTAGCGATGCTATCGATTTCATTAGTTATCACTTAGAAAAGCTTATGATGGTCGAGTAAGATAACTAAATATATGGCAATGTATATGAGATGATTTAGTTTTCACTATATATGGGCGATTTGAGATGGCTAAAAGGGACATGGAGATGTCGTCACTTAGAAGTGGTTATCCTTCACATTTATATAGAATAGACCTAGGAGAAGTGATATGCACACTTACTACTAAGATGTCAATATGTTCTATACATCATACTACTCCTATTGACACTCCATGGTCAAGATTTTGTTCTTAGTTGAAGAAAATACCTTTTAAAATAGAAAAAAGAAAAGAAATCCTAGCTAGTATTATCAAAGTGATCCTTCATGTAAATATTACATTACAATCAAGTGGATATTCTGAACATAGTAGTCTGAGATTAATTGAAGACTATTAGGTTAAGTAAAAGAATGTGCATTGTGGCGCACATTAATGAGGCTATTATTATCTTTGTGGTAATAAATTCGCTTTAATATATGCTTTAGGTGCTAAATATTATCGGAGGACCAAGCATATGAATACCATTTATTGCTTTACTTATGAGACTATTGTATATAATTAAATTATTCTCATACATATTTCTATGAGCGATGTGACCGTGTATACTTATATTACGATTTTGTATAGAGATATGCACCGAAGGCATGTTAATAGTACGGAGATTACGTAGAATTTGATCCTTGTAGCTTGTGAGAACATTTAATGATTTATGTGATATATATGTGTTCTCATTGTAATGTTGGTACTAAGTTTTGATTGGCCCTCTCACATGGACAATCACCTGGTACTGTGATAACAATCAGGATGAGACTTAAAGATCGTGTTGTATAATTGAGATTTGTGAATGATCACCTTCATGCTTGGAGCACTTAGCTTGGAGGCTAAGATAAACTTAGACTTGATCGAGTATGAAGCATCTCCAAACTTCAAAACAAGCCTATTTGTAGTTGAGCGTGCAAACAACTAAAAGGCATTTTAGAGAGTGATTTCTAGTTGTGCGCAGGTCAGGCGCTAGAAGAGCAAATGGATTTAGGTTTAGACGTGACATGCCTAAATTAAGTGGGAGCTCCCTCGTAGCATGTATTCATACTACATGTACTTTGAGACAACCTTCGATAGGAAGTGATTGGGTCTCTACTTTGTCATTATATAAGACCATATTATTTTTTATACCTTTAGGGACTATGGACCATGTCACGAAGTGTATGCTTGATAATGCTAATGTAGCATGTATTCAATGACCAAGGATTCTGTCTGTTAGAGTGTGTCTAAGAAAATTGTCAAGTCCAATCTGATTAGCATGAAAAGCCGAGGAAGAACTAAATTGGTAACACCCTTATGTTTTATAGTTCATAGCCCAAGTAATTATGTCGAATGTGTTTACCTAGTCATGAACATAAAGACATATTTGAGAGAATCAAGTATGCTCTACTTCTTTTTTTACTGAGAGACCTACAGATGCTTAATTTGATGTGACCACTTAGTTTGGGATACACAAAAAGCTATTGAGTTGTAGAGTTATATTAATTTGGAGATGACTAAATTTAACTCTCCTCACATATCCTGTCAAGGTTAGTCGCACACCTCATTTTTTGTATAAATGGAATAATATGAGATTAAGAACTTGTATGATGATGAGAATCGAGGAGATTGAGTTAAATATGTATAAGTGGGAGATGTAGGAAACTAAGTCAACCCTTGACCTTGTTACTATATATATTTAAATTGGATGTTAATTCCACAATTTAGGTGGGATTATAATTCCTAATTGGACTGGAATTCTTCATTATAGATAAAGAGATATATACCTATATATATCATCCCTACCGTAATGGAATAAGGTAAGTGAATTAACGTAGCCTCTCCAAAATACTCTCTCCATATTTTTTTTATACACAATTTCTCTCCATGTCCAATTGAGAGGGCAACTGTAGTAGTTATCCACCACTGCGAGTAAATGTATATTAGTGATTCGATTAAAGCAAGGTTGGTAAGCTAGGTTAATCCTAGACACATAGATCGATAATTCCACTATGTACAGGCAATACCTGGTCCATTTTTAATTATGTGTTTACATATGGATATGAATATGTGATTCATATTATGTTTGAATGTTCAATATGAAAATGATTAATTTTCAATCGGTGTGGGACCCTTTAGGTTCACAACTAAACTAGCAGTGGGCTCGCAACTTTTATAACTTAGTTGAATAAATAAATATTTTAATTAATTAATCCAGTTAATTAATTGTCTTAGAACTAACTTTTTAATTTCAAGAATCTCATAAGTCATATGAAGCACATTGTAATGCATCATGACTACCTAATCTTAGTTGAAAAAGCAGCAAACCTATTCCTTATTACGAGTATCATGCAAGTACGATTCTTCTATCTCTTAATCTCTCGATTAAGTTTAGGGCATGGATTATTAGTTGAAACTTTATTTGAGTTAATAACTCTGATTCCATTTTGAGTTACAATGACTCCTTGATGAATCATTAGAAAGCCTTATTTGAATATTCATTCTGCCTTAGCTAATGACCATAGAATGTATAGGAGACTCACTTATTCACCAAGATTATCACTAGATAGGTGACATATTCTTTGTTGACCAATCAATAACCTCTATACACAAAGATATCGCACCCAATATATTCATCTTATGATTGTGAGGCAATTGGAAAATATATCAAAATACAATATTTCGTGCATAACGTTACAATGGTGCCTTAAATCTAAAGACTAATTCATAAACTGTCATAATTAAAAATATTCCATTCGATAAATGATGTTCCCAAATGGGAAATTCCCAACAGGCCCGTTTAATGTACTCATTCTCTAACGTACACCCGCACACATCATTAGTGTCCTACATCGATTCATATGGAATGAGACATCCTCCTTTCGAGCATGCATCGTATGCGCAAGTCTTGATGGCTTATTGATGTCTCATCACGATGAACCCTCAGTTTGGAACAAATTTAAGACCAAAGATCATGCATACATATTTCATGATCTTCATCATATATACAATCATGTTCCATAGTTGTGTATGATCTACAAACTTTATGTAATTGATTAAAGACAATTGATGAATGAAATTACCAATTTATTAATAAACTTCGAATAAAATTGTCTATTACAAGAGTATAGATATGGCCACTACTTAGCAAACCAGGTATTACCTTACACAAAATCTGTACAATTATATTCTAACACAAATGCATCTTCATATACATGTTTCTAAGAAGAGGTAGTGATTCAATCACAGCCTAATACACGTACACTACAAAATATATCACCTGGTGTGTGTTCACATAGATCCAATATATGTTGGATATGTCATTTGGTGTGTTAGAAACTTAAAAAAAAAATCTGACACAATGTCAAACACAGATGAAGATGCCGCCGACACGTTTCAAGTAGCTTTTTCAAAATTTTCCAAGTTTGGTTATAAGAAATTTATCAAAAATAAAAAAATGTCTGAAAGTAATTGAAAATTGGTATTTCCTTATCAATTAACTTATTTTCTCTTCTTGGAAGTTTCTCAAAAATTTAACATTTATTTATTAAAGTTGACTTTTTTTTACATCATGGCTCACAAATTACAACATGCGGCGATCACATCTATGTTTTTACAAAACCACTACTCTTTATAATATTATGTGTGTCCTTAGCTATGTATATTCATATATGGATGTTTTTATGGTCAAATTTATATATGTAGCATATGTAATTATATATAAATAATTATAATATTAAAATAAATAAAATAAGAACATAAATTGATAAATAATTTATACTCTCAATTATACAAAAGTAAATTAAAAAATTTGAAATTTAATTTTCAAAGATCAAATATGCACACACAAAATTGTAAATAATTAATTTTTTATTTTTTTATTTAAAAAAGTTACAATATTTTTTTTCCTTAAAAACTATTACTTTTAATACTTTAAAATTATAGAATGAATATGATGATCTAACTCATTGAGTCTTTAGTTTGGGATGGATCAACTTTCAAATCCATAAAAACTTTGATGGATGGACTTTAGATTTTACCTAACTCACTCGAAATCCAACTAGTTGCGACCTCTACATCCAATTGCCCCTCTTATGTCCATTATTACATATTGATTAATACCGAATTCCATGATATTTAATGAGTGGTACACGATGTTGAAGACCTGAAGAGTCAGATTTCATTTTAATTATTCTTACACTCATGACCGAGCCTCCTTTTCAAAAGCATATGAGGAATTAATGTGCTACTCCTTCAGTCACTAACTAATATTTTATTTCATTTATGTGACGTTTATAAATAATGTTCAGCAAATCGAATTTTGTTGTTAATATTAAATTAATGTCCGAATGTAAATGTTATAATTAATCCCTGAGTTTCGACATAATTATCAAATTATTATATATTAGATGGATTTCATTCAATTCTTAATTTAAATTTTCTTTATAATGACAAATATATTTTTTTAAACGCTAATTTAATTTCAAGTATCCATCTAATTTTTCATGATAAATTCAATTGACTGAATAATTCCTACTATTATGATAACATACATATAATAATCATAATTTCTTATGAAACTCAATAGCTGGAAATGGAGTCATAGGTATGAAAATAAAAATTAGATGAAATCTTAAATTAAATTTTTTAAAGTTGAGATTTAAGAAAAATAATAGAGAGAATAGGTGAGTTTTGCCAAAAAAATTCTAAATCCATACATATT
This sequence comes from Paulownia fortunei, assembly GCA_019321725.1. Lineage (NCBI taxonomy): Eukaryota > Viridiplantae > Streptophyta > Magnoliopsida > Lamiales > Paulowniaceae > Paulownia > Paulownia fortunei. The sequence goes on along the minus strand of CM033109.1, from coordinate 12,894,939 downwards.
CATTCGATCATCCAATTCTCCATTTAGATTTTTTTAACAATAATAAATATATATATTTTTGTACACTTATTTAATTTTCAAGTATCTATTGAACTTTTATGATGTATTCATTTTACAGGATAACATATCATTATAATATAATGGACATTTAGTAGATAGAAATGATTAATAAATGTATAGGTAGGATATGTGAATATATTGTTGGTTGTATTGTGTTGAAAGAAGATTGTATTTCAATTTAAGTGAGGTAAGCATGAAACTAATTTTCTTAAAACATATTTCGTCCCCTACACAGTGCTATAAGAACTTGGACGTCTATCTCCCAAGATACAACACTTCTTTATAAAAGCTCGATTGTATATTTCTCAAAAGAGAATAAGATTACTAAAATATCAGAATATATTTTAGTAGGAGAGAGAATAGAGAAATCAATTGAATCTGAATTGATTTGGTGTAGAGAAAATGGAATGAGAAGGGGTCTATTTATAGATGTCTAGATGTCTAATCGTGATTGGTCATGTATCTTAATTAGAATCAATTTGAACCATTAGATTGCATCCCTTAAGATATGGTTGCGATCTAGTGATTCACACTGCATCCTTTCATGAAGATTCACAACATTTACCATACACCTCTTACTTATGAATAGATGTGTCTATTCATCGTATCCCATCAATGTTAATGAACAATCACAACTCTTCATGTGTACCCTTGTAACCATTCATATCCATTAGACACATTTTCAAACTTTAAAACTTTTTATTAAATTTGAGACACCTTTTCAAGTTTCAAAAATTTTCATTAAATTTGAGACACATTTTTCAAACTTCAAAATTTTACATTAAATTGGAGACTTTTCCAATTCACCCCTTTTATTCCAACATATATTCACATCAAGGGAATGATACTTTCCATATACAAATTTATAATATGAGATTTTAAATTTAACTTCTAAAAATTGAGTAAAAAAAAAAAACAGTAGAGAGAATTTTTTTGCTTTTATTTGGTTGCATTTGCTTATCTTGTTCTCTCTATTTTTTTAATATTATCAACCTTTTTAGATAAATTTAGAATATCATCTCATAAATTTTTGTTTTCAAAACTACCACTCTCAATCTAGTTGTATTATAAGTACTCAATTTTTTTTTTTTTGTCATTGTAATCATAGAATTTTGTTTATGCATATGAATAAATCTTGAAAAATTAATAGATACTTGAAATTAAATTAGGTTCAAAAGGTATACCCATCATTATAAAATATCTAGATAGAGAATTTGGTGAAGTCTATTTAATATGTACTAAGTTTACATTTATGCAAAACTCGGGTATCAATTATAGATTTATAAAATTTATGTATCAATTAGATGTTAGAAGTAAAATTGAGGTCTCAATCAAAACATTTATAAAAACTAATTTGTTAATTTGATATTAGCATTAAAACCCGAATACCAAATTGTTTTTTTCTCCTTTTTTAAAATTATAACTTACTTTCTACAAATACTGCTTCATTTTAATTGAACTATGACACCACTAATACCCTAAACTACTTCTAAAGAAAAAAAAACTATAAACATATCCAAAAATTTACTTTAATTTTTTTTGTCTAAAATATCGTGCCGATGGACTATAAATGAGATGCAGGTAATACTAATATTTTTTAGTGCACTAATTTCAAATTTATGTCTCCGTTTTTTCGTTTTTTTGTTTTTTGAGATGTTCTGGAATAACACTTAATTTTGTAAAATAATTATGTTTTATAAAACTTTCTCATTTAAACTATTGACGTGATACCAATAACTATCAATTGGATAATTTTATAAATATACTCAACTTTTTTAATTTTTATCCAAAGTTTTATATCAAGTCAAATTGAATACATGATATTCAAAACTATAATTTATCTTTAACTAGGGTTTAGTTGTTTACTTGGACTTTGATTTTTTTATGAATTGCAGTGATCCATTTCATATTATTGACTTGGAGGAAATTGACTTTTTTTTTTAGGTTTAATTAACAGAGTATCACCTGCCCCACAATCTAACAAGTTTGAATCTTCTATTACAATTTAGTATTGTATCTTATATCACATATCCCACATCTACGTCACATATGCATATCACACATATATTCTTTGTATATTAAATATTTTTTTAAATATACAATTGAAATAAATCATATATACATGACATTCATGCGAGATATGCAATATAAATGCAACGATAGAAAATCCATAGGGTAAAATATATTATACTATCCTAGTCACAACACCCTCATAAACTAACAACAAATGTAACACTTTTCATGAATTAAATGGGATAAAATGCATTATACCTTTGGCACTATGCCATTTGAGTTTATTTAACCCTTAATTCAACTTCAAAATTTTTTCTTAATTAGAAAAAATACCTTCTAATTATAATATAGAAAAAGTAAGTAACTTAAATAATTTAATTTTTAAAACCTAAATTAATAAACGAGCATAATAAATACATGAAAAATGTTAAGCATAAAAAATAATTTTGACTATTTGAATTCAAAATAAAGTTTTCACCTATTTAATTTAATGAATTTTGGATAAAGACGAATAAATATATTTTAGTAAACTTAATTTACACATATATATATATATATATAAAATGTAGTTATTCATTTTTATTCAAAAAGTCCAAAATTTGTTGAAATATATATTTGTTAAACTTCTAAAAGAAGAACATATCTAAATATCAATGGAGAGGTACTTATTTATTTTTATCCAAAATAGTTAAAATTTGTTTGATTTAGATAGTAAATTACTTTGTTTTGAATTCAAATAATCAAAATAATTTTTTCATGTTTAACATTTTGTGTGTATTTATTACACTATTTGTTACTTTAGTTTTTAATATTAATTACTTAAGTTATTAATTATTTTTCTATATTATCATTAAAAATATTTTTTCTAATTAAAAAAAAAAAGTAAAATTAAATTTAGGGTGCGAAATGCTCAAAATGTATTGAGAACATGATATGAGAACATTTTTTTCCTAAATAATTAATTCAGGAATAAATATTGCATTTGTTAACTTAATGGACTGTTTACAATCATATTTATATAGTTCAGTGGGTATGATTAATTTTACCCAAATCCAGACTGGACTCTAATGGGCAATGCACGTGGTCCATTCACTCCAATTGTAATACATTTTGGTTCTCATTATTGTCGTGCGATTGGGCTCAAATAATAAACATGGCTGCCATGCCGAAAGCCAGAGAGTTTCTGGAGAAAACCTCAACCAGCGAAGAGGCTGATAAAGTTTCGCGACTCACCTTCCCGCCGCATCAAGCCCACCTGGAGACGAGCTTCTACGAGTATTTTATCCTCAGAGGCATCCGGGTCGACCTAGTCCAACCGGGTTCCATCTCTTGCTCTTTCAAAGTGCCCCCACGTCTCACTGTAAGACAGCGATAAATCCCATGTCTACTGTCCCCCCCTTTGTTTTTCCTGAAGAATTTCATTGGTAAACATTGACTTTCTGGTTAATAACTTTAGGATAGAAATGGGAAATTGGCTATGGGTGCGATTGCCTCTTTAATTGATGAAATAGGGGCCGCAGTAGTCCACCAGGATGGTCAGCCAATGGATGTGTCTGTAGACATGTCAATCTCCTATATTTCGGCTGCAAAGATGAATGTAAGCCCTCCTCATGCAATTTTCAACTTTCCGGATATTCAAACATGTAAATTATTGTCAGATAGCTCTGGTGTTGGTCTTGGTTGACAGTGTGAAGTGTATAATTGCTTGCCCCAAATGATGTGCTTTGCCCCTAGAATTGTCATGTTTCTTGATTGGTAGCTTCTATATGATTAGAACTTTCCTACTAATTCGCTGGTGATGAGAGATTATTTGAATGGGGAAAATTTGTTGTGTTGAAGCATTTTGTTTTATAATGGAAGATTAACAAATATGCTATGTGTTGTAGAATATATATAATCACATATTATATATCATCACGCATATAAATACATAAATGAAGTGGATCGGGTATATTTATATGCAGCGGAATTATCTATTCACGTATCCAAAATCATGATCATGTACTAGCCCTCAATAGAATCACGAACATGCTATCAAGCTCCATGCTCTAGAATGAACAAATCACTGAGAAGCCTTTACTCGTGGTGGGTTTACACACCTTAAATTCTTGAAGTTTTATGGTGATGCTCCAAGGAAGGAAGTAGAAAGAAATTATATTGATAGAAAAATATATAGAGACTGTTTGAGAGATACTACTTTGTTTCACTTTCCAATAGGATAAAGATTATATATAGGAATACATCTCTTTCTATGCAAGGAAGAATCCTAGTCCAATTAGAAAATTTAATCTTACTCAAATTGTTGAATTGAAATCCATATCAGATATAGATGCCAATTAGGTTAAGGGTCTCAAACCCAACCTAATTTCCAACATCTCCGACTCATACATATTTGATTTGATCTCTTTGAATCTCATATTCGTATAATTTCTCAATCTCATGTCATTTCTTTCATTCAGGAAATGAGTTGTGTGACCAAGCGAGAAAGGATGGTGATGAGAGTTTTAATAAGTCATCTCCAAACTAAATCGCTGTGTACCCCAAATCAAGTGGTCGCACCTAATCAAACTCTCTATATCCCTTAGTGAAAATAACTAGAGCATGTTCACTTATTCAAATATATATCTATGTTCATTAGTAGTCAGTACATTTCGACATAATTGCACGAGCTATGAAGGATAGAAAATAAGTGTGATTAACAACTTAGTTGTTCCTCGGCGTCTCATGCCAATGAGCTTGAACTTGACAACTTTCCTACATGATCTAACAAACTGAATCATCCTTGGCCATTGGATATGTGCTAAAAGTAGCGTCATCAAACTTACATTTCATGACATGGTCCAGAGTCCTAAAGGGTACAAGATATAATATGGCTCGCACAGCAACGAAGCAGGGACCTATTTAGTCACTTCCTATAGGAGGTCGCCTCGAAGCATGTGTAGTATGAAGACTTGCTATGAAGGAGCTGCTACTCAATTTGGATATGTCACGCTCTAAACATCATATAAACCTAAATTCAATCACTCCAGATAGTCATTTTGGCCACGTTCAGCTACGAATAAACTTGTTATGAAGTTTGGAATACTTCATAATCTATCAATCTATCTAATTTTAGTCTCCAAACTAAGGGGAGTCTTAGAGGGTGTTTAGCTGAGTTTATAAGTTTTTCAAAACATCTTATAAGCTATTTAAGAGTTTATAAACTGTTAAAAAGTGTTTGGTAATTATTTTTTGAAAGAGCTGATAAGATTAAAAAAAAAATTGTTTGAAAGCTTATAAGCTTCTAAAAAAAAGTACCTCCACCCTAACTTATTTTCAAAATAAGATCTTATTTTAACAAACTCCTTTTATTTTGATAGTTTTATTACAAAATTACCATTACTAATATTTTAAAAGGTCCATGTCGAAACACTTCAACAACTTATTTTTAAATTAAGATCTAACATCTAATAAGCTTCAATAACATCTTATAAGATGTAGGAGCTTATAAGATCTTTTAAATAAGTTTAGCCAAACACCCTCTTAGTTAGGCATATTAACCTTCCTCGCTACTCTAAGTGCGAAGGCAACCATTCACCAACCTCACTTTGCCACATGATTTTAGTCTCATTAGCAACAGTGTGATTGCCAATGTGTAAGGGCCAATAAGAGGCTGGTGATAACTTATAAATCCAATACCAACCATATAATGAGAATATAAATACATTTCATTAATATTTATATGTTCTCATAAGCTACAAAAATCAAATTCTATATAATCTCATACTACTTACATGCCTTCGGAGTATATCTCCATAAAAAGGCTCAGTAAAAGGGATAAACGATCACACATCTTGTAGAAATATGTTTGAGAACCTTTTATTAGGTGAAGTAATATTTGATATAACTATACTTGGTCCTCTAAAATACTTGGCGCCCAAAGCATATATGTCTTTATTATCATAAAAATAACAACAACCTGATAAATGTGCGCCACAATATACATTGTTGCAAGAGATAATACTTAACCAGATAGCTTTCAATTAATCTCGTACCACTCTATTAAGATATTTTAGTATCCACTTGACTACATCACAATATTTGCATCAATAATCACTTTGATATTCACTCACCAATATTTACAAGCACAGTACTAATTGAGTACCCACATATTGTACATCAAACTTTTTGCAGCACTTACATGATATTAGCTAGCATTTCTTTTCTCCTTCCATTTTTGAGGCATTTTCTTTAACTAAGAAAATAATCTTGGCATGGTGTGTCAGTAGAATTAGTATGATGCACACCAAATCTTGGTACCTTAATACTAAGTATGCATCTCATTTATCCTATATCCATTCTAAATGTAAAAAATAGCCACTTCTAAGTGGTGGCATCTTCATGTCCCTTTTAGTCATCTCAATATCGCCCATGTATGGTGAGAACTAATTCCTCTCATATATCTTGATGTATATTTAGTGATCTTACTTGGGCATCGTAAACTATTAGAGTGATAGCTCGATAAAATCGATAGCACCACTACTTGGACAATAATTCAAGTTATTAATGAAGTTTTTCAAGCAGCAAGCTTTGCCTCTTGCCCCCACCTTTTGAATTCATTAGTGATCCACATAGATCTTCTTGTCCGCTCTTCATTTATATATATCAATGTTAATCATCCACGATAAACTTAGAAGAAAGTGGCAACAATTGATATCATGTTGTCGAATGAAGGCTATCTCACCACTTAGTGAGAACATCTCAAAAAAATTTACGTTCTTCTATTTGGTATAAATATTTCGCCTTTAGTTGAGCTATTTCTAATAGTCTTGCACCTAGACGGAATACCAACTAGCTCTTAGACTTTGTTCTTAGTCCTTGGGATCATCTTTTCCTTTGTATCAGCTATCTACTTAAAGCACTAAGTAAAGTTGCAAAATCTTGTAAACTCGTCAATATCCACAAAAGTAGTCATAAAGATACCAACTCAATCCCATATAGACGATATGGAATAACTCATGTTCACTCTTTATGAAATTTGAGAGTTCTTTTCAAGTGAGACCTCTAATTGATTTTGGGTCGCTCTCACTATCCTGTTGATTGTCAGATGTGTTTAAAATACATCATCGCTAGAAAAATGAGCGCCTCCTCAAGGATCTTGTAACTCGTATAGTTCAAGATTTCCTTTAACTTCACATATGCTCATAAAATCATTCTTGAGGAAATCTATACTGTGCGACTTAATTTCTATTATTTTTCTATCAAGGTGTTCATCACTTTTGAGATCATATCTTCTTGAACTTAAGCACGCATGGGCACAAACCCACTAATTTGGGCTTGCTATCATACTAAAGCTCATAAAAAGGTTGGAGAATGAGCTTGTTGGCATGTTTTTCATTATGTAGGCCGCAATAAAGATTACATCATCCTAAGTAAGATACATATCAATTTGTGCCATAAAAAATCTAGTTATTTTGAAGTGATTGATTCCTCCCTCATTGCAAGCTCATTTAGCTGCGAAGTGTTAAAAATCATCATTCAACTTGCAACTCTATTTTCTTGACACATGTATCCAAACTAATTAGACATGATGTTCTCGCTTTCTGTTAGTATATTGAATCCAAAGTTCATCTCCTTATGATTCTTTATCTTGAACCCCTTCAAATAATTTAGTGCCTTTGATTAGTGAGAGTGGGAATGTAATGATATATAATGCAAATGATAAAGAAATAAAGATTGAATATACCATTTAGTGCCTCACACTCGTAACTTTGCACTTGTCTTAGTGGACTAGTTCTAGAGAATAAATAGCCTTTTTTTTTTTGTTTTCAACATGCTTTTTCCGCTAAAAAATTAATATAGAGAGAGGTTGAGTTTGGAGAGTAAGCGAACAAAGCCTCCTCTAGCTAGCATAGCATCCTTTTAATCTCGCATACCATGTTATAATAATATGAATAGAAGAAGTATAAGAACTACTATCTTAAGCCAATCGCATCACAAAGAAAAACAACCTATTTCGTATAGGTTTGTTGTATAAAAGATGGACAAACTAAGTTACTCAACTAATATCTTACAAGTGCTTCAATTCAAATTAGATTATATCAGATTTAATGCCTTTTGCGCATCTCCTAGGAGTACCTCATACCAATTGTTGAGCTTAGTGGCACTTCTCAACTCGTAATGGCTTCTTTTGAGCGCCATTTTAACAAATATGGCTATACAACATTGATAATAGTTTAAATATTTGCTCAATCTATAATTTCATTTTACGTTTGACCAACATCTCCATCCATCTAAGGAGAGAATTGGGAACATTAGCAAACAAAAGAATGAGTTCATCTCATTATAATTACGAGCGAAGTGACCGATCTCATTATAATCATATTGCTTGACATTTATTGATGTTTAATTGCATCTATTGTTAAGGTGACACGACTTTGTTACTTGGATCAATTTGTGCTTCTAGTTCAACTTATTACTTCTGTCAAGCTATGTTTTACTTGTGTATTTCTCAACTTTCTATAATCAGCCTTAATTTAGGCGATTTTTACCGAGTATTTAATCTAATTAATAATAACATAAGATACAAATATCCATAAGCTCAAATAACAATTTAAGGATAACTAGAACTTTTACGCGGTAGTAAGCTCATTCAAAATGGAGCTCAAACACTTTGGTTAAATTGTCATATTTGCAGCTTAAACAAGTTAAAACACAAACTTGATTTATGACCCACTAGTCAACGTCTATTTGCTATAATATTGGACAACTTAAGTTCTCGTGTTTGCAACTTAAAACAAATTAAAACGCAAACGTTATTGTTGAACCACTAGTACATTGTCTACGTCTAAATTGTGACAATAATGGGCAACTTGTTCATTTTTATGCTCAATTGACTTAAATAGAAAATTGGTGAGTTGGTCTAAGTTTTCTAAATTAATTGCACAAACCTTAGGTAGTACCAGCCTAATATTTTATCCTAGATTCAAGTACACTTTTTATTATTCCTTTATGCTCAGGAAAAGACATATTAGAAATTTACTGATCTTCGAAAATAATGATAAAAGTACATTTACATTTATTCAAGGCCTATTACATTAATCTAATAAGAAAATAAAATTAGGGATACTGAATTATCACCATTGCCATAAATTATATTTTTTACAAAATAATAAATATTTAAACAATAAAACACTCAATTTACATAAGCACCCAAATGCAGTGACCATCAATGCACAATTCATATTAATTCATATAGCATCAAATTATATTAATTGCAAAAAGAATCACATATAAATGAAATTAATAAAACATGCAATTATAAGCACATGTAGAGCATATTAATTTAATAATAAACCACAAAGGAAGGAAGAGCATATATTTCTATATGCAATAAATGTTTTGGCCTATAAAAATATATTTGCAGGCACCACAATGACTAAAAATATTTCTGCATGCACTCTAATGCGCAAAAAGTATTTTAAGTAATTTTTATTGAAAATAATGCAATGAATTCCAAGTTAATATTCTAAAGGGTCAAAAGAAATTATAATTTAAATCTCAAACTCATAAAAAGTATGACCAAAACTGGCCACTCAGTGGCAGTAATGGACATCATACGGCGGAGAAGCGTGTGCCAAACAAAAAGAACACAAATAAAAATGCATGACAGGTTTTTTTTTTTTTTTTTGCACTTTTGGATTTTTCAAAAACAAATCTAGCAAAATATGCCCTTAGCTTCTTGCAGCCAGGCTACTTGTGAGCCGCTGCCAAGGCGTTGGCTGCCCCCTTTTTCCTTTTTCTTTTTCTTTTTTATTTTTTTAAGACCAATGCTCCCTTAGCTATGTGGCAGCCACACACGCACCACCTGCACGCCACCAAGGCGCCATCTAGCTGCTGTCTGCCATGACAGCATTTTGGTATCTTCTCCGGCGCCAGTGAACTTTTCGACGAAAATTCAATCTTCCAGTTAAAACTTAAAAAACTTTATATATCACTTATTTTAAGTCTGTTTTTGACAAATTATATGTCTTTTCTAACCTCATTTCATGCTGTACAACATGACATAATAATTTTGAGACAAAACAACAAAAAACAGGTCAATTTTTGAGACCAAAGAAAATGGGTCTCACATTAAAAATTGGTTTTCTCCCAAACCATTCATCAATTTTTTTACCAACCTTAACCATATGATCTATACATCAAGATCTACATAAGGTGAAAAATTCATGCCCAAATTTTATGTTTGAAGAAAAACTTTTTTTTTTATAATTTAAAGCGTGAAATTGTATTCATTCGATTTGATCAAACATAAAGTAAGAACGAGCCCTAGTGGCTCTGATACCGTTGTGGAGAAATATATGTAGTCACATATTAAATATCATCACGCATATAAACACATAAATCAAGTGGACTGGGTATACCTATATGCAACAGAATTGTTGATACATGTATTTCGAGTCAAGCTCTTATACTAGCCCTCAATAAAATTATGACCATGCCATCAAGCTCCATGCCCTGAATCAACAGATCATGAACAAGCCTTTACTTGTGGTGATGAATAACTACTAGGGTTATTCATGCATTTATACACCTCAAATTCTTAAAGTTCTGTGGTGATGCTCCAAAGAAGGACGTAGAGAGAATTTATGTAGAGAAAAAAATATGGAAAGTATTTGGGAGAGACTATGTTGATTCGCTTTCCAATACCATAAGGATTTTGATATATATTGGTATATATCTCTTCCTACATAAGGAAGAATCCTAGTTCAATTAAGAAACTAGATCCAACTCAAATTATGGAATTAAAGTCCATATCAAATATGGATGTCAATTGGGTCAAGGTCCTAAACCCAACCCAATTTCCAACACTTCCTTTATGTTATAGACATTTTCAAGTCTCGTTTAAGTTTTACTCAGGGCCCTCACCTTCTCTTTTGCAGTTAGGTTATGTCTGGACCTTGGATTATTGTGAGGAAAAGGAAAAGAAAAACTAATAAATATACAGTACAAAGTTGTGCCATTTCGAGTGTAAAATACATTTTCCTTAGCATTTTCCTCAATAAATCCAAGATCCAAACAAAGAGTTAATCAGGTCATGGAAGGTGGAATCATCATTCAGGTCATTGTTTCCCTATTCAACCGTGTATAATTTCCAAACTAGCTTGATTATTTAGACTGCATTTTTGAAAAGGCTTAATGTGAATCTCGTAATGGCGTTTCATCCTCCTCCAAACTTCAAAGATTATCTGAGCTTTAGCAGCTAATTTTTTAAATTTTATTTAATAAGAGTTTTCGTAGCTGACTCCCAGAATATCCTGTTTGTAATTAAGGGCATGTCTAGAAATCCTATTTTTGGCAAAATAGCTTTTCTGATGTGTAAGTTTAAAAATTGAGCAGAATTGGTGGCAAACTTGGCTTCTCTGGTCTGGCCAGAAGTTTTTACAAGGGTTTGCTATTAAGTTCAATCATATTTTGAATTTTTGGATAAACATTTCCAATTTTTTGTATCTATTTTGTAGGAACCAGAATTATAGCTTCAAGCTTTGTGTTTGAAAACAAGTACAGGAAAATAGACTTATATACATATATTTGTTTATCAATATTTTGCATTTATCTCCAATCCAATGTTTATAAATCTTAAAAATCTAATTTAATTATCAATTCAAATCTTGAATCCAAATACCATATCCATCTTGTAGTGATCATATGTGAGCATTTGAACATCAGCAGATTTCACTTTATTATAATAGATTCTTACTGGAGGAATTTCATTAGGCTCATGTATGTGTCTGATGACATAATAGTATTGACGCTATACCCCTGAATGCTGTGATGATTAGAAACCAATAGCTTATTTTTTTACTGGTAGAAACACCTACAGGTTTTGATTGTTGGATGGTTTCTCCATCCAAATGCTGAAGATTATCATTGGTTTGTCTATAGTTGGGGTTTCTCAGAAAATTCAGGAATTTGGCATTGTGCTTTTGTGACAATCTGATGCCATGCTTGTGAGTCCTTGGTTCTGTTTGAAGTAATAATGTTAGATGAATAAATAATTAGGGAAATTTTTTGTTATGCCTTGGAATGTTCTTTTTTAATCATACATTTGTTATGCATTTCTATTTGGGATAGAAATAAATAAGCAGCAGGAATCCCAACAATTTTCTGCCTATATTTTGGTTGTTTCATGTATATTGCAGAGCCATATTTAACTAGCTTTTTTTTCATCCTATCTGCTTTCTATGAATTTTCTATGAACAAAACAAGATGATTATTCATGCTTTTGGTCATGAATGCGTGTAATTTAGAATGCCAATGTTGGTGGAACATCTGCCAAGAAACAACTAGGTCAGCCAGTGGGATGTTTTCGGATTGGATCCAGTTAGGTTGAAGACAAATCAGAGGAAAACAGACATGAATTGGAATTGGATTCAATTTGCAGATTGAAAATGAATTGGAATGATAATGGATCTGATTGATCCATTTAATCAACCCCATTTACTGTGCGTGGAGAGACAACTCTAATTTAGATTAACTTATTCAACTTAATTAATAAAGAAAATAATTATTGAAAGTTATTTACTTGTTTTTTGATGCAAGGACAAGAAAACTTCAAGAAGATAAAATGTATGAAGTTGATCATCTGTTAAAAGTGATAGCATTTTGTGTTTATCATCTCAGTTGTGGTAAGGAATATGTTTCTTCATTAGTCTAATTAGGAGACCTCTGTTTTAAGGCCACTGGAAGTACTATATTGTAACTAGTTATACTGAAAATTATGATACAAAAGGCCAATTTGTAGAGCAGTTCACAAAATTTGTTTATTCCATGTCCTTATTTAAAAAAAATAAAAAAAACAAAGAAAAAGGGAAGAATGCTAGTTATCAAATAATGGAGAAGTATAAAGATAGTTTCACAAAAACCAAGAATCAAGAAATTGTTTGAGAAGTCGGTAAATATCAAGAAAACTTGGCAAACCTCAGTTATGTGCTTTGCTTTCCATAAAACAATAGTTTTTGTTAACCATGTTGTACACAAAGCATATTTTGTGTTTATGCATATCCAGAAGACAGCCATAGGGTGCATGGGGTAAGAGAGATGATTGTTCCTTTTTTTTTTGGTTGGGGGGGGGGGTGCGCTGGCCGGGGCTGTGGAGTGGGAGAGAGCCTGGCGCTGCAGATTGCGTGTGTGAGTTGGCACGCACAAACACAACACACACATACATTTGGTGTGGAACTTTGTTAAAAGTGATAACTTGGGCAGTTAGGAGATGATGGTGATGATGGCCAGGTGACATCACAAAAAGGCTAGTGGAGCCAGATGATAGTGGAGAAGGATTGTAGTCGAGGAGGTAGCCTATAAGGTTAGTGATGATTGAAGATGGTGATGTTATGGATATTAGAGGAGATGATGTTGTAGCGAGGTGTGCTTGGCCACAACGTACACTACTGTGGGTGGAGGAATGGGCGAAAGGTCTTTGCCTATGAGGTTGAGCCTATAAAACTACTTGGCTATAATCTGTTTTTCTTTTTCTTTTTGTTTCTTTGATAGTATTACATCAGGATATGTAATTTGTTATGATTTTATGATGATACTATCATCATCCAAGATATGTATACAATTTGACTTTCAGATGCATGTTGTTATGATCATCAATCCATATTCAACTTGTCTTTTATATGAACAGTTGTAACTGGGCTAATAGATTATAGTTGGAAAAAATCTTATATGCACCCAGTGTAAAAACACTAGACGGTGATCCACTGCTTACTAGGCATAATGCTCACTATTTGGTATTTTCACACCTGGTGCATACGAAAATTTTCCCTAAAGGTGGATCTAAACCATTCTGTTCCTTTTTAATCCTCTTGCCACCACTAGGAGCGACCATGCAATAATAGGACAAATAGGTAAGTAATTATGGACATGCTTGTGGGACTTGAACCCAGTGCCGATTGTTCAGACCTCAGTCTTGCTCTTTGTAAGCATTAATTGAATGCCCCATTGACAACTTTGTGTCTTACTTTTCGTTCTTTACATTGTTTTATTGGCAGGATGAATTGGAGATTATCTCTAGGTGTTTAGGGCGGCTAGGTGGTTACGCTGGAACTAATGTTCTCATACGAAACAAAAGAACTGGGGAGGTTGTTGCTGAAGGGCGGCATTCATTGTTTAGTAAACCTGCCAGCAAAATGTGACTCTACAGAATACTGTTAGTGTTGAACTGGAATGGGAATATCCTGAAGGCGCTACTGATTTGTGCAATTCTCTGGAGTTGCTTTCTTGTTGTTGAACTTGCAATGTAGATATGCTCATTATAATTTTCTTTAACCTCATTGTGTCATTCAATAAGATGCTTTTTAACATATATCCAAACTTTACTTCGAAAGCCCTCCCTAAATGAGTTTGTTATTATTTTAATCGATGTTAAATATAATATATATATATATATTTATAGAATATAGATAAAATTTTACATTAATAATTTTTTTTTAAAAGAAACAAAAAATCGACAAATGAGTGTCAAGCAAATCTTCGTTTTTCTTTTTAGTCAGAATACAATTCGTTAAAATATTGCATATATATTTTTTTTCCTAGGCATTTCTGATGGCTTTCGGATATGCAACATCGCATTTCAAAATATAAATATTATAAAATTAATAAATAGTTTATACTAAAATATGTTAAAATAATAAATATATTTAAAATTCTAATTTTTAATAATTAAAATATAAATAAAAAATTCAAATAATTAAAATATAAAAATTAATTTTTTATTAATAACATTGTTTTTTCATATATAGAAAGTTATTGTAATATTGTTTTCAAAAAATATTTTTTAATATTTTTAAAATAAGAAAAAAGGTCTAATGGGTCAATTCAATAGATATCCAGTTCGGAATGGGTTCGTTTATTTATAAATTATTTTAATTTTTCTCCTACCATCAATGTGGATATCACATGAATAACATAATGTCTTTTGTAATATATTAACATAGTTTTCTATTAAAAATTTAAATAAGCTATTTATTTATATTATTTTTCCCTTCAAAAGGATTCTTTAGAATTTTTTTTCTATTATTGAACAACTATTTGACGGGAAAAATGTTTCATAAATTAAAGCTAGAATATAAACTAGTTATCAGTCGTATTTTGTTATTCATTTTTTAAAAACTCTTTAAAAATTATGTCATAAACCTTGAAGAGCTTAACGAGGACTTCAATGTTGGAAGTTCACTTTTATTCAAACATACCACATATAATTTTCATTTTCATTATTTGCTTTTTTTTTTCAATTTATTCAATTTGAAAATATGATGCCAAAAATGAGTTTGATTTAATTTTATATTATATTTTTAATTTTACATCTAGAGCGTGCTCTTTTATGTGTTTTTCTTTTAGTTAGATCTTATTATTGGAATTTCGATATAACTGACGTGTTAAACTTAAATAACCATCTAATATTCATCCTATTTTGCCTAAAGACTTCTAAATCAAAGATTATGGAAAGTACAAGAGATTCACCCATTCAACTAGAAAATGTAAGAATAGTGCCCAATGAGCCAATTATGTGACCATTTTTGTACTCTTGTAAAATACTTTCTTAATATGTTTGCATTACTAAAAGGCAATCTTCATCTTAAATTCATTTTATTAGAATTAAATGAAGTCACTAGATCACATAAGACAATGGGGCATAGTTGTGCATGTGATAGCGATCATGAATATGCCTCATCATGTTGAGAACGAGATTACAATAGTGCCATAAGTTAAAGAACTATATCATGCACTATCGAAATGATAGGAAACTTTCCATTCTTCGACAATCACATTTCCTTAGGAATTTTCAATAGGGTTGTTCAGTATATTTATTTTTCAACAAGCACTCGTATATATACACTAGTGTCATAATATTAGTATCTATGGAATAAGGCACCCACTTTACGAGTCTGCGTCGTATGCACAAATCTTGATTGGCTAGTTGACATCCCTTATCAAGAAATCCTCGACTTGGAAATAATTTAAGGCCACTACCATAGATGCATGTTCTATGATCGTCATCCTATGTGTGACCATGCCCCGTAGTCATATCTAATTTAGGGACTTCATCTAATTCAAATAAAAACACGAATTTAAGATAAATATTGCCTTTTCTTAATGCTTAATTAAAAAAGATAGTCTATTACAAGAGTAATTTAGCGGTCACTAATTGACTCGCTAAGCACTACTCTAATACCTTGTGCATGATGTGTTGCACTTTAATCTTAATTCCTCACAATCAAAAGGGACAAGTCTTTGGAGTAATGTCTCTATATATGTAGGTTAATGAATGGTCAATAAATGATATATCATCTATTTAGTTAAATAATAATTATGGAATTGGATTCAAATCCCCTTTATCACCAATTTGTTTGTCAGTCATGTTACTTCTATTTTTCAAAAAGTTCAGTTCCAATGAGAGTTAGGGAGTGTTGGCAAATACTTTCTTTAAGTGATTTTCAGCTTCTAGCTGTTGTTTGCAAATACTTTCTTTAATTGATTTTCAGCTTCTAGCTGCAAAAGAAACAGTTTATAATATTTTTAAATTTTAACTTTTACTTATATTTTTGTATAATTTAATCAGAATCTAAAAGCAACTAATGGGGTGAGGCGCTTTTAGATTTTTGATTCTGCTTTTGTTTTTGTTTTTTTAAATTATGTAAAAATTCTTTTGGATATTTTTGCTCTAAAAAATATATTTTTATTCTAAAAATGTTATTATATTATTTAAATATACAAATATTTACAATATGTAGTATATATTTAATATATAGATATTTGTATGAATATATGAATATATATATATGTATTTATTTTTTATATATATATATTTATAAATATTTGTGCTGATATATAAATATATTTATATATACTTATAAATATATATGTATTTTTATATTTATATATTTGTGAATATATAAATAAATTTATATGTATTTATAAATATTTGCATGAATATATATTTCTAAATATATATGTGTGTGTGTGTGTGTGTGTTTTATATATTTATATTTGTGAATATATAAATGTATTTATAAATATTTGAATGAATGCATATGTATATTTATAATTCTACGAATAGACAAATACATATGTATATTTATAATTATCTATGTATGTCTTTTTGTATATAAATATATTTGTTAATATATAAATATATTTATAATTTTAAACATATGTATTTTTATATATTTTTGATATTTAAATATATTTATCGGTGTTTATAAATAATTGTATGAATATATAAATACATATATATAGATTTATAAAAACCTATATGTATTTTTATATATTTGTAAATATATTACAAATATAAATATATTTATACTATATCTTTATAAATATTTTCATGAATATATAAATACATATATATATTCATAAATATATATGTATTTCATATATATATATATATATAAATTTGTGAATATATAAATATATTTATATTTTTTTTAAATAATTCTATGAATATACAAATACATATATATTTCTAATTATCTATGTATATATTTTTATATATTTATATATTTGTGAATATATAAATATATAATTAGGTATTTATAAATAATTGTACAAATATATAAGTACATATATGTATAAATATTATATATGTACTTTTATATATTTATATATTTGTGAATACATAAATATATTTATATAATTATATAATGTTTATTTATATTTATATATATACACATATACCCAAATTATTATTTCAAAATCGAAAGGTAATTTAAACTTTTACAAACAAATAAAAGCACTTTGACAACTTATTTACCAAATATTGTCTTTTAACTTATTCTACTTTTCACCAACACTTTGCAAATAGTATCAACTTCTGATTCTTAACTGATTTTCACTTATGCTACAATAAATCACTTTATCTAAAAGCAGAAGTTTTTGCAAATACTACCTAGTATAGTCATTGAGAATTTTATGAATTGTTGAATGGACATAGATAAGCCCCTACTTGAGCATTTTTGGTGTGCATGTGCAGTGTGTGTAACGCGGACTAACAAGTATGCTACCCACAAGTAATAAAGTGTGTGAGATTATGGATTGTCGTATCCTTAGAAAGTGTGCGTGCATGTACCAAATACAAACGACCTAGGTATATTTAACCTAACGTAGTTTGATGAGTTAATTAAAAGCTGAAACAAACAAATTAACAAAATCAGTTCAACAACCAAAGAGGGTATGAAATGAAATCTAGGGAGAAGTAGGGAAGACTATGGATCACCAGCCTATTTCATTACTAGTTTCAATAATCTCCTATAACTTTTATAGGAGGTCCTTCTTCAACAATTTTAAAAGATTCTCTACAAATATTTGTATAATGTGCATTAAAAGGTGCTTTCATAACTTTTATGGGAGTTGTTTTTATTGTAGAAGCTCTCTTTTGCACATTTATAAACTTCTTAAATTTGAGAACCATTCTCAATTTTCAAGAGCAATCCAAATAGATTAGAGCTTAGTAATGTATGTTATTGTCCATAATTTGCGATTGCTTGTAAAAAAATTTCATTATGCACATTTCACTCTCTCAATTTTTTAACTCTACCTATTCCCAACAAATCCCTTCTCATATATTCTTCTAGAAATAACGCTACTTTCCTCTAATTCCATAGTGGAGCCACTGTGGATGAAAAGACCTATCTGAGAAGATGTTTCATTCAAGCTATTTGCCCCATTATACTGAAAACCACTCACTCTCACCTAACATTTCTCAACCTCACCAACACCTAACATCTCTCTCTATGTATTCATCACCGACGGTGAAAACGGCTAACATTGGTAGCAACGAGAGCACCGACACTGTCGTCATTACCTACCCTTGTTCCAAACGACATAAGGTTGTGATCTAACTTAGTTGCTGGTTTAAATCTTTTATTTCACAAGAAAAAGGTACGATGATTAAGGTTTTCAACAGTCCTTCAAGTATATAAATACATCTGCACAATGGTCTTTCTTGCAATTTTTTCTAGTTCAAATTACTGCATTACTGAGTAGTGAGGTTCTACTATACTTTTGTAAATTTTTGGGTCACATTCTTGTATATTTTAAACCCCACATGACGTGCCCTAAAATGTTGTGTGGATGCCCTAGCCATCCTACCTGTAGTAGTAGTGGGTGCGTATATAGTTGTCAACTCTCTGTAGCATGGTAGTCCTTTGATTCATAAGGATATATCTTATGGGTTATCCTATAGTAAACCAAATGTAATTACATTATAGTGGTTTAAAATATGTGAAACAAATATTTAGGAGTAAAGATAAAGGGACATATATATGAAAAGGATAACGCACCACTAACCAACATGCCCAACACTCATCAGACCCGTAACCAAGTTATTCTCCTCGTCCAAGCCAAACCCAGTGACTGATGTAATCAAGTTATGGTATTTTTTCTATTTTTGTTTGAACCGATTTACCCAGAAGTTGCTTGACAGTGTAGCTGTAACTGGGACAAGTCTAAGTCATCTTCACCATAAGGTCTAGCCATTGTGACGGTGTGAATTTATGCCCTACCGTGTTGCCCTTTATCACCTCCTCATACATCAGCATGAGGAATAACGTCTTTTTACCTTTCGGCCAATTAGCATCATTATGCGTTTGACTTGAGAATATGTATTGGGAATAACTGGCCATCTATAATATGACAGACAACCCTTTCTTAAATCTTGTATTCATCAAAGGAATACATATTAGAGATTTAAAAAAATTATTCCAAAAAAGTGCTGAAAATATATTTTCATACAGTAAGCAGCAATGACTCAATGATGCAGCTCGAAACATAAAATTCATATGATAGAAAAAAGTGCAGCCTTGCTTTTGTTGTTCGCAATCCAACATGAAAGTATAACTAATGGAATTGCCTTATTTAAAACTACATGTTTCTGCAGTCTGTTCTAACATTTTAAAACAACTACAAAAATTCAATTTTACTTTTCTTGATCCCTTAAAGAAAGAAAGAAAAGGTGAAGAACTATATGTATAATTTAGAAGAACATTTAAAAGTATTAATACTTGTTCTAATAGTACGCATCACTGGGTACAAACCATGCTTGCTGTAGTAAATAGAGAAAAAAGAAATGCTTCTTTCTAATGACAAAATGAAATAGTTCGTACACATTTCTAACATTTAGTTGATGTTAACACATGTAATGACGCTACAAGCTTTTACATTTAGGCTATCAATTAACACATGAAGTTAAACACATTAACATATATAACTAATGAGGCAAAAAAAATCAAACACACACACATATATATTGTTATATGGGTTACTAATCACTGCATTAATAATACCACAATAGTATCAGCAATAGTTTTTCAAAGTGATATTGAACAAATATGATGACTATCTGGGTATAGGTAGTAGTGGTAGACAAGGTGTAGGAGCTTACCATATAAGTAGTGAAACAAATATTGCCACTTGACACATCTTATGCACCTAGACCTAGTAGGCCTTGTCCTTCATTTTTACAGTCCTCTCACAGAAATAAGGCCCAGGACCCTGTTGTTGTGTCAATGATGCACTCATTCACCCAAGCTAATGATGCTATAGCTGGTTATGCTGACCCTAACACCATCACCACTATCAAAGTGTGTCTGAGATACTTGATCTATCTCTGCCTTTGTTTTACAGTGCCTGAGCAAAGCTAGAGGATCCTACTCGACGTAGGATGTTTCTTAGCAATAAGTTGGTTTAATACCAACAATTCATATGCCTTTTGATAAATATTTATTTTTTTTCAAGTATTTTTTTACTTTTTATGCATTTAATTTAAAATCTTATAGGTAATGGCAAAATGAAAAGAAAATAAAAAGAAACAAAAACTTGGTTGAAATTTTGAAAAAACTTGCATTGTATTGCTATTGATGGTAGTATTTGTATTTCAATCACAAGTATTTTCTCTAATATCATATTGACTTTATTCTTTATCTATTGGAAAATGAAGAGATAGATCTACAACTTTTATGTTTACCACAAAATGCAGCTCCTTCGATTTCAATGAGAAACATCGAGTTCAATAGTCAACTTGGATTGAAATTTTTTGGTATGACATAACTCTCTTCAAATATGTCATATTGAGACAATTCATGAATATATAGAAAGCTAAGAAATAGCGCTACAATTCTTATAAGACACTAAAAGCCCGTTTGGCCTAGAAAGTGGTGAAATATCAGTTGAAAGAGAATTCAGGTGCTGCAGAAATTGGTTTTGGATAGAATATACAGTGCCTAGGTGCTGACTGCCACGAGGATAAAATGGGCAAAATGGGCTTTTTGACCTCTTTAGGGCATCTCCCATATGATTTTAAAGATCCCAAAGAGCCTCCAAAGGTATTATTAGAGAGGAGAAGTATTCTGGATAAAAGGAGTCTTGCCGGACAGAAGGAGCCATTCTTAGTGAGAAAAAGAGTCACTCTTGAAGACAAGGAAGCCATTCTTAGAGACAAGAAAAGCTTTAACCATTCCTCTCACTTCACAAATTGGCGAACAATTTTATGTTCTTTCTTATGTATTTCTTGAAGTTACATTCATACATGATGAACTAAACTTTTCTTTTTAGAGGATGATATAACCTTATTTGATCCTATGTTTTTGAATTCTAAATAATATTAGTTCAAGTTATTCCTCTTGATTATGTTATATTACTTAGTATTGCATCTTGATTATTTGGCCATTAATTGAGATTGTTGATGTATGAGATTCGATACTCGAGAAAGGGAAGATTATACATGATCATAAGGATAACAAAACCTAGGAATTATAAAGTTGAGAAACTTATGAAATCTTTGAAGTTTTGAAGAAGAATTCATTGAACTTTTGTAGAGTTTTGTTCTTGAGTTTTTATAGAGATATTGAAATTCATGTTGGTACTCTTAGTCAATTCGGCTCTCTCGAGAGAGAATTGATGAGCTTAGGAATTCTTAACTTACATGTGTTGTTGATGTGAATTGGCATTGTAATGACCAATTATCTCCTACATAGCTAATAGCCAATAATAAGCATTTTGCGTGAATATGAATCTAATCAATGTGCATTATCGAATTATGGCATGTAAATAGCATGATTGCACAAACATAAATAATTGTTGCTATATGCTCCAATTATGCTTTAACATGTAATAGTACATGAAATATGAGATCGAACTTTTGTTTCTTGATTTAACATATTCCTTAAGTGCCTTTTTGCAGTAAAAAACTCGGTATCTCGATTAAGAAAGATTAATGTATTGAATGACCATGAAATGAATTATTCGTATTGTTCTATACTTATTACATTCTAAAGTGATTATTTGCCTAAATATTTTCTTGAAATATGTTACATTTGACTAAGAACTAAAAGTATGTAAAATGGTGCAATTTGATTGGTTGGTTGACTAGGTTATATGAAATCACTCTAAACCGCATTGCACTTGATTATAATACCAAAGCATCAATTTTTGTTATCTTCCTAGCCCATAAATGTGGCTCTTTTCATGAGAAAATACCAATAATGAGTCAACCAATCATCCCCCTCAACTTATCTCTCTTTGAAATGTCAAACAAGTCATTTTTAGCCATGTTTTCTTGTGAAAGCTCCTAAAAAATGACCAGCCTTCTTCTTCAAAGTTTCTCCCAAATTTATACACTCTCTTACTCACAAAAATTAAATTCAATTCATAGGAATCCATAGAACACAAACTAGAACAAGTTTTCACCATTTTAAACTTGAAAATCGTTAATTTTGAAGCTTAATTCCAACTTAATCAAGGTATATTCTTTTTCAGTGTTTCTTATGATAAATTTATGGTATCTTGGATGGTTAGATGTTTTATTATATTTTTGTATGATTGAAAACTTAAGTGGGTTAGACTTGAAACAAAGCTAGTTAAGCTAGTTTCTAGTAAAATTGATAGTCTTGTGAAATATGCCCAAGTTACTTGTTTCTATTAATGTTTTAATACTTATATTGTGTTTAGAAGTTCCTACAAATGATTGTGAACAATATAAATTAGTTTGCTTAATTGAATGTTAGAATCAATTTAATTTAGAACCAAGTTTACGTCATTTTAATTTGGATTGTGTTCATGTTTTGGGGGCTGCCTAATATTTATATTTGAATTATTAGTGATATGCATTATTTTTGAGGTCATGTAATTAATATGGAATTATTTACAAAGGATTGAAAAGTGTATATGATTTTAATTAGAATAGATAATGTGATTTATTAAAAGGATATTGAAAGATACATGATTTGATTATGTTAGGCCTTTAACACATTCTATCTTTCAAAGAGACTGACCTTTTCACTTAGCATAAAGTGTACTTGAGGTAAGTTGAATCTTTCATTTGCTGTATCATAAGAATCATATAATGTTGTTCATGTTTCAATGTGATTGTCATTATTTGTCAAGTGATAATGTTTGATACATTCATGGTTCATGAAACATGATACTACTAAGAATATAATAAGGTTTTTGAAAAGGAAGTATGGTACTTGATTGATGGTCGGGTAGACAAGGGATGCAGGAGGGACCCATGACCCAATAAATGGTGGCAAATACTTGAGATTGAAAAACTAGTTTATGAAAGCCACAATGAATGAGACAGAATACAACTAATACCTAAGGTTGAAAGACCAAGTATGAAAATCCCGTATTATTTCTTTTATTGACCAATTATTATGAACAGGTTTCGAAAACCACAGTCTATCACTATTAGTTAGGTACCACACTTCAAGGGCCCTAAAAAATAATTTGTGAATAAAAGTTAATAAATTGAATAATACATTTAATTATTTATGTGACTTACATGTACGTTATTTATTACTGCATCAGTTTCATTTTACTAAACTTTTAGCTCATTAGATTCATGTGATGTAAGTGAAAATACACAAGTTTAGAGGTTGACTGAGTCTCTAGAGCGACTGAACAAAGATTTGTTCATATACTATGCTTCAAGCAGTTTTGTAGTCTATTTTGAAAATACTGTTTTATTTTTAAATAAGCCGCTCTATGATGATTTTGTAAATAAATATACTCAATTTTAATTTATGTATATAATGTGTTTAAAATGAAATGAAACAACAAATGAATTCAAGTTATTTCTCTTATAGCCAAAAAGAGGAATTTTTATTAAAATCATAACTCTAGTATTGACTTAACTGTATTAGCTTGTTTAGATTTTGCAGTTAGGTTAAGGGGTGTTACAGGTATGTTTTGGAAGGAAGAAGATAGGTGATAATTAGGTGAGTCATTCCTCTAGAATTTCTTGCTCATAAGGTATTTGTTGTATTGCTTCTAAAAACTCCACTCTTATCTTTGTATTTTTTTTTATCTTATTCTACTTTGTTTACCAATCATCACTTTATTTTTTAGATAAAATTGGGATTATTTGAACTACGGTACTTGATGTAATTTTTTATTACAATATTTGTGGATACGATACTTAACTCACCGTTGTATTCAAACTTGACACCATGCACTTGCGGTTTGTAAAATATTAACGAACAAGTTTTTGGCACCATTGCCTTGGGATTATTTTTTTCATAATTGCATTAATATTATTATAACTTAGTCTTGATTTTAGTTTAGGTTATTTTTATTTTCTTCCCATATTTTGATGTTGTCTTGCATATTTGTATGCATAAGACTAGGAGTCTTGAGAAGATAGCTACTAATAGTTATCAATGGTCTTCCAAGAGGTTTGCCATTAAAAAGGTTGTTGGTGTTCTTGAGGTAGATTCATTTACATAATTTGATGCACAAATTTCTACTCTTTCTAATTAATTTGCAGTTTGGACTTCTTATGGAGCTTCTAAGGAATAGATTCCATAACATCCACTAGCACTTCATTTATGAAAACCAAAGGCAATGAGCAGGTAAATTTTGTCAATAACCATAATTTCAATTTTAGGAGAAATCAATTATCTACTCACTACCATCTGGGGTGTAGAAATCATGAGAATTTTTCCTATACCAACAATCGAAATGTGCTTCAACCCCCATCGGGTTATAATAGTCCACCAAATCCTAACCCTTAAGTAAGTAAGAAAAAGACATCATTGGAGGATTTGCTAAGCATTTTCATTGACAAGACAAGAGCTCAATTGAATAAGGATGAAGCAAATATAGACAACATTGAGACTCAATTGGGGCAGCTAGCTTCAAGTTTAGGAGCTCAAAATTGTACAGCTTGCTACTAAAATTGATGCTAAAAAATATAAAGGAAACTTTCCAAATGATACGAAAATCAATCCAAGGGAGCATTACAAAGCCATCCAACTCCTCAAGAAGAAAAAAGTTGTGTCAAACTCTATGGTGGATAAGGAGGACATCATCTCACAAAACAACAAATGGAGGATTGTGAAACTATTGAAAAGTACAATGCCAATTTAGGGAGTTTCATTATCCCTTATTCAATTGGAGACTCTACTTGTGAAATAGCATTATGTGATCTAGATACAAGCACTAATTCAATTTTGTTGTTTAATTTTAGGAAGCATGTACTAGATAAAGCAAAGCCTACTAGGGTGACTCAAGATATGCTTGAGAATGGTGACCAATTCTTATGCTCTACAGATTTTTTTATTTTTAATATGGAAAAAGATAGGTACATCTTTACTATGTTTGGAAGAGCATTTTCGCAATAGGGGATACACTTATTGATGTCCAAAAGGCCCTTGATGCTACTCTGGATCATCCTTGCTTTGCCTATCCAGAAAGATCACCTACACTCTTAGAGCACACAAAGACATAAGATAATAAACACTTATTTTTAGATTTGAGATGAGTAAAGAACATAGTCAGGCTAATGACTATAAACCAAGTGCTTTTTGGGAGGCAACCTAAGCCCTTTGTTTTCTTTGCTTTTGAATAATTTTTTAGTTAGTTTTTGAAGCATGTTCCATTTCTAGATTTAGGCATATCGAGCTTTCTTTTCTAGCTATTGCATTACTTTGATTACATTTTCACTTTTGTGAATAGCCCATTTGCATTCATGTCTCCTTTTTTTTTATGTTATGGATATCTCCTTAGTAATATGTCTGGATCTCCCATGGACTCTAAGGGTATCATCTATTTGAAAGAGGAGTTTTCTATTTCCCCCTTCTTATGTGCTTTATTCATTTAAACATTAAGGAAAATGCTTATATTAAGTTTAGGGCGAGTTAAAGAGTTTAGGATAATTGTGTGTTGCTTGAGAAGTTTAATGCTTTTTGTAGCTTGTTGAGTTTAGTTCATTGACTTATTTAGTTTATTGATTGTCAAGTTTAGTGATGAACTATATGCATGTTTGGAAAAAAAAGTGAATACTAGAATATATACGTTTGCTTATGTGTCTAAATATTAAAAATTGGTTTTATTTACTTTATGAGATCTTGTGAATTTTGATGCACTAAGTAGTTTGTTGAGTTACATTTAATTATTTAGAGATAGTTTATAAAGTCTAATTATTTCTTAAATGATCCCACCAACCTGTAGAACTTGTTTGATCACTAGTCGAGGCAAAATCCTAGGTGGCATAGCATTAATGAGATAATTTAAGCTATTTTTGATCCGTTTGAGTCTTTGAAACCAACCTATACTTGAATTATTCCCTAGTGTCTCCTCTTAAGCCTATTGAAATAATTCTTTAGATATCTCTATACACATTATCGAGCTTTATGAAAAATTTCAATTTTTGACCCTTTTTTCCTCATTTACAAAATCATTCTTGAATGAATTGTTGTATTCATGTAAAAAAAAGCAAAAATAAAGAGAAGAAAAGATTGAAAAAGATGTAAATGAAGAGATTATGAATTGAGGTGTATGATTTGAACTTTCTAAAATAAATAGACCCCCATTGCATACAACAAAAGAAATAAGTTTGGGGGTAATCCAAAATTAAAAAAGAAAAAGAAAAAAGGGGTGTTTAGTAAAGAAAAATGAAGGGATTGATGAAAAAGTTGGTGCTTATTCATAAAGATTCTAGTATGATTATGTAAAATAGGTAATTTTTAGCTATAATTTTCCATATATTCCCACTATTACCCAAGCCTCACAATACAAGCTTTGGAAGTTCTTTTGATCTTTGTTACTATGATCTACTTACATTATTGGGGACTAGTACAAGCCTATGGAGTTTGGTAAGTACTTCAAAAGTGGATCAAATATGAGTAATTGGCTTTATGAACCTATCCGGATGATAAATGAAAGTTGATACACTACTACTTTCACACTCACACACAAGACCATGAAGTTAAGTGAGATCAATATGCATGTTAACATTTAAATTTGATATATGTTTCTAATCTTTTGAGATGAGATGTTAGAAAAATCTTTCTTGACTTTGGTTACCTGATTTATAGAGGGGTTGCTATTGAGAATTTATGTTTGATGCTTGAGGACAAGCAAATCTTGAACGTATGTTGGAATACATAAATGACAAGAATATTAATTTAGTGCATAATAATAATTTTGTCATGAAAAATACATATATATACATGTTGGCGTACATATAATACGTGCTACGTATAAATATATTTGTAGTTGTGTGTGTAATAATGTACTCAATTATACTAACTCAATACTATAATACCAAAAAAAACATTTAATATGCTTCAAATAATAAATACAAAAAAAAGAATAGATTACTAAAAAAATTTCACTTCCAATCAACATTTCAAAAAAACATTCATAAAAAATTCTCACATCCAACCACCATTTCACCCAAAAAACAAATATCACATCAATTGTCATCATGACACTTTATCTCACATCCAATCAAATTCTCAAACTTTATTCTTTTCCCAAAATATTTTTTGTCACTATTCCCTAACCAATTTTTTTTTTCAAAATGAAAGGCCAAGCAATCACTTCCTAAGCATCTATTCATTTAATAATAAATACCTCACACTATTTTATTCAAATCCTATTACCCTTTATATGGCATGGTTATATGTTTTTATATGTTAGCTAAGTGTGGTAAAAATTTTAGAGTGAATAAATATGCCTAAGGATGCTAAAATTGCTATGAAACTTAATGTGACAGCAAGGAAAATAGAACATAGAAATCTGTTCCATTTTACTTCTTGGCATGTTTCAACATATCCATGGTAAAATTGATGTTTAGCATTTAGAAAACTATTATAAGAGTTATAACACATCAACTAGGTGATTTTATCATACATTTAAGATGAGAAATCAAGGTACTTAAGATATTGTATTAGGTTTTAGTCCCTAAGTAGTAAAGTTTGATTGTTACATAGTTAATTTGAAATTCATGGTTCTTGTATAGGATTAAGCATAATGAACTTATTGATTGAGGATAGTGATTGATATCTTATATTTTTATAGATTATTCCCACCTAAGGTTGGGGAGTAGCACCTAAAAAACTAAGAAGTAAGATACGATCGATTAAAGGTAATTCATTTGCAACTACAATGCATGGACATAATATTTCTTGCCTTATCTATATTAAATATGATCCATGTGTCTTGATGAGTGTATTATGAGTCTTATAAATATTTTATAGTGCATACGTTGCTTGAATGATGGGACATGGGATCTATTGTATCATTGAACATGCCATTCATCAACATTTACACGTGCATGCATAACATGTGCTCACAGTTGAGGTTTTTCATACATGACATTATTTTTAGAAAGAAAATATTTTGGTGGGCCACTACTAGTGGAGGTTAATGAGTGGTCAACAAAGGATCCATCACTTATCTAGATGAATAGATGAATCTCTTATGTGTTCCACTATAATTGACTCTAAAATTCTTGATCAAGGTTGGATGGAAATTAGACGTAGGGTTTTCTAATTGTTCATCATCGAGTTAAGCTACTAGGAATGAAAACATATTTACTAAGCTAATAGGGTTTTGACTAAAAACCTATGTCCTAGGCTCAATTGGGAGATTAGATAATGGAAGGACCGTACTCTTGCATGGTACTTTTAATTGGAATAGATTCGCACCTTCACCTAAGACTAGGAGTCAGAATGCACTACTAGGTGCTTCCCATGACTTGTGGGTTCTTGAAATTATTGGGTTAATTCCAAGATGATTAATTAATTAGATTAATTAATTGAAATAATTATTTTGTTCAACTAAGTCACAAGAGTTGGTGATACCTGAGCCTCTTACTACTCACATGGCCAAATATAATTCATGTATTACTTATTAATTGTGTACTATTTGCATTGATATGACATCATATAGTTCATTTTATTTTATACGACGTTCTTAATCATTAAACTTAATTTTGAAGCTCTCGCACGGTATTGATTATCGAATCCCCTAACCTAAATGGTTTATTTTGTATTGAGATAAGAAGAAATTTAGGTATCAATATAGTAAATAGTGCTAGGTTACACGTGGTAACTTTAGGAGTTCGAAAGGTATCACCGAAAAGTTTATAGAAAGTGAGTCAGTTCGATCATGAATTTTAATATTATATGTATATTTAAATCATACACTTGGGACAACTAGACATACAATACTATAATTTAAATATTATATAACTAGGTTCATAGGTTTGTAACACTATCGGTGCACAAACTTATCAATCGGGCAAGAACCGATGATTTTTCCAATGAAGAACCTAATGAACGGACATAAGAATTAGCTACGGGAATGAATGGTGATGAAGATAGGTTGAAACCAAATCAAGCTAGCATCTTAACCTATTCTTCACTCTTAAGCTAAGAACCACGACTTGAACCTTCTTCTGAACCATTCAGCTTCTAAACACATGTAAAAAGCTCTCTAAATAGGTCCTAAGTGACTCCAATCAAAAAAAGGAGGCAAAACAAGCAAAGGAAAGGAGAAATAACCAAGTTCAAGTAGAAAATTGTGCAAGGTGAGCTTAATCTATGGGTTTAGCATGATTTTTAGATTTATTTTGAGGTTTATTGGCTCATTAAGCTTTGAATATTATTTATAAATGTGTTAGGATGTTATTAGATAAGCTTTGATTCATAAAGAAAGGGTTTGTGGTTGAAAATATTTGATAGAAAATATTTATGCTAGAAACTGTCACCTTGCTATTTTCTTGTGTTTAAAACTTCAAAAGTGTATGGTATGTTGAATAAAACCTATAATTATCATCATATATATGTTTATATATGGGTTAAGAGTATTGTAATAAATTTTCATCGGTTAGAAATTGAAATTGGGCATGATATTGAAGAAAACACTCAAAACTGCCAAAGTAAGAATATATGTTCTAGTGTGCTGTAAAGGGGACTGAATTATAGGACCTAGACACATGTGTTTTGGAAACTTTATAGCATGTTTATATTGTTCTACATGTTATCTAAGTGTTGTAAAAATTTTAGAGTGAATAAATATTCTTAAGGATGTTAAAATATCTATGAAACCTAATGTGGCAGCAAGGAAATTAGAGGTGAAAATCTGTCCCATTTAATAACTTAGTATGTTTCAGCCTAAACATGTTGCTATTAAGTTCTAACAATTAGGTGCATGCTATTAAAGTGATAATACTTCAATTACATGATGTTTACATGTATTTAAGATGAGAAATTAAGGTGTTTGAGGAACTATATTTGGTTCTAATTTGTGAAAGCCTGATTGTTACCTAGATAGCTTGGTGTTTAAAGTCTTAGTATGAGATTTTGTGCTTTCAACTTGCCAAATTATGAATGGTATTTGATGTTGGGTAATATTACAGGCAATTTTACATCTAAGATTGGAGAGAATACTAAACAAATCTAGACTAAGCCACCAACCAAGTAAAAGGTAAGTAAAGATTCATTTGCAACTACAATGTATAGACATAATAGATGTGTGAATTATATGTAATATCATAAATCATATGTGCATAGTAGAAGGTTCTTCATTGAGCATACATACATGGGCATTGTCATTACATCATATACAAGCATTGTGATAAATCTTATATTGCGCGACATGATTTTGAGTAAGGAAAATATTTTGCTGACCACTACTAATGCACCGAAGCATGCATGGATTTGCATGATTTTATGCATGGATTTGCAGGTTCGCATGTATGGATTTGCATGCATATGAGTATGCATGGATTTGCATGCTTATATGATTATTGGCTATTGGATTATGGCGGTGTACAGAGCTTTTTTTCGGTACATGGGATAGCAGCGTTGGTTAGGGCCCAAGAAAGAAATGATTTTGAGAGAAATATTTTGATGCATAAAATTGTATTGTGGGCATAGCATTTTAAGATGCATGACTTGATATTGTGGATTATTCTTTGACATGCATAATCTTTACTTGCTGAGCGTTAGCTTATATAGTTTATGCATTGTAGGTGAGTACGACGACGCTTGAAGCATCTTTTACTGATTGGGCGGCTGTTGGAGCTCCTGCAGGTGTCTGAGATAGTGTGTACATGGATGACGACTTGTTGGGCTATATTTGTTAGCTTGTTATATTTTGAGTCTGTTGTATTATATTTTTAGACTGATACTATATTTTGATTTTAAACAGGGTTGTGCATGTAAGAAGTGATTTATCTTTTCTTAAAATATTATAAAAAAAAAATATCCCATGCATGCACACAGGTTCTATCATGTCAAATTATATTATATATATAGTTGTATAGTAATGGGGGTGTTATAAGTTGTGAGCTTACGACTAGCTTAAAGTGAACCTAAGGAGTCACACACAAAACTTTGGACAAGTACATTACTAGCCTAGAAATTAATCCCAAGTATTGGACTAAATTAATTAATATGATTAATTCAAGTATTGAATTAATTTAATTGATTGAATCTAAATGGATTAGGGAGTCCAATTAAAATATTTAATTAATTATGATGGGCCTAATAAATTCATTAGATGAATTAATCAAATTGATTGAATCAATTAAATAAGGGCCTAATTGATTAATTAGGTCTAATCCCATTAGGTGTGGGTTTATAGGAACACCATTAGGAAATTAGATTGGGGAATCCAATTTCTAGAGGAAGTTGGATTGGGAATCCAACTCCTAAGAGATAACAAGGAAAAAGAAAAGTTCTAATGAGATAAGAAAACTTTCTAATAGAGTTGGAGATAAAGAAGAAAGAAAAGTCAAACATGGAAGGGACTTAAGGAGACTTTTTAGGAAACCTCTTTGGACATTTTTTTAGGGAATATACAGCAGATTTTCTGTTGGAAAAATTTTGGAAAAAAAGTGGAAAAACAACCCTCTCTTTTGAAGAAAAATAGTTTTTTTTTATCTTCAAAATTTTGTCCCTTCTTCCTCCTTTAATCACCCAAAGTTTGCCAATCTTTTACCTAGTTTAATTCTTGATTCAATGTTGCTTAAGAATTAAATCAAATACCTAAAACACTAATTATTAGTATGTTCTTGTTCCAAATAAAATCGTTCAAGGATAGAATTATCAAATCGAAACTACTAGCATATGATTTGATTGTGAGCAAGCATCCAAGGTGTGGATACCGTTAGAGGGATAACATTTAGGATCCTAGAAGTGAATTAGTTTTCCATCAAAGGGGTTTGAATTGAAGAAATTGGAGATTTATTCCTGTTGGGATAATGATTTGAATCGTTTCAATCCTTATATCAGCCGAACTGCAAATATAGGTAAGGGTTTAAGAAACCTTCTTGTTTTAAGTATCAGCAAATGCACAACTGAGTAATCGCAAAAGGTTTACGAGATTTTTTTTAATTACATGTGATGTAATATTTATTTATGTTTTTGAAAAATTTTAAATTCCACTATGTATACGTTTCTCGAGACCGCACGAACCTAACAAAGAGTTCCAAGTAGGAGATGATCGTAGATTCCACCACCATGACTGAATATATCGTGGTATTTGATGTTGCAAAAGAAGTTGCGTGGATGTGGAGCTTTGTCCAAGAGTTGGACGTCAATAAAATCCAATCATGTAGTTGTTATGACAGTTGTCATGCACTGGCACTGTAGCACCATCTAGAGGTGTCGCAATGCCATGCTTGTAGAGGCAATGGTATTGTGGCGCCACTCAAAGGCACCGCGACATTGAGCTTGAAATGGTTGGGGCTTCATTACGCCATCCACAAGTGTATGGTGCTACGGCACTATCAAATTTTTTTCGAAGGGCTCAAGTTTCAACGTGCAATCATTACATAACATTAAAAAGATATTTTTACAAATAACTAAAATTATGAACCCCAAATTTAAAATTAGCATATAAGGAATAGTAAATTTAAATTATTTGAATTATTCATGAGATGTTTAATTAACCATGTTGTGGATGTAGATGATCATAGAGCCAAGGCCAATTATTTGGATATTCTATGGTAGGTTTTAGTTGCTTTGGGTTTTAACTAAAACGAGGCTTGAGAATCTCTCATTTTCTTTCAAAAGATCTCAAATAGGTGGCAAATGAGAGGAATGAAGGCCCATGAATGTATGAGAATGCATTCATGTAATAGATAGGGATATATTTTTATTTTAATTGCTATCCTTAATTGACCTAGATCTACTTTGACTCAAGTGGATCACATAGGATATGGCGCATGATCATCCCTTTATTTATGTATGTACGGAGATGCATGCATGGTTTATTTAATGTTTTTCTTATGATTATGCTTACAATCACTAGGATAGTACAACATGGGTGACCTGGTCATCATACTCAAAGACTGCAATTGAGCCTAAGAGGTCTCTTTGCACACTTGTGATTTTACCTTAGGATCATTCTAATCAAGCAAATTGTCAACAGAATGAACCCGTCGATGAAGAGCAACTTCTTTGATCTTATCATTCTTTGCCTCATATCACCTATTATTTTTGCTAAATTAGGTCATGATGGGCATCCACAATGTCATCTAGTAAATCCCCATCTATACCTATCAGACCCGCAGAGTGATTTTCAGTACACACCTAATTTATACAAAGGTTAAGATTAGGGTTTTCAACCCTAGCTACATTTGATTCATGCATGGCATGATTATCTCACTACTAAGCTCTAATATTCACATTCCCTATGCTGATTAGATGCATCGATCCTTCTATCAAAAATTCCACTATCAATTTGGGGCATTTTAGGGTTAAGGTTAGAGATTTCATCCCTATTTCCTTCAATATTAATAATTTCCTTCAAATTATATTGTTAGACGAAGGGATATGAGATTGATTATCCTGAAAAGGCATTTTTTGCAGAATTCCATCCAAGATTAGATCTCCATTATTCCCAACACAACTACTGCTCGCAGCATCAGAGGGTTTCTTGGCCTTGAAAACCAATTTTTCAACCATGGCCTGTTTTTCATTTTTAATATCCAACTTCATTTGATTTCAATCATCCTGCTTAGGTTTCATAGGATCTAGTCGAAAAGATCTCTAGTCATTGCCAATCTCATAATAGTTTGCTTCTTCATGCCCTAAATGTTTGCAAGCAACAAAGTACTTGTTGGGTTTTCATATTTAACCTTCTGCATAATCACGATATCCCCAATTCCAATTACAATCTCATCAATTTATGTATGCAGAAGATTTAACTCATTCCACACTCGTGTAACACTTGGTCTTGATTGATCTGTAGTTGGTTCATCAATTTTGAGAGGGTTGCCAATCAATGAAGCAATACCAAAGAGTGCTTTCTTTGCAAAAAAGTGTAATGGCAGATCTGGAAATTGAACCCCTATGGGAACCATAGGACATTCGATTTTAAGATCAAAAAAATAAAGTTGATTTGAAAACTCTCCTTGAAAAGCCTTCTAACCACCAAATCTATCTTGATCATAAACAAGTGAAATCATCTTCCTTAGTTAACTTGATGATAACTATTTATTGTTAATCATCCCAATCTCATATGCTCCCACTAATCCCAGAGAACCCACCTTCTTTCTTAATACATGCATACTAGGATAGCCACGTGAGAACTTTCCAACTAAAGTACATTTGAAAGGGCTTGTGAAGGCTTCTGTTTCATTCATGGAATACATCATATCAAGTTTGCCTTTGTAAAGGCTAGGCTTTCCATAAAACTGATTATCAGAGGTGTCAAAATCCTTTTTAGAAGAAAGAATATCATCAATCTCTGATAAATAGAGAAGAGAAGCAAACGGTGAAGGGTTCGATGGCTTGTGAGAAGGTTGAGGAGGAGGGTTCGATAGAACATTTTCTGAAGGGGCTATCATTGGATGTTGAGATAATAGGGTTTCTACTAATAATCCATTCATAGGCTCAATCTGGAGATTAGACAGAAGGAGATTCATAGTTCTTACAATTAATTAGTTAATATTTTATTTAAATCACAAGAGTTGTAAGCCAACTACTAGCTTATGGGTGACCTTTATAGGTCATACTAACCAGACAAGTCCATTTCTTGTCTAAGAAATAATCTAAGTGTTAGATTAAATTTAAATAATATAACTAATTAAACAATGCTTTATTTAGTTCAAGTGTTGAATTCAATCAATTATTTAGATTAATTATTTAACCTAATTAGATTAAGTAGCCAGTATAGAAAAAATAAATAATTGATTAGACCAATTAATTATAGTAGGTGTATTTAATTTATAAGATAAATTAAATTAATTAATTAGATCAATTAAATAGGATTCAACTAATTACTTGGACTTAGGTCCACTAGATGTGGGCTTGTAGGAAGCCTATTATGAATTGAATATAGATTTAATTCCAAGTAGAATTAGGGATTAGACCTTTCTGCGGGATAAGAAGACTTACCTTGTAGAATACAAGAATTAGAAGAAGAAAATAATTTCATGTGATGGAATTAAGGGGTGCTGTCCAAATACAAAATCCACCAAATCCTAGTTCTTGCATTGTCATCTTGATTAAATTCTTTCTTCACAAGTTGAATTAAGAATTAAGTAAGAACACCTAAATCAAAGTTGTTGTACTATTTCCACAATCCCAAACATATTAGATTTGAATTAGAATTATGAATCACCGTTTACTAGCATAGATGCGATTATGAGTGAGCATCTAAGGTGTGGATACGCTTAGAAGGGTAACATTTGAGACTCTAAGTTAATCATTCCAATAAGAGCAACCTATAATCATTATTAACGTAAAGACGTCATAGATAAAAATTGATTTGAATAAATTCGAATCAATTAATTACATCATCACCAATCAAAAGCATCAAGTATAAGTTCTGAACAAAATAATTGATGTTGTGAGTTATGGGTATCCAAAATGCATAACTAATCAATCGTATTGGTTCTGGTATATGATAATATGCATATGATGTATGTTTAGTTTAAAATTTTAATATGTGTTGCGCTTAGTATCCCGATGTAATGCGAATATTAGAGTAAATCCCAGTGAACTAATTAGATTGGTTGCTTTTATTATCTTATATAAATAATCTTATTCAAATGTTTACTGTTAAAAATGCATTTTTTAATCTTAAATTAAATTTAATCAATTAAATGAAGTCCCTAGACCACGTAAATCTATAGGGCATGGTTTCGCAGAGGATGGCGATCATTAAACATGGATCTATGGATTTGGACTTAGATTAATTCAAATTCAATGGTTCATTTAGATGGGGTATTGATAAGCCTAATAAAACTTGCATACATGATGCATGCTCAAATGGAGAATGGCTCGGTCCATAGGCATCTGTAGTGATACTAGTGCATGTATTCAGATGCTTGATAGGGAATAAGTATACTGAAAACACTAGCATAGAAATTCCCAATTGGAAATACTGATTCCCAAATGGGAATCTTCTAATTACAATAATGCAAGAATTAATATTTGGACTTGAGATACCATTATAACCTTTTATTAGCTTCGCATAACCATGGGACCCCAAACATTGCGAAATTTAAAATTTTAACAATACATGCATTAAATACATAATTGGGTGTCCCGAGTTCATTGTGATTGGATCGATTATGCATATTAAAATAATTGATACCCAAAAGTAAATTCTAAGGTTAAATGAATTATACCTGAATTTATTTTGATTAAGAAAAGTCTGAAATCTTTTCAAAAACTCATTAATCTCCAAACCCTGTGCAAGGTTGAATTCACCAAGATCCCCTAGCATTGATCTTCTAATTCGTATCCACACCTCGGATGCCCACTCGTAATTCAACATATGCTAGTAGTCTAGAATTCGATAATTCGTATCTAAGTATATGTGTGGGTATCGAAACAAACATAAATTACTATTTAATTTGGGTATTTGATCAATCCTTAAGTCAATTGGGTGAAAGAAGAATTGATGAAAAACTAGAAGGAGAATGATTTTTCTTGGGTTTTGGTAATGGAGTGATGGGCGGAAATTTGTTAGAATTCTCTAGTAATTTTTGGCCATTAGGGGGCTTTTATAGCTCCCCATTTGGCCATCACATGGCAGTTGTCAAAGTCCCACTTGGATTCCAATAGGTAAGTCTTTTATCCCTTTTCAAGTTCATCTTGGATAAATGTAACAAGTCTTTAATTCCAAATTGAATACATAAGATAAGTCTTTAATTCTAAATCAAAGACTTATGGTAAGTCTTTAATTAAAATCTAAGACTTAATCTCCTAATCAATCTTGGAATTTAACTTTTAATTAAATTCCTCATGGGCTTCCTATAAGCCTATATACCTAATGGGCCTTGGTCCAAAAATAATTGAGCCCAATTTAGTTGATCCAATCAATTAAATTAATTTATTTAATGAATTATCAAGGCCCATAATAATTAATTATTCAAAATAATTGATTACTTGTTCCATGATAGGCCACCTTATCTAATTGGTTAATTAATTAATCAAATTAATTAGTTAAATTAATTCAATACCTGAATTAATTAATTCTATTTAATTAATTATATTAATTAAGCATAATCCAACTCTTGGATTAATAACTTAGACACGATTTTAGCTTCTCCGAGTTAGTGTATGACCTCTTAGTTCACCTATATGCTAGTAGTAGGCTCACAACTCTTCTACCTTAATCAAATAATTCATATTTTAATTACTCTTGATTAATCAAATTATTTGGATTTAACCCATTAATTCCAAGACCTCACAAATTATGGTTAGCATGTAGCAGCACACCAAGTTCGATCCTTACGTCATGTAATCTCCCAATTGAGCCTAGGGTGCGGATCATTAGTTGAAAATAGCTCAATTCTATGAAAACTTTCCCAGTATCTTGACTCGTTGATACTAATTAGGAAACATATTTCTTAATTACTCATCCCAACCATGATCATGGATTTCAAAATCAAGTATAGTAAAATCATAGGAGATTCGTCTATTCATCTAAATATGTGACGTATTCTTTGTTAGCCACTCATTAATCTCCATAAATGAAGATGATGCATCTAAAATGTCCCCCTTACAATTGTCATGCACTCAGAGAATAAATCAAAGTACATCATGTTGAGAATGCGATTACAATAGTGCCACAAGTTAAAGGACTATATCATGCACTATCGAAATGATAGGAAACTTTCCATTCTTCGACAATCACATTTCCTTAGGAATTTTCAATAGGGTTGTTCAATATATTTGTTTTCCAACAAGCACTCGTATACATGCACTAGTGTCATAATACCGGTGTCTATAAAATGAGGCACCCTCTTTACGAGCCTGCATCGTATGCACAAATCTTGATTGGCTAGTTGACATTCCTTCTCAAGAAATCCTCGACTTGGAAATAATTTAAGGCCACTACCATAGATGCATGTTCTATGATCGTCATCCTATGTGTGACCATGCCCCGTAGTCATATCTAATCTAGGAACTTTATCTAATTCAAATAAAAACACGAATTTAAGATAAAGATTGCCTTTTCTTAATGCTTAATTGAAAAAGATAGTCTATTACAAGAGTAATTTAGCGGCCACTAATTGACTCACCAAGCACTACTCTAATACCTTGTGCATGATATGTTGCACTTTAATCTTGATTCCTCACAATCAAAAGGGATAAGTCTTTGGAGTAATGTCTCCGTGTATGTAGGTTAATGAGTGGTCAATAAAGGATATATCACCTATTTGGTTAAATTTTTAATCTCCTATGCTTTCTATGACCCTTTACTCATAAATCCTTGGCCAACAGTGAATGAATATTCGATGAGAGTTTTCAAATTTCATTAAGGAGTCAATGATGCATTGCTAGATGCTTCCATGACTTATGGTTTCATGGAATTAATAGATTAATTCCAAGATGAATAATTAATTAGATTAATTGATCAAAATAATTTATTTATTTAATTTAGTTGCAAGAATTGCGAGCCAGCTTATTGATGAACCTAAGGGATCATATATAAATTTGAATAAGTTCACTTCTATTTACAAAATAATTCCAAACGTTAGATTAAATTAATTAATAATGATTAATAATATATAGCTTAAATTAATTCAAGTGTTGAATTAATTTAATTGAATAATACAATTATTTAATTAAACCTAACAGAATTAGGAAGCCCTAGTGAACCTAATTAAATAATTGATATGATCAAATAATTAAGTTGAGTCTAATTAATGTATTTAATAAACTAAATCAATTAATGGGATCAATTGAATTTGACTTAGATAAATTAATTAAAGTTCAACCCCAAGAAATTAGTAAGCTGATAGGAAGCCCATTTGGAGATTTAATTAGTGAATTCAATTTTCTTAATTAAAGATGAAAACCTATTGTGAACACAAAATGATGAACACTGGTATAAGGATAAGGAATGAGACCAAAAATAATCTTTCTAGGATTAGAATTGAATGAGCCTTTTAAAAGCGCCTTAAGACCGAAAATTACATGCTCTTGCTTGTAAAAAATTTTGACCCCCTTGTGCTGAAAAAACTACCCTATTTGCTCTCCTTTATCCCTCTTGATTTATCGAAAAGGGTTCCACCTTTTTTATTACAATTTAATTTGTTAGAGTAGTGCTTGCAAGTTAATTAGTAGTCAAGTTTATACTCTTGTAATAATAATCTTTTTCGATTAGGATTAATAAAAAGGCAATTTTCATCTTTCATGTTATTATAATTAGATAAAGTCTCAAGATTACATATGACTATGGGGCATAGTAGCACATAAGATTGTGATCATGGAACATGTCTCTGTGGGCATGGTCTTAAACTCATTCCAAGTCAAGCGCTTCTTGAAACGGGACATTAACTAGCCTACTAAGACTTGCGCATACGATGCATGCTCGTTAGGAGGGTGCCTCATTCCATAGACACTGGTATTTTGACACTAGTGCATATATGCGGATGCTTATTTGAGAACGAGTACAGTGAACTACTCCACTAGAAATTCCCAAGGAAATATGATTGTCAAATGGGAAGTTTCCAATTATTACAATAGTACATGATATAATCCTTTGGCTTGAGGCACCATCATATTCGACATGGTGCACTTTGATTCATCCTCTAATTGTAGGTCAATCACAAAGGGGATATTTTGGGTGCATCATCCTCATTTATAGAGATTAATGAGTGGCCAACAAAGGATCCGTCACCTATCTAATAGAATAGGTGAATATCCTATTATCTCTATTATATTTGATTTTGAAATCCATGGCCATGGTTGGGATAAAGAATTCAAAAATGGGTTTCCTAATTAGCATCAACGAAATGAGATCCTAGGAATGGTTTTACAAAATTGAGCTATTAGGGTTTCAATTAATAATCCGCTCCCTAAGCTCAATTTGGAGATTAGTTAATTGAAGGACCAGACTTGAATAGTATTTGTAATTTGAATGGTTCATCACTTTCACCTATGTCTAGGTCTTCATGGTGTGTTGCTAGATACTAATCGTAATTGATGAGATTCTTGGAGTTAACGAGTTAATTCCAAGATGATTAATTAATTTAATTAATTAATCAAGAATAATTAAAATATTAATTATTTGACTAAGTTACAAAAATTGTAAGCGCACTACTAGCATATGGTTGAACCCACACACTAACTCGGATAACCTCATTTCTTACCTAAGTAATAATCCAAAAATTGAATTATATTTAATTAATATGATTAATTATATAAGGTTTAATTAATTCAAGCATTGAATTAATTTAATTATTTAAATAAATTAATCAATTGACCTAAATGAATTTGATGGCCCATCATAGACGAAGTAATTAATTGTTTGAAATAATTATGGGCCATTAAAATTTATTAAATAAACTAACTTAATTAATTGGATCAATTAAACTTGGATCTAATTAATATTGGA
The DNA here is from genome assembly GCA_019321725.1 of Paulownia fortunei. NCBI lineage: Eukaryota > Viridiplantae > Streptophyta > Magnoliopsida > Lamiales > Paulowniaceae > Paulownia > Paulownia fortunei. Next base: position 12,853,728 of record CM033109.1, on the reverse strand, counting down.
TCAAAACCATTCGATGTGGCCTTATAGAAAGTCCACAAGGAATTTAATTAAGAATTAAATTTCAAGAATTAATTGAAAATTAAATCTTGAATTTTAATTAACAACTTACCATAAGTCTTAGACTTGAAGTCAAAGACTTACCATAAGTCTTTAGGAAATAAAAACTTACCATATGTCTTTAATTTGAAATTAAAGACTAACTATGTAAATCCAAGATTAGTCTTGGATAGGTTCAAAAGACTTACCTTTTGGATTCCAAATTGGATTTAAAAAGAGATCCTTCATGAAGGAAAATATGGAGATTATATAAGACCCCATAGGGGCTGATTTTTACAAGCTTTGGCTTGTAAAAAAATGGGCCCCCTCTCTTCTTTATCTCCAAGAAGTTATTTCTTGTTTTCTCCTAATCTTTTGATCAATTCTTTTTTCACCCTAGTTGAATTAAGAGTTGATCAAACACCTAATTAAATAGAGATTTACTCTATTCCATTAACCCATACTAACACCTTAGGTAGAAATCATCAAATGCAACCTTATTAGTATTGGTTTTAATGTGAGTGGCTATTCGAGATGTGGATACACGCTTAAAGGATCGATGCTTGGGGATCTAAGTTAATTCAACCTTGATACAGGGTTTTTGGAATTGAAGAGTTCGTGAGAACCAACAACTTGAGTTGTTTATAAGTCCTCTTAATCAAATGGATGCATCAGGTATAATCTGATTGAAGCTTGCTTTGATTTTTGGGGTATCAATTTGTTTTAACGCATAACTAATCAATCGCATCAAACCTGGGATACCCAAATTATGTATGTGATGCATGATTTTATAATTTTATTTTTCACTACATTCGGGATCCAGTGGTATTGTGGACCCAACATAATTCTCTCTTCACTAGTGAATCACGAATTAAAGTTCACTCATATATTCTAAATAGAATAGTTGTCTTGAATTTACTAGCAAAAATTCAAAAGTGTGTGGACGTCCAACGTGTGGATACCGTTAGAGGAATAGAGTGGAACCAAAGGCAAATTTGAATTTGTATTTGTTTTCAATTTACATTGTTCTTACCTGACATCAATCGGAAGGGAATCAAGTATAATTTGTGAAAGTAACTCGTTTAATAAAGTAATTCAGAACGCTAACTGATCAATCGCAAAGGTTTCGAGATGTAGCTATTACATATCTGATATGTTTTCATCTGTATGTTCTAAATTTTTAATTTCTACTACAATTAGTATCTTGAAATACACAAGCCCCAACAACGAACCTAATAGATATTGCCTTAAATTGTGTTTGGACCTCTTATGAGATCTTAACTCTGCAATACTCGATAAAAAATATTAGGAACTACACCTAACTCTTTGATAAACTTTCTCATCTAAACCTTTACAACATCTAATATCGCAATATATTGATCTCAGTGGTAAAATAAAATAAATAAATATAAAAATATAACATATGCCACAATTGCCCAACAAAAAATTATACTTAAACGCTGCGTATCAAGACCCAAATTTTTATTATCACACTCACTTATGAATTACGAATTACGCTCATTACCAACCATAACAAATTTCTTTCCTCTTTCTCTTCATTTAATTTTTTTCCCTTTTTTTCCTCTCTTATTCTTTTCTTTCTTTCTCCAATACTCCTCTCACTTCCATGGGTGGATCCAACCATATATATAGGTCTTGAGGCATCCCATGAATAGTGACATCTATGTGGTTAGTTCACCACCTTGTGAAATTTGAATTTCTTTCACCTTTGTTTTTTTAATATTTTTAATTCTCATTTTTCATAATAACCCAAGCGACCCTAGTGATTGCAAAAATGCAATTGGGTCCTCCAATATTGCTTATTTTCTAGTTTTACTCAGAGAACAAATAAATCAACCACTAAATTCCACTCAATAAATGTTATATAACAAATAATATTTAGTTGGTTATTACAGAGCTATGCTGGTGAGGCCCAAACAAAATTTCATGTAAAATTGACTCTCTAAAATCTCTAGGTCAAACTTTAGTCCCCAAAACTCTTTTCAGTCCTCCCTTTTTCAGATCCAAACACAGTTAAATACATACACTTACAGATACATAAATGTGAGACAGAATGGACTGTGTGAATCAACAATAAATTTCTGAAGAACAGAGGAAGTTGCTACTGTGGCAGGTAATAAGTTTCCTTGGGGTTCTTAGGAAATGCTGTTGGGAGTACTTCATCTTACTACGATCCACTTCGACAAAATGAGTAACAAACCGATTGTCATTGAGAGATTTCTTGGTGGCATATTAAGTTTCGAAATTTCTGATCTACAGGAAAGTATCCAAGTTTCCAGAAACTTGTTTAACATTTGTCAAATACAACAGCACCCTCCCTAATATATTCTCTTCTGTTTTTGAAGAGCAACCTTTCATATGAGCCTTGCAAGACTAACCTTTCATTTCGAATCCTGGTAGACTATTATCCCACTTTATATAAAACATGTGATTAATATATCTATCAGAATTTATATTTCCAGAAAAGAGAACCAAAATAAAGGTAAATTATAGAAACAATCCTTAAAGTTTGACTTATTTACAAGAAAATAAAATAAAATAAAAATTCCTATTTTGAAATTACAAATGCCTCGTGAGTATTACAAATAACCCTTGAAGCTTTATTTTATAAATTACAAATTCCTCAGTCGAAAAATATCAACAAAGTATTTGTAATTTTTCAAGTGAGTTCTTTTTTTTAAATAATCCAAACTACAAAAATAGTTTTTTATAATTTGCCCTTGAAGTAATTGCTTAATCATAATCAAGCGACTGAGCTTACTGCCTCTAAGCTCTATACCAGGGGTGTATCACCAAATTTGAGTCCATTAATGCTATGGTTGGATCTTATATTTTGATGAGGAAGGAGGAGAAAAGGGAAAGGATCAACAGATAAAACATGAGATACTATAATTTGAAAGAAGCAAGATTTCAAAAATAAAATAAAATAATGCAATGTCTTTAACTATTCATAATATCTTTGCTATACTAGATGTATGGTACACTTAGTATATGGATTAAGGCCAAGTGTCCTATTTTGTAAAAAATAGAACACTTGTATGATGAATATATAACAAATGTATGTACACCAAGTATAGCATCTATAAAACCTTACTCATTTGTTAGGCACCTAGAAAAGTATTCTAATGGCAAAAATACTAGAACACCTCCCTACAATAGACCAAATGTATCTTTCCTTGTTTTTCGAAATTGAAATATTTCCACATAATAAAAGAAGGCTTTATGTGACATCAATTTAGCGAAAGGTCTTCCATAACATACAATAAATAGGTTCGGACTAGCATGAGCATTGCCTTTGGCTAGGACAGAACTAAACCCCCGTAATGTACAAGCTCGCAGCAAAGACAATATCCCTCTTTATCATGTTGGAAGCAGTTTCCATTTTCTTGTGAAGTGCAGAATGACCCATAATTGCTGCTGCATTTCTAAATTCACGGCATGTTTCATCTAACCTCAGTATCGTCCTAATAATCATGCCTTCAGGAACATCAGTAAGTTCACAGATATCTGCAAATGGTGTACCCTGTCAATTCAGAAAGCGACTAGCATTAGACAAGTCTGCAAAATAAAAAGGATTAAATTCATTAAACCCCATGAACTGGGGGCACTTGAAACTTTTGCCCCTGAAAATGATTTCATTCAATGAACCCTCAACTATTTACATTCTGTTTGATTCGATGAACCCTCAACTATTTACATTCTGTTAGTTTTTCTGATTTTTTGGAAGAGATAGTGATGACATGACCTGAATGTTGATGGGGTTAGACATGCATAGTGGTTGTGGTGTATGGTGGATTTTGGGTTTGAATGTGGGGTTTGTACTTCATTTTGGCGAATTTCTCTTTTGGGCATGATAATGTTGCTGAAATTTTGATTCCGGCATGTATATTATTTCTCTGAGGTTGAAGCAGTGTGGGTTCAGAAACTACATAAAACACAGGCCATAGTCTCTGTCAACAATGATTAATTACATCTTGACCCTACAAAATTAAAATTCGTTACAATAATCTCCACTAAGATCTGCATAATATTAACGGCATTTTTGTCCACAAATTCACCAGCTAGTTCAAGGACCAAAACACATTCTAATTTTTTGCTGACATCAACATTTTACATCCAAAACCCTAGCAGGAGCAGCGCTAGTTAGGTAAATAAAAGAAACAAGCAAGAGATGTAATTTTGGAAGAGGGGGAGATGCGCCAATTATACAACTAACTCCTAAGGGAGGTCGTTGCAAAAAAATCCTGGGGAAAAAAAACTCATAACTCCTACAAGAGGTGCAAGATGAGGCGACCAGCGTCGAATAAAGGTCGACTTGAGCTTGAGGTGCTTCAAGCACTCCGGTTCTTTTTAAATTATTTTTACTAGAGACCTTGCTATTCGTGTAATTAAATTTTTAAAAGTTATACCTATCCCCAATTGAATACTTATTTTATATTAAAACGAACTCATAACTCCAAAAAGAAGTGCAAGACGAGGTGACCAGGGTCGAACAGTTGACCTGAGCTTGAGGTGCTTCAAGCACTCGGGTTCTTTTTAAATTATTTTTACTAGAGACCTTGCTATTCGTGTAATTAAATTTTTAAAAGTTACACCTATCCCCATTTGAATACTTCTATATCCTTTTTTAGATGTCCACAAATAATCTTATTTTTTAAGATGGAGATTTCTTTCCAAAAGCACCCATCACCCAAAACAATCATGTGACATTACTAATTTTCCACGTACTGATTTTAAGATTAAATCTGTAAATAAACAAAAGAAATTACCATTTCAATTTTTATCTAAAACTTGATATTCGTTCATAATAGGATACTCAATAAGGGATATAGAGTATTAAACTAATAAATTTTAATATGTTTATAATGACATAATTATGTTAATTATTTCACATATTTATTTATACCATAATAAGCAAGAAATAACCAAAATCTAATAAGTGAGATAATAAAGTGATTGTTTCTCTTCTTCAATTTCTAGTCATGAACAAGAAATAATGTTGTGGCATTTCCATCTTAGCCACCCCAGTTTCCCTTATTTGAATGTATTTCTTTCTTTATTCAGTAATAAAAATCAAATTTGTCATTGTTAAGTGTGTTAATTGTCCAAACATCACAGAAATCCATATTCGAGTCAACCTTATCAATCATCTCACCCTTTCTCAATTATTCACAGTGATCTACGGGGACCGTCCGAATTAAAACATTTCTGGAGCAAATTGGTTTGTGTCAACTATTGGTGATCATATGCGAATATGTTAGGTATTTCGGTTAATAAAATCAAATGATGGGGAAATTTTGAAAATTTCTACCAAATGATAAATACTCAATTTCATACAAAAATTCAAATTCTTCGAACTGACAGTGGAAGGGAATACTTTAACAAAATTCTGGATCCCTGCCTTTCAAAACATGGCATAGTCCATCAAAAAGTTCATATTCCAACACTCCTCAACAAAATGGGATTGCGAAACGTAAAAATAGACACTTACTAGAAGTTGCTCGCTCAATTATGTTTGCTATTCATATTCCTAAATATATCCGGGGAGAGGCTGTCCCAATAGCTCTTTATCTTATAAATAGGATGCCACCTCAAGTTCGTAACCATCAAACTCCAATCAAACTTCTTCAAAAAAGTTTATTGGGATTGGTTAGTTACTTCTCTTTCCCAAAGATCATTGGTTGCACAGTTTTTCTCCATATACCATCCTATCAAAGAAGTAAACTTGACACCAAAGCCCACAACTGTGTTTTTATTGGCTATTCTCCCACACAAAAGGGTTACCACTGCTACCCACCCTCCACAAAAAAAAATTATACAACCATGCCTCTTTCAAACATCAACCATTGTTTAAAACTGATCTTCAAGGGAAGTGTGATTAAAGATCTGTTTTTTTATCATTTTTTAGATCCATCTATGCTGCCAGACTTGATTACAGATTCACCACAACAAATTACGTCAAACCAGAGTCCACCACTGCTATCCACTAGTCCAATTGAACCAATACCTAGTCTGCCATATCCAACCAGTCCAGCACTCCAAAATCACTTGAAAATGAGGCCACTAATACACGTGCAAAGTCACCAAGTCATCAGGACTTCATGTTTACTCAAGAAGAAAGGCATCTCGGATTGTAGACGCTTTCAATCCTCAACAGTACGGTCATGAAGCCATTCCAAGTTCTGCTCCTTAAGTTCCAGTCCATTCTAACAATCCTATATCTGATCCATCATCCTCAAGTAAAATCATTACTGCCCAAGGTTCTATTTCTAAAATTCCTAGATTTAGATAAACCCATAGCCCTTAGGAAAGGAAAAAGGTCTTGTACAATTCATCTTATATCTGATTTTGTCTTATGCTAATCTCTCACCAATTAAGCTTTCTTTTCTAATCTAGCTACTACCAAGATACCTAGCTCAATACAAGTTGCTTAACAAAACTTGAATGGAAGGCAGCTGTAGATGAAGAGATGAAAGCACTACAGTAAATAAAACCAAGATTCTCACAGACTTACCAGCAAGAAACAGGATAGTTGTAAATGGGTGTTCAACATAAAATACAAGGCAGATGGGATTGTTGATCGATATAAGCAAGGTTGGAGGCTAAAGGATTCACTCGAACATAAGAAGTTGATTATCAGGAGACATTCGGACCAGTGGCAAAGCTCAAATACAATCCGAGTCCTTCTATTTCTTGCAAAACTTGATTGACCCCTTTACAAGCTCGATGTGAAGAATGCTTTCTTAAATGGTGACATGGAGGAGGAAGTATATGTGGAGTTTCCACCAAGCTTTGAAGACTCCAACAAATCAAATTAAGTTTGTCATCTTAAAAAGTCTCTACAGCCTCAAACATTCACGACGTGCATGGTTTGATCGCTTCACCAAAGTTCCTTCTTAAACATGCTTATATTTAATGTCGAAAATCACACCTTGTTCGACAAACATTCAAGAGATAAGATCACTGTATTAATCATGTATGTAGATGACATTGTCTTAACATGGGATGGCATTGAAGAAATGCAAGAATTGAAGAACATCTTGACTGGGGAATTTAAAGTCAAAGATCTTGGTACATTAAGATACTTTCTAGGTATGGAAGTTGCAAGGTCAAGGAAGGGTATTTCGGTACCTAAAGGAAGTATGCACTTGATTTATTTAAGGAAACTGGAATGCTTTGAAGTAAGCCAACACAAACCCCAATTGACCCAAACATCAAACTTGACATAAAAGAAGATGATACAATGGCGGACATGGGGAGATATCAATGATTGGTAGGTAAATTAACTTACTTATCACACCCACAGCTTGATATATTGCTTTCTCAATAAGTGGCAAGCCAATTCATGCAAAATCCTACAACAGGGCTCATGGAGGCACTATATCGAATACTAAGGTATTTGGATATGAATCTGGAAAGAGGTCTTTTCTTTTGAGAAAAATCTTAATCGAGATATCCGAGGTATTCACAGAGGCGGACTGGACTGGTTCTGTTACTGATCGTCGGGTCGATGTCAGGCTACTGTACTTACATTTTGGGGAATCTAGTAACTTGGGGGCATGGTTGCTCAAAGTAGTGTAGTGTGGAGGCAGAGTATAGGGCAATAGCCCATGGTATATGCGAAGTTATGTGGTTGAAAAGGCTTTTCATGGATCTGAAGATCACATTTGGAAGAATGTATCAAAATATATACTGATAATCAGGCTACTATTAAGCATTAGCGAAGAATCCGGCCCATCACAATCAAACCAAACATATCAAAATTGACAAGCATTTTATCAAGGAGAAGGTCGAAAATGAAGGGTTAAGCTAGTGTAAGTTCCAACTAAACAACAAACAAACAGTAGATATTTTGACAAAGGCTTTGTCTCGACCTTTATTTGAAGAGATGATTTGCAAACTAGGAATGATTAACTTCTATTCCTAGTACGAGGGGGAGTGTGGAAAGTAAGATGAGCTGCAAATTTCAGATTTGGAGCACCTGAATCCTTACCATATTCGGATGAGATTTAATTAGGAGTTTTGAATTAATCAAAGTTATTCATTTCAGATTTGGAGGTTGTTTCCAGCTATTAGGATTTTTTTTTTTAAATAGCTTTTAATTTCAAGCAAAGTCAGATTGTCGCCTCTTTGTTTAGGATTTTATTGTTAGCTCTTTGTTGTTCCTAGTCTATTTATATATGTAATCATTTTCATTAGATATGAAAATGTTATTCTCCAAAATACCTAATGTATACGTATTATTATATCTAATACCACAAATAACCTAATAAATATATAACTATAATTTATATTAGTAAAGAACAATAAACATACTACATTAGGCATTAATTAAGATGCCTGTTACCCTAGCCTTTTGTCCCAGTTTGACATTTTGTATCACTTTCTCACTATGGCAGCCATTATCGGCACAGCAACAACATCAACATACCTTTTCTCACCATCACTAATTCGCTACCATGTTCAGCTGAACACCGCTGTCACCATCATGTCAGCCTTTTGTCCCAGTTTGACATTTTTGATCACTTTCTCTCTATGGCAGCCATTATCCCACAGCAACAACATCGACATACCTTTTCTCACCATCATTAATTGGTTACCATGTTCAGCTGAACACCGCTGTCACCATCATGTCAGCACTAATCACGGCTATAAATCCCAAGTGTTGGATAGATCTAACAGCTATTCAAGTATATTCAAATCAGACGTCACCCTTCATGGCAATGCTACTTTAATCACCACCTCCGTCCTCTCAAGTATATTCAAATCAGACGTCACCCTTCATGGCAATGCTACTTTAATCACCACCTCCGTTCCCACCTACCCTCCCTCTGTGTGCACACGCACATGTGTGCAGGTCTGTGCGAATGCTTACCCACCCTCCCCCTCTCTCTGTACGCATGCACGTGTGAGCACGTGCATGTGTGTGCGAGTGTGCTGGCCTGAATGTTCAGTCAAGGTTTAGATTTTCAAAAGTTGTCCTAATTTCAATTGAACGAACTGTAGGTGAGATTCCATTTTACCTTGAATTTTTCTTACCTAATATTCCTGGCCATGTGCATTTTGTCACATCATCTGGTAAGTTCCAGCATCTCCAATGAGTTCTTACTTTTGTATTTGTTTTTGGGTAAAAATTGAAAATATGTTTGGATTAATGGTTAATATATAGGTTTGGAAAATGAAGATATGTTTGATTAAGTGTACTTTTTGTGTTTTAGGTAGGGTTTACTTTGAATATATTAGTTTAGATATGATAATTTATCAAGATGACGTGTAAGTATTAGATCCCACTAAAATAATGATATTTTGAAAATAATAATATATTAATAAGATGTAGTAGGTAGTGGTGGGCTCCATTTTGAATGTTTAATTTAGATATGATAATTAATTAGGATGATGGTGGGTTCCACTGAAATGGTATTGTTTGAAAATAATAGTATATTAGTTGAATGAAATTGGTAGTGGGTGTGGGGGTCCACTTTTAATATTTAGTTTTAACATGATAAAATTATTAGGATGATGTGTAGGTAGTGTGTCCCATTGCAATGATGTTGCTTAAAAATAGTATATATTATTTAGATATAAGTAGTAGTGGCGGGTCCCAATGGTGTAATATAGGGTTGGAATTTGGGAATATAAAACTGAAAATTGAAAATATAATAAGGTTGAGAAGTATTTTTGGTGGGAAAGTGAGTAAGGAGAAATAGAGTATTTCCAGTGAGATGGGATACTGTTTTGCATAGTAAAAATTGGAAAAGATACTTTTGAAAAAAAAAACAAAAAACAAGGCCTAAATGTTATTTATTTTCTAACTCTTTCCTTGAACAAGATTACAAATAAGTGACTGTTTATTGGTCCTTTGATTATTGAATGACTTGTCTAATGAATTGAATAATACTAATACGAATATTAGACAACGATGTATCTTGGTTCCAATCTACATTCGTGCTCGACCTCAAGCTTGAGCGCTCAAAATGAGTTAGAATTTTAGCAAGCCACGAGACAATCTTGAGCTGCTTCGAACTCGAGCTTGAGCATCAAGTATATACTGGATGAGCTGTCAAACTTAAAAGTTTTTAAGTTTAGCATGAGCTCGAATTACTTTCAAAAGTTCAACTCAATTGACTCCTTCGCACCCTTACGCTGCTGGTACTTATTTGTACTTCATTCACATCCTAAGGATGTTTTCTTACTTTTCTAAATCACAACAGCCGAAGAGTTTGATTTCACAGGGGGTTCAGTGAAGCAAATTGTGTTTCAAGAAGTCAAGTGCCCAAGTGCCACTAATTCTGGAGTTATAATGAATTTAACCTTAAATTAAGATGGCAAGTGCAAAACAAGAGGCTCAAAAGAAACAAGTACGATTGGGAGTGGGTGCTGGGAGGGGAGGAAAGGGAGAAGAGAGACTACCTTTGCCCATTCATATACAACTTCAACTAGACCAAACTTAAGATTCTCCTGGGCATATTCCTGAGGATCAACCTGCAATTTGAATTTTGCCTGAAGCTCTCCGAGTTTTATTGCTGTATCATACAATCTGAAGTACAGGTAAATCAAGATTCAGTATTCAGTATCCAAGAAGCATACATCTAACTAAATAATTATCCATTTGAATAATTTAATACAAGGCCAATAAGCATGTGATTTTAGTAATCAACCAGCAGATTGATATTAGAAGAAAGCAACAATTTAGAAACTTGGTGAAGTGATTTAAGTAGATCCAATTTACAATGAAAACAATTCGATCATCATAAAGTATACTCGAAAAGTATGACGACGACTAAATTACCAAATTATGTTGAATTGAAACACCAAGGCTATGTTTGGACCTTGGACCTTAGTGAGATGCTGGATTTTGAAGGAAAAAACAATGGAAATGCTTGTACAAATATGATTATGAGGTATTATTGCCCTATACATCTGTTTCATTTGCTACTTTCATGAAACACATTTACATTCAAAAACGTTTAGATACTTATTTCGTCCAAAAGGAAAACATGATAGCACTTAGTTTTCCAACCTTTCTTTTATTTCATTTTCCTCACTAAAATCCTAGATCCTAGCAGTGTAAAGAACTCAGTGGTATGCTTAAACTACATTCCTAACCAAAAAAATTGTGCAACTTTGATAAGATGGGCATTTTAAATCAAAGCATCTTAATTCCTGAACCAAAATTAGTAGGGACAATGAATGCAAATAAATTGCTACTTCTTTCCATAAAACAGGGTATCAGATGGCATCCAATGAGGCATCCCCAGTATAGTTTGCAGTAATAATACTTGCTTCAGGTTTTGTCAAGGAACTCGCCAGATCAGAAAGCTAATCTAAGAGAATGGCATATAATATATATAAAATGAGAATGCCAGATATAATTAACAAATACCTACAGAAAAGGACACATAGCATGTCAGCAAAATGTTGCTAAGGCACATTATGGAACTGAAAAATAATCAGATCTTACAATACCTGTGAAATGTTTTGTGAGTAAATGCAAAGAATGAATAGTTGAAAAAATAGGATACCTCTTTTTAGCTTGAGAGAGCTTTGGCGTAAGAGAAGTTTCAGAAGTGTTCTGCTGCTGAAAGACAAAGGCAGACATTATTGCCACAGCTTCTTCTGGTTCCAGGTCATTCAGTTGATTCTCAAATAAGCACTCTGTACATATCAATTCATCCCCAGAATTCATTTCACAGGCAACACGACCTTTAATTTGTACTACAAGATCAGCATCTATACATCCAATTTCCTTCAAAACATCAATCTGCATGGACAAGGATAGTATGTTAAACAAAAATATTGGGCATGATATCAGTATAAAGTAAATTACCCAAACTAGTAGAATTGTTGCTAAAAAGTTTCTGATTGTGTACAGGGATGAGGACACGTACCCGACCCTGAAAGTCAGGCATCTGCTGAAGTGCTTCATCTGACATTTGAAATTTAAGAGCATTCACTTCCTCCCTATTTCGCTTCAATTCCCGAGCTAACTTAATATTCTCCTCCAGTTTGACACAACCATGGCACTTACTTTGCGCCATCTTCTGCAATAAGTTAGTCCATTTATAGTAATCTTCAACAACCTTGATGTCTCTCAGCTTCAAATCTGGCTCAGAATTCCAGAGTCAAGGTCAATCATTTAGACAGCCACAAAAGAAGAGATGAAAGCATATGAAAAGAGCAAATATGTGCAGTCCAGGGACAGCCACAAAAGATAAGATGAAAGCATATGAAAAGAACAAATATGTGCTGTCCAGAATTCAGAATTTAGAGTAACAGTATGCATGAGCATTCAATTATCTCATTCAACAGAAAATTAAAAGTAACAAACAAAGAGAAGAACAGCAAAACATTACGATATGCTGGCGTAGCTGAACTCAACCAGCTGAAATGGATAATGAATTGAATTGATGCAAACATTTCTTTATCTTTAGATGTGCTCATGCTAGGACATAATTATGTTTGGCATAATGGCTTTGATCTCTCATACTAATGTCTAACCATTATCTCCTTCAAACTATAGTAAATAACCTAAATTCTTTCTTAAACAAAACACACAATCTCTGTTCACTAACCTCGCCTCTGAAATAGCTAAATTAACTAAGTTTGCTTCGTTAAAAAAAAAATATATGGGTATCATGAATTGAGAATTTTTCCCTTGACTTAAAAAATTAAAAGAAAATGGTCAAATTATATTAAATGACCATTCTACTCCCAGGTATCTTGGTAATGTTAATGTGAGGAGTGTATTTCTAGTGTTTCTGTACTTCAAGGGTCGTTCTTGCAATATATCATAATTAAATTTCATTACTTTAAAAAATTCAAAATATCTTCATTGCAAAGGTCATTTCTTAACCCCTCCCCCCCCAATAGTATGTTGGGATGTTAGAATTGAGCTATTAGAACAGATTCTTTCCTAATTGTGTTGTTCTGACTCAATTTGAAGGGGCACAATTCTATAAAATCATAAATTGACTCTCTCCTTCCTCATTCCCCATCCCTCCTCTATCTCCCCCTTCCTCCCCAACGCTACCCATCCCCCCTCTCCCTTCTCTTCTCTCCTGCCTTCCTCTTTCTTTTCCGGTAGCATCCTACCTGCCTTTTTTGCCCACCCTCTCCTCTCTCTCCTCCCCTCCACTACCTCTCTCCTCTCTCTCTCACTCACGCTCCCTGTCACTCTCAATCCTCCGTATTGCCCACCCCATCCTCTGTTTCTCCCTACTCACTGCACCCCTCGTTCCTCATTTTTTCCTGTTCCCACCATTAAGAAGAGAAGACAAGCAATGACCAGAAAAGGAAAAAGAAACGACTGAAAGAAAACAGAATATAAAAGAAAAGAAAAAGGGAAGAGAAAGATAAACAGGGAGAAACGTTTTTAAGTATTATTTATATAAAATCAAGTCAAATTATTTTTCAAATTCACTTCTATTTCTACATTTTCAATCCTACAACACTAGAAGAACTTGAACAAGTTATTTTCTTTTTTGACAAATGCAAGAATAATTGTTAATCGACCGTATATGTGGGAGGGCCCGAAAAGCAGTCTACCATATTTTTTTGGCGGGCCGAAAAGCAGTCACAACAGCATCAACAGCTAATTTTGGCCTTAAATGATTAGTTTGTCCATACAACACTCATATTTTTAGAACAATATTTGGTACATTTTTCCCCTTTTATGTATATAATTACTACATTTACACCCTAAGTTTCAAATCTTACCAAGTGTCCCTTTAGTCAGCAAAAATTAGGGACAAAAGGCAAGGACAATTTAGTCCGGGGCAAATTATGAAGTTGACTAAAAAATTTTTGCTGATGTCAACATTTTATGTCCAAAACCCTAATGTATTAGTTTGGTAAACGTGGTAAACTTCGAGGACAGGATTTTGTAATTATGAAAGATGGTAATTTAGTTGTTTTAGAGAAATTATATTCTAAATTGCTGATCATCCTAAGGAAGGCTAGGGGGACATTTATTCCCATTCTCAAAGTACCTTTTTCAATTTTATACTACGTCAGAACTCAAAATCCCATTTGTTTGGCCCAAACTCAATTTAAATGACCCATTTCATCTTCTCTTTTTCCACCAGAAACACTTTTCAATACTATATTCTCAATTCTCAATTAGGACCCACCACTATTACCTACAACTAATTAATAAATTATTGTTTTCAAACTATATCATTACAATGAAACCCACCACCTACAAATCATCCTAATAAATTATTATATTTATACTAAATATTCAAAATGAACCCACCACTATCAATTTCATCAAATTAATATATTATTATTTTCAAACTACATCATTTTAATAGGACCCACCACCTTCAAATCATCCTAATAAATTATCATATGCAAATTAAATATTCAAAATGGACCCCACCACTACAAACTTAACAAATTGTGAAAATGGTACCCCTCAAAACACAGCGAAACACAATTCCAATTTTATCACTTCCTTTCCTGCAAAAAACCAACAAAACATATTCAAACATATTCTCATTTCCAATCCTATATATTATCCCATTTTCATTCATTCATCCAAACATATTTTTATTTTTCACATGAAAACCAATACAAAACCAAATTCTCAATGAAAACACAAATAAACTTCCCCTAAGGTTCCATAAGCAAATAAGAATGCATTAAACACGTAATTTACATGCAATTGTGTTGGAAATCCCAGAAGTTTTGCATCAAACCAGAGGTGTGTATTGTTGTAAATAATTTTGTTATTTAATTATTCCTAGAAATCTGCAAACAGATATTCTTGTACAATTGATAGAGATTTTTTCCTTCTACAGAGATAGTTTCCGTATCTACTGTTTTTTAATTTACCTAGGATGCTTTGTATTTGTATTTTAATACAACTAAATGTATTCAATCACCCTTAAGGGGTTCTTTATGGTACCAGAGCCATAAAAGCTCTCTGAAAATAGTGTTTCTGGTCTACACCCTTATTTTCGGTCAATCGGGATTTTGTGTTCAAAAATTCCGCCTCAATACATCGGCCTATATTTCGAATTTGTTTTTCCAGAATCCGTAGCCCTATCCAAAACTTGTATACCTAATTTTTCCCGACCTAGCCCAAACAGTTATCCTAGCCAAAAATTTTCTAACCATGGCCAATGATATTTCCGAACGTACTGCAAATGTCACTACAACTCCAGCACCCCCAAAGCTTGGCAATTCTAATTCCCTACTCCGCTCAGATCACTACCATTTGTTTAAACGGTAGCAATTTCCTGAGGTGGTCTCAGACGGTCTGTATGTATATCAGAGGACAGGGTAAAATTGGTTACGTGAGTGCATGTGACTGATACTCGTGGACAGCAACACTTTGATGCTGTTTATAGGATCCTTAGATGCTAAAAGGAAACTCCACCAAAAGTTCTCTTATTTGAAGAGAGACGTCAATTGAAAGTTGAAGTTTATACTGATGTTGATTGGCTATCAGGAGATCTATTTCGGGGTATTGTAACTTTGTTGGAGGAAACATGGTTACATGGCGAATTAAAAAACAGAATGTAGTTGCTAGGAGCTGTGTTGAAGCAGAGTTTAGATCAGTTGCTGGTTGCTCATGGTGTATGTAAGATCCTTTAGATAAAAAGACTACTTGAGGAACTCACGATAACTAGTTGTCTTCCTATTAAGGTGATATGTGACAATAAGGTGGCTATGGCAATCACTCATAATCCTGTCCTACATGATAGGACAAAATACGTTGAGGTCAATAAATATTTTATTAAAGAAAAATTGGAGGAAGGACTTATTTGTATGCCCTACATTCCAAATAGAAGAAGTTTTTGATATTCTCACAAAAGGATTACCAAAGAAACAATTTGACGAGTTAGTGAGTAAGGTGGCCATAGAAAACATCTTCAAGCCAGCTTGAGGGGGAGTGTTGGAAATCCCATAAGTTTTGGGTCAAACCAAGATTCTAGGAGCAATAGATTGCCGTAAATAATTTTGTTCCTTAATTATTCTTAGAAATCTGCTAATAGATATTCATTATTCTTGCATAACTGTAAAGATTTTTTCTTTATGTAGAGATAGTTTCCTTATCTACTCTTTCATAATTTACCTATATTAGGATGCTCTGTATTTGTATTTTTATACAAATGAAGGTATTCAATAACCCCATAAGGGATTCTTTAGAAAGTTAGGCATAAGTGAAATTGAGCAAATAGCTTCTACAATCTAGGAATACAAGACTAAAATGCACTCAAACTTTTTGGTTCGTGAACATCACCTGCAAGATATTGTGTCTATTCAAAAAATAGAAGGTATCTTCCTACATCATACACGCAAAAAGTTACGTGTAACATATAAACATATGTAACATATGTACACATGTTAAGTGTATTGCAGTTTCATATATACAAATTACCACTTAGTAGAAATGCAAACACATTAGAACAAGTGAAGAATTCCAAATTTCAAGGTCGAGCATGAGAGCTCCTTGAACATTTAAAGCTAGTACAGAAGATTGAGTTTTCCAAGCCCTTCATTTATCCTCAAGCTAATCTTGAGATAGAAAAACTCGAGCTTGACTTTATTGCACAAGCCTTATTTCAATACGAGCTTAAGCTTTTCTTAGTACATTGCAACATATTACCTAACCAAAATGACATAAAGTTAACCTAAAACAATGTTATATTGAATGCCAAACCACAATAACAGAATGGCTTGAGCTTGATCAGTCAAAAATCTTAAGCTTGGTCAAACTCGACTTGAGCTCGAAAGAGCTCAAGTTCCAGCAGTCATACTTGACTGGGCTTGTTAGGCTCGTGAGCTAGCTTGACTCACAATGCAGCCATAGCCCTTGGAATAAAAGATTCTTCAGTGGGTGACATCAATTTAACTTGCTCATAGTTGTAGTATTTAGATGTTAAGAGAATGATGATGGTTCTCTTTAGATTCTGGACTTGGAGATTTTAGATGTGCTACAGAATGTTGGGTTGATTGGCACAAAAATACAAATTTTGATATTTGGATTTTGGAGAGGTGGGCCAGGTAGCGGCACTGTTTGCACTAATGGAAGAAAGAGAATGAGATTGGAGAGAAATAATACTTCTTGTAACTTCAGCACTTAAGGGAAGGATATTGGGGATCTAAAGTGCAAAAGAATGCTAATTTGTAGACTCAATGCTATATATCACCCTTTAGCCTTCACTTTTTTTTCACTTCTAATTTTGTTTAGTAGTAGTTATTGCAATTAATTTACTTGGAAGGATTTAATCAGTCAATCCTTTCCAATTCAGAGATGGTGAATAAAGCGTGAAGGGTCGGTGACTTATAGCATTTTTCTTTTTGAGAAATCGAATGTTATTTCTGAAAGTAAAACTGCACCAATCTCATAGATACTCCATATACTTGAAGATACTACTACATTAATAGTTTGCTAGGATGTTACATATAATGCAGAAATTTGGAGAAAATCAATTTACAGCAGATACTTGGAGAAAGCACATTACACATTCTTTTCTTACTTGAAAATTCAAAATTAAAACAAGTTTAATTAGATGTATATGAGAAACTATATTAAGTCATGGATAATCCACCTTCTTTATTATGTTGTTAGGAAGAAATGAAGTTTAAAATGACGTAAATGGCATGTCAGAATGTAAATGACAGTTATATGGTATGTCAGAGTATAAATGACAGTTATATTATTAAAAGGCAGTTATATATTGACAAAAGGAAGTTGAAATGAAAAAGAAAACATTTCTCTCTTGAAGCAGTTTACAGATATAGAGAAACTTAAATCAATCTAAGTAGGTCAAAAGATTGACTTTTTTCCTTATATTTGATCTCGATTGTCATCTATATTGTTGTTTATTTTGAAGAGTCTCTTAGAGATAGAACATTTGTCTCTGTGGTCTACCAATCTAAGAAACTCCTAAAAATTGACTAGTGTTAAAAAATCACATGGTAATTTCCATTCTCACTCCTCTCTCCTTATCCTCAATTTTCTTTTTGTCTCTCAACTTTGCACCCCTTTTTTCCAATTAAATTATCTCTTCTCCTCAAAAGTATGGATATTTTTCTCACTAATTGTGAATCCAAATAAAAGATAAAAAAATAGAAGAAATTTTATTATCAAATAACGAATAAACAAATACTTCTTATCATGTTTTGAAAAATTAGGCTCACTCACATCAGTCTTTGCATTGGCCAGGGTGGCCCAAGGAATTTGAGTTCATTACTTGACTGAACAATTAGATGTAAATGCAAAGTAGTTTATTGGCAAACCTTTCACCGGATCCAAAGGTGGCGGATACTTATTTCCATCAGATTTCAGAGTCAACAGCTGCTGCACTGTATTTGAATAGGCACCAGCACTGACATCTTCAAGAAGCCGAACTTGGTCAATCTTTATTTTGCTGTTGCATATGTATAAGAACTCATTATTCTCAACCCCTTTAACCTCGTAATTCACTCCAGCAGCAAAACCACGGTGAGGTAGTTTAACATTGACGATTCCAGACCCTTTACGAGATGTGATTGAAGAACAATAATCATCTTCCAAGCCACGTTTTGATTTTGGCACTAATACTTGAAAATCGGCCCCTTTTCTATCTCTACTATCTGATGTAGTTTTCAAGATTGAAGGCAATTCAGGAGTCAGCACTAAGACTATGTATTGCTTATAATTAGCGGAAGGTGTTTTCACAATAACACCTAGTAAGTGATCTTGGGCCTGCAAATTATAAAAGAGACAAAACCTAAGCTGTCATTCCTTATAGTCTATGCGAAAACGTATGTGCAGATAAATTATAATGAATATGAACTGATCTGTTATCAACTCAACTGAACCCAACAAAGCCTTGAACCATATAGGACTTTAATGTCCCATGAATCTATAAACCTTTTTCCTTTCATTTGACCAGAAGAGCTCAACTACATAATATATCTCAAATTGACAAAGAGAATAAAATACTTATAACTAATTAACCAGATATTCAAAAATTTAACTTAAACCTTTTCTATCACAACTTTCCTTTTCCTCAATAATATATGAGGTCCAAACATAAGTTTAAGCATTCAAATTCATCAAATATAGTCTATCTTTCCAAAGGAAACAACCCCATACACTAAATAAATAGGTCATACACTAAATAAACAGGTTAAAGTCTCCAATCTCACCTAGTAAATCATATATGCATATATATTTATAGATTAGTCATTAATTTAGACTCACCAATTGTGACTTCACCACTACCACCCTTCCCGGAGTTAGATATTGTTGGGAAACTGGGGACAGCATGACTGCCTCTGTGATCATGCTGCTGTGCCTTTCAGCCTCCAAGTACATCTCATAATAATCCTCTATCGCTGGTTCACCCTTTATGCATCTACATACACATATACAAACTTAATAAAACATGTGTTATAGCAAGAAATCATCATATTTGTAATAAAAGCATCTCAAAGATCACGAGTTGGCTTGGAATTATGGGAGCCCTTCAGGTGTATTTTGGCTGATGGGCAGTACAACAGAAGGTTTAGCCATAAATTGTAGAAAAAATGTTTGTTGGTTCCTGATGGGAAAGGTAAGGATTATAATGAACTTAATGGAATAAGATATCAGGACTAATGGCTTGAATTTTGAAACACACTGTTGGAAGGAAATTGAGATGAAAAAGGAAGAGTTGCAAGGCTGATTTTGGAGATGCAGAGATCGAATTGCGGAGTTACGGAGAAGAAAATAGGGTGAAGGAAAGCAGAATTTGGGAAAAGAATTTCAATTGAGATTGAAGACATCAAATATATATTTGTTCATTTTATATGCAAAATAGAGGTCTTACATAACAAGTGCATACAAGATAACATAAAAGGAGCATGGTAAAACTTTAATCCTGAGTTTAAAGGCCAGAACTTGATCAAATTCTACTGGACCCTAGCTATGATGAACTAAAAGATATCTAGAAACTAAACCAAAACACATTAGGCCAATTTGAAATCTTGAACAGATTTAAACAGATGCATAAAATAAAACAAGTTGCGTATACTTGAAGAACAAGCAGTAAATTGATACTCGTAAATCTTGAACTAAAATCAAGCAGATACTCGTAAAATTGATAGCCAGAATGTTTGACAAATCAGAATACCGACAAGGCTTAAAAAGACTTATTCTCACTGGAAATAATGCATTTTTGATTGATGTCGGACACATATTATAATTTTAGGTTCCCCAAGTTTCGGTGCTTTTCTAACCATGCGGATTATGAAGTTGCAACTGCATGAGTAGCATTTACATTCCACTTATGTTATCAACCAGAAAAAAGGATAACAGATCAATATGAACAAATGATAAGGTTTGAACCAAGAACAATCACAATATAACTCCATCCTTCAAATAAATGGCAAATGAGATAATAGAGTGGATCACAGAAGTCCATCAAGCCAAATCAAAAAACTGAGATAGTAGCACAATTTACCCACACCCAAGATTATTCAATCACAAGGATCAGTCTTTCATCAACGTTATGGGCATGATATGTCATATGAATATTCTCTCTCTATGTGAGAAAACAACCAAATAAAGTCTCAACCATACATCCATCTTCCTTAAACCGAAAACAAGTTTCACAATATATGAACAATGTTAAGGGTATATCTGCATGGTAACAAGTAGGTCTGTCACTATAGAGAGATCGACATGCTCCTTAGTTCCATATGTTATCTTTTCTCATCATCATCCACTATCACCATCATACTGAAGCAAAGGCTACTGTCCTCACCAGTATACCAAGTTATTGAGTAATCTACAAAACACTACTTACAGTTGTTTGTCTTGACATTTTATTGCAGTTAGTGTGGTTGGTTAGCATTTAACTTCACCTTGAATTAGTCATACTTATGCAGCCATGTAGATTTGCACTGCTTGAATTGATCTGGCTGAAGAACATGCTACAAGACTTGGATTCAGAACTCAACCTATGAGTTCGACATGTGGCAATGATGCAGCAATAATTTTGCAAACAATACTCAATTTCATGAATGCATATATAACCTTTTACAACTCATACGCCAAAAAACATCTCCTAAATTGCTAAATGTACCTCTGATTGGAATGGCAGTGGCCAAGAATTTCAGCTATATAGGAAGAAAAAGTCTTGAGAAAATAAAAAATATAAAGGAAAGAGGAGAGAAGGTGCGAGTTTTAGAGCAGGTCCCAACTTTAGATAAGGAACAATCACACCAATTGGAGCATCTGAATGCCCACAAAGGCACAAAGGCGTTCATGTTCTTGAGTAACCACTTAGCATCAGCAAAGCTTAATTATTCAAAACAGGAGCTAATAGAGGAGCGCATTAATTAGTTTCTACCATTGAAACTGTAACACAAAAGTATGTTCTTTTATGCTTACTCAATAATTTTTGTAGGTTGAGCAAGCTTTCGCATTAAAAGTTGTTGTTTCTCTGGAAGTTTCTTCTGTGCATGAAATTCTGCGAAACTTCTTTTAAGCATGTCTTCCACCTGCAGTGATGTTCCCAAGAACACCAGCAAGATGAAAACAAAATTTAGTAAAGCTCAACCAAGCCAGTAAACTAGCATCACAACGAACAGCTGGTGACATGAAACCAGCCTCCATTTTGCTCAATCAAGACGTGGTCCCATTACTAACCACAAACTACCATGTCTTCCTCGCTTACCTAATCAGTTTCTATCGGGGGAAAAAGAAGATAAGCTCAATCCTGAAAGTAAAAGCATGTTCTTTGAGTAAAACCCATGTTCTGAACTGCTGAACTTCATTGCAGCAGCAGGTCAGATAAAGAGTGGGTATCAAGTTTGGCAGAAAAGTCGCAAGAATGAAAGCAAGGCAAGCCTAAATTTTTGTTGAAAATATGGAAAACACAAAAGTTTATTTTGTCTTAGGCAACAATTATTACTTGTATTTCCTTGTCTTCATCTTTCCCCCTGCCTGATGGATGCAAATATTTTTTGAGACAATGAAAATATCACAAGGTTTTTGATGTTTTAGCAGCAGATTTCATGGTATGGCGATCTGCGGAGATACTGCAATGCAGGGGGTCAAGATGTGGTTTATCAGCCAGCAAGGTGGTACGGTGGCTTGGTGCAGGCAAGAGGTGTTGCCGGTGGTGGTGGGAGGGGCAGACTGGTAGAGGTCAGTAGTGGGCCATTGTGGTGGACATATGGAGTCATGGTTTTACATCTTAACAATGGCTTTCAGGATATAAAGATGAAAGTTGTTTTCACTATGCATAAATTATTGCCTCATTTTGTGGACTAATTGCCGTATTCCGTGATTTCAAACATTATCTAAGAGATTTTCTCACCATGATAAAAAGTTTTCTTGTTAATCTTCCAAAACACATACCATTAAAAAAGCAAGCTTCCTTGACTAATTGGATGGATAAAAAAAAAAACCACTAGCAGCTGCAACAGGAACAGGTTTTTGCATCCGACATGGACTGATCTTAAAAGATCTTAATTTCTTATCAGCTGGCTAGTGGCCAGAATAGACAGATTCAAGGAGCAAAGCAAAGATGGTACTTTGAATGACAGATTCAAACTCAACATCATTGAAAGAGCTCTATGCTATTTATGGAACAGCATTCAGTGCTGCTTGATTGACAGCTAGAAAGTTTGAACCAAGTATTGGATTCGAAAGACACATAGGCATAAGTGATATTAGCAAAGATGTCCTCAAGTATATTATTTTCAAATTCCTCTTTGAATTGGGCCTTTCTAGTCTTGGGCTCATTGCTTTTACTCTCTAGACAAACACTCCTGCTTCACACATTCCATTATATTATACATTATCCAGCATCTACTGCAGTTTTCAGAAAGCTCTGTTCTCCAATAAGTCAAAGCAATTTATACCTTCAATTCTTCGACGCGAAGCAGATGCAAGATCATGATATAGGTGAGTCGAAACTGAGATTCAAGCCTAGTTGCACTACCAACTATAACATGCTTCAAAACCTTCTCTTCAGGAATTTCATCACGGCACAGCACAACAACTGTACCAATTTTATCAAGTCCTCTCCTGCCTGCACGACCGGCCATCTGAGTATATTCTCCAGGAAGTAATTGTCGAAATTCCTTGCCATCAAATTTCCTTAAAGCATCAAACACAACCTGCCAAAGACAAGTGAGAGTCATTTACATCAAAAAGGGAGCGGGAGCATATCTGTTCAACATCTTTAACCTGACACCAAAATAACAATTAGTGAACAAAAGTGATTTCTTAACTGCAACTAAAATAAGTCACTGGACCAAAAGTTACATGCATGGAGAAGACAAAAGAGACGACACTAAATTGAAACAGAGCAGTCAATTTGCAGCAAGGAATTGCCAATGATGATGGTATATATGAGATAATAGGCATGTGGAGGAACACAAGATAATTTTTTCCCCCAAACTTAAGGCGCCAAAGATGAAAGCATCTATAAAGACAGACACAAAGAGAAGCTGAACATATTCATCAAAGTAAGTAATGTGTGGCAATAGATGTATCTGTAGCTATTTCAGGGATCATATTGATTTACAAAGCTATGTTTGAGATATACAGAGGAGGAGCAAGAGAGCAAAAAGAAGTGGTACGGTATGATGCAACAAAAATACCCTAATTATGGGCTAAGGTCGAGAGTGAAACCAGATCTTCTCTAGTTACTTGCAGCATGGTTGGTACGGTGACAGGTGATTCCAGAAAAGGTCATTCCATGTGGAATGGGATTCCATCAGGAATGATGTTTCTGATTCAATTGATTGGCTACACACATGGATTGAAGCCAGAATGAGATAAACTTGTCATTCCTTTGTTTGGTTCATTTAAGCATATAGTTGGAAGGAATAAAGTTTTTGCTCATAATGAATGCTAAATCCTTGTTTGTACACACATAAACAAGAACTTAAAAGAATAAAAATATATGTAATAATGGAATATATAATTACTATTGTTCTAATTATGATGCTCACATAAGTATATATGTATATAAAATAGTCTAACATACACAAATATACAGAAAATTAAATGTAATTATTATAAAATATTTACTATATAGGTATGTTTATGTATGGAGGTGTTTTGTGTATTTGTCGACAAATGTCTAAATGCATAGATTGGGCTCCATGAATTTTAATATCAGAAAACAAATCAGAAGACAACAGCACAATAGTTAGGAGTCAGCTCCAAACTTCATCATCCATGGTTAAACAACTCTGCATAACTCGTGTCTTTATTAGTTGGAATGCACTAGCTACTGAATTGATAGTGTTGAAAGTTAGAATAAAATCTCGATAATATGGGAATTAGTTTAGTCAACTTTTTATTGTAATTAGTTGTAATTGCATATATAATTTTCTCATTAGTAGCTTCGGATTTTAGGGGTTAGTTTCCTTTCTGATTTGTTTCCTAAAACAAGGGAAGGTCTAGCCTATATATTGTAATCTCATTTATCGAAAATCAAAATAGACAAATTATTCCCACAATCTTATTGTTCATGGTATCACTGCCCGAGCAAATGGCCAGGACCAATTCTTCCAACAATTCCTCATCATCCTCTGCCCTAGAGGGTATGATGCCATCAATGCCAAACCCTGACCCATCATTGTCCTCTGAAATCATTCTCTACAGATAACCCAACATAAGCTCAGAACCAATTTCAGAGAATGGTTCCAGTCCATCATCCTCGTTCTCAAGGGCAAAGGAAAAGCAGCATATGTCGCCAGTGCAACTCCATTGCCTGCCTCAACATACTCAGCGTACAATGCTTGGGATGCAGAAAATTCCATTGTGATGGCATGGTTAATAAATTCCATGGAACCAAAAATCAGGAGAACATACTTGTTTTACATGACTGCCAAAGAAATATGGGAGGCAATGCAAGAAATATACTCAATTTGGAGAACACATCACAATGTTTTGAAGTCCGGTCAAAAATCCGTGAAACACGACAAGGTAATAAATCAGTCACGGAATACAACAATTCCTTGACTGAATTATGGCAGGAGCTAGACTTTTTTACGATATGAAGTGGAATTGTCCAGACAACAGAGTGTAATACACTCGGATGCTTGAGAAGGAGTGGATTTTATTTTCTACTAGGGCTCAATAAAGAATTGGATGAGTGGCAGGTTGTTAGGCACTAAGCCCTTTGTCACAATTGGTGAAGTCTTTGCTGAAGTTCAAACGGAAGAAAGTAGAAGAAGGGTAATGCTCACCAACCGTTTAACTACCGGGTCACACACATCATCATGTGTACTGGCCACTCATCATAACAAGGCAAACTCCTCAAACCAACGAAACCATAAATCAGGTAAGGATCAATTATAGTGCAATCATTGCAACAAGTCGAACTTAGGGATACACCCAAACATATTGCATCGATTGAACAAATGTTTGCTCCAATGGCCAAGATGCACTCAATCAAGGTTCTACTGCAGTTAACCTTGACTCGGAACTTTATCAAATGGACACAAGAATGCTTTTTTGAACGGAACCTGAAGGAAGAAATATTTATGCAAGCTTAAGAAATCTCTCTATGTATTGAACACAAGCCCCAGAGCATGGTTCACTAGATTCAGCTCGACATTGAACGATTTCGAGGAAATCCAGGGACAAGCTGCTGATCACAATCTTTTCACAAAACAGTAGATAGTGGAAAGAGAGAGATTCTTTTTTTGGATGAGATTGTGCTTACCGGTGATGATCACAGGAAATTGCAGAACTGAAGGCCCGCCAGAAGAGTGAATTCCAGGTCAAGGACCTTGGAACACTTAGATACTTTCTTGCTATGGAAATAGCTCGGAGAAAACAAAGAATATTTATCCAAAAAACTGTCTTTTAACTTGCTAAAGGAGATCAGGAAGATTGGATGCAAACTTGCGAGCACCCCTTTGGAGAGGAATTGGAAGCAAAAGATCACCTAGAATGATCCTCCAGTAAATCTTGACTAATATCAAAAGCCATATCAACGACTGGTACTCACTAGGCCTGATATTGCCTTTAGAGTCAGTATGATCAGTCAGTTCATGCATTCTCCCACAAAACCTTATTTAGAGACAGCTAATCATGTATTAAAGTACATCAGAGGGACTCCAGGCACGAGTATTCTGTTCAAGAAAAAGGAAACCTGAGATATAGAAGGCTTTGCAGATGCAAATTGGGCTGGGTCAGTGGAAAATAGCAAATCTACAACTGGGTATTGCACGAAGTTATTGGGTAATCTTTTGACATGAAGTAGCAAAAAATAGTCTGTTGCGGACTAGGAGTAGTGCTGATGCAGAATACTGAGCAATTGCAAACGGAGTATGTCAACTCATTTGGATCAAGAGACTTCTAAAGGATCTACACATTCCTAGAACAGATCCTATGAAGCTGTACAGTGACAGTATGTCTGCAATAGGCATAGTTCAACCCTGTACAACCTGATAAGATGAAGCATGTGTGAATTGATAGACAAGCAAGAGAAAAACTTGGGAGCAATTAGCCCATCCGATGTTCCTACAAAGGCATCCTATGTTCCTACAAAGAATCAGGAAGCAGATATCCTCACCAAGGCCTTGTCTAAGCTGGGATTCAAGTGCCTACTTGGCAAACAGGGAATGATTGCAATCTATTCACCCGCTTGAGGAGTTAGTTTCCTATCTGATTTGTTTCCTAAAACGAGGGAAAGGTCTAGCCTATATATTTTAACATCTCATTCATGAAAAATCAATAAACAGAAATTATTCCCTCAATCTCCTTTGTTCAAATAGATCTTACTAATTTATAAATAAGTACATGCATATATATGTATGTGTGTGTAAACTTTCATGCATGCATATATATATAGATATATATAAAAATAGACATTGACATAGATATAAATTATATGTAATATATATCATCCATATAAATGTACATGTATATATATATATGTACGTACATATATCTAAGGAGTGTGCAAGACCTAAATAAAAGATTTGTTGTGTTTTCGTTTATAAAATAGATTTTGAGAGAGATTGTAGGGGTAAGGAGGATACTTACTTTTTTAATTATTACTCCACTTTAATCCCACTTAAGTGGGAATAATTATTACTCATGATTAAATGAGGAATAAGTTTTCCCACTTTTTCTAGGACTATAAGCTATACTTGGACTCTTCAATCCCAAATTGTATTAGTGCCAAACGAGAGGTGGGTTTAAAATAGTGGAGAAGGCCTCTCCTGGAATCTCCCTTCCCTCGTACCAAATGTGCCATTAGAGCAACAGTGGAAGAATATGAGCAGAAAAATAAGAATGCGTTCAGTGTAATCACAAAGCAGTCCAATTTTAAACTGTATTTGGTATTGTGGTTAATATATTCAGTGGGTAACATGATCATAACACAAAACGTGTACTATAAAGGGTTAATATATTGAGTGGGTAACATGATCATAACACAAAATGTGTACTATAAAGCCTGAGATCATAACTTGTAAATTTATCAATTACATCATCTTCAAATTCATTGCAATGATTACAGGCTCTATTCTACGCTGAACCTCTGTTGCTGATAACCAGGACACAATCTTTCACTTCTTAGCAGGAGTAAACATATCAAAACATAAGCCATGTTCTTGCCAGCATTAATTAGTGTGATCTTAAAATTTATTGGATGCATAGTATTGTTGTCACAGTCTGCCTTTATGCAATATTAAGTACTTTAACCAGAGTCATCTTTTTTCATGTTATTCAGCATCAGTGATATCTAAATATCAACATATACACATAAAAGACAAGCAACCACATAAGAAAGTGAGGTAATATAAAACCAAATGGGCAAAGGAGAATCTTTTAGGCAAGATTATCAAATAGCTAAATTCAGCAGAAAAACAAAAGTAAATATTTTGGTTCTAAAAGAACCCTGCACCAGAAAGAAATTGAATCAACTAACAATTGACCTGGTGCCAAACGAAGTTAGACCCAAGTAACTTATTTCTGTAGAAACTTCCTTAGTAAATATTTATCAGAATAGATTTGGCCCACCATAGGGAATAATTATGGCATTACTTAACTAACTTCCCTCTTGACCTACTAGAAACAAATGAAAGCAAGTACATAAAAATTCAAATTCTAAAAATGCTTGCTAGAGAGAAAACCTTCCAAGGAAAATGACTATACATCCCTCATTGCACGGTCTTAGTAACAACTTACCGTCCTTGCTGGGGCATTGACTCCCATTGCAAATGTCTCCGTTGAAAATAGAATCTACAGATAACACAAGGACTGCAAACATTAGAAGACCTAGAGAGAAAAGATACTGCATGCATGAATGTATGTTTATATATGTAAACACAACATCATATCAGAACATTACGATAAAATATAAAGAACTTATTTTTCTTAAAAGATTCTGACTATAGAAATACAATAGGAATTGCACACCTATAGAACTTATTTTTCTATAGGAGTTGCGCATGTGGGCACATGGAAAATATGACAATTGGAGAGTCCACAATTCACAGTAAAAAAATCCTGAGAGGGTCACTAGGCAATTACAAAATCTTGGGTCCAGACAAAATTTAAGAAAACTAAAATATTTAAAGATCACAAATAGTTTGTAACTTCGTACTTGTCTTCTCACTTTATCCCTCTTCTTCCACCAATTTTACTAATTCTCTCACACTTTTTCTCCTCATAAAATATCACTAATATTCATCTACAAAATCAACATCAATATAGGCACCTTCCACCTTAAAACTAAATTTATAATATACAAAATGTAGTGTACTTCAATTTCCAATACATAGGTGCTTGTAAACACACACACAATCACACATTTTTATACATGCATATGTGTATATATGAACGTACTTAATAAATCTGAGTACCCAAAAATATATACACGTGTATGTATGTGTACATATAGCCATGTCCAAATCACATCATGTCCTAATTTTTTAAGATTTATGTTATCCCGTGTTTTTATTGCGTCGTGTCAGTGTCGCCAAATCCATATCCATGCATCATAGGTGACAAGAAATCCAACTATCATTTCTTTTGTTTTTTCTTTCTTACTTCCTTTTTCCAAATTCTGGATCCAATGAAGCGTTAATTTTTATTTTCAAAAACATCAACATGTAAATTTCCATAAAAACCTATAAACAAGCTGTAAAACAACTTTTACATTCAAAAGAAATACAAATTAACTACTTTACCTTGACCACCCCACGACAGAATAGCATTTCGACAACTTCCTTCACAATTGGAAGTAGTCCTGCATGGTGCACACCAATTCCTCTCCGAAGAAGGCCTTGAACTCTAACAACCTGCAAGTACATGCATATCAAATTCCAGGATCCCCAACTTTATGGCAACCAATAAAATTTGTATACAACACCTGCGGCAGATTTCGGTCTGATCCTTTGAGCCTTGAAAATGCTTTATCACAAAATACCCGAATTTCACTTTTCTCGGAGCTAGTCGTGAGGTCAGTCCCAGTCAAGTTGTCAGCTGATTTATCACAGCGGTTCTTTGAAAAGCAGAATATAACCACCTGTAGACACAAATCTACCAGTTAACCAAAGGTTCTTACTTCCCAACAAGAAAGCAAATGCGTCCATGTCATAGTCTCATCTCTAAAAGTAATAAAAATTAAATAATTGAAATATGCACACTTATTCATAAGACATCATTAGATGGTCTTGTCCAGAAATATGAAATTTTATTTGTCAAGGATAAGGCAAGCAAAAACTAGCAAGCCCTTAAATAGAAAAAGCAACACCAAGTATTATTCTGACATATCACTAGTAAATGGATTTTTTTGGCAGATCCACAAGGAAAAATACAATGAATGTAACTTTTCAAACATACAGGTAGGAGGGATTTCTTTGAAAGCTTATTGATAAGCGACAACCATACAGAAGCTTCTGATCTCCTCGAACCCCAGTTGTTACTACCACTGGTTTGAGTCCCCCAGCAGCCCCAGAGAAGCTCAGCCTATTCTGGGATCCAGGATGCTTGTTCTGTTTTGCATGAGAAGAACTTTCACGCCTCAGAGTCCTGGCCCTTTCATTGGCTGCTGAAGACCCAGAATAAGATCCTGTGCCAGTTACAGTAGCTGAGTTCTTCTTCTTGTACACATCTTTGGCAGCTTTTAACCCCTGAGGGATAATCTTTTCATTTTCACAGATTTTATAAAGCTCTCCAGAATAGAACAGGCAGTGCTCCAGGGGGACTGGTCTTTTTGTGGTCCTGTTTAAAGAGAAAAATAATAAGGTAGAAACAAAGCTTATAAATTCCACCCCCAGAGTAATTTAGGCTATGTTTGGATTTATATTGGGGAAAGAGAATTCTTTCCCCAAGAAACAATAATGTTTGTTTTCCTCATTCTCCCAAAACAAAATGGGACCCACTATAATCAACATCATTACATTTTCCAATTTTATATTATCATAAATATATATATTTTCTTTTTCTTATACTCACAAATAAAATAAAATAAAAAAGTTATGTTACATCAGTAACCAACAAAAACTTACAAGAAATGACATATACAGTAGAATCTATCTCCCGCAAAACACAAACCAAACATTACTTTTAACTCCCAATTCTTTCTCCAAAACACCTACCCCCAAATACACTTCCCCCAAAACTCCCAAAACAAAACCAAACATTGCCTTATAAATTGGGCTACTTGCAGCTTCCTCCCCCAAGGTTTATCTAATATACAGACACCTTCCCTATGGTATGTTCAATTACATTTCCCTCTTATGAGGTTTATTAACAATCAAATTTCCCCTTCTATTATGATGACATAACAAAAAAAGACGACATTAGCAAAAAGAAATAGTGAAAATCTATATTTACTCTTGGCTACTGTTTCACATGAATGGTAAATTTACAGGCCACCTGACAATTGTCCAGATTTTCACAAAATCACCCAGAAGTTTGTCCAATATACAGAAATCTACCTTGACGTTTAATATTTGTTACATGTCATGAAGTTTTGAAATTATACTCTATTGTCTAAGGACATTTCAAGATAGTGTAATTATTGCTTTTAATATTATAAAAGTGTAGCAAAATCTCATATTTTTCTAAAGACATGTAATTGCAAATATTTTTTAAAATCACATTATTTATGAACAGGTGAGCACACATATTTTTTCCATAACCGTATAATTTTTTAAATAACTTCTTTCTTCTACCATAAATTATAAGGAAAAGAAATGAAGATGTCGTATTCGTGAAGCTAACAAATAAAAAGTACATTACAAAATCTTATCTATAGCTGTAATTAATTTGTTTTCCTAATCCCCTAACTCAAAAGTCAAGAGCGCCATCTTCAATTATCATATGGCGTCATGGATCACCTTCTCTTGGCGAATACGAGGGAAGAAGAAGAAGAAGAAGTGGAGGAGTCGTCAATCTAAATTATGAGTTTGGATTCAATTACACAGTCACCAACCCAAATTTAGATTTAGACATTTGATTTTACATTCGGTATGCTTAATTGAAGGCTAAAAGTGCCTTTGAATGTTTAGGGGTATTTCTGTCGTTTTTCTTGGATAAAGTGCTCAATTCGTATATTGGAAAAACCTCAGGGGAGGGGAAGGTGGTTGCGATTCAGGATACTACAAGGAGGTCTCTGTACATTGGATAAACTTCAGAGGAGTATGTTGTCATTCAAGATACCTAGGGGAGGTCTCTGTACTAGAGAAATAAGGACAAACCTCAGGGTTGGTTAATTTTTTACAAAGTGTAAATGAGTCATTTCATCCAAAAGGATAGGGTTCTTTTACAGATGTTAGTTTCAATAAAGGTAAACGTGATTGGACATACTAAAGCCTATATATTGGACAACTGTCAGGGAGGACAGTAAATAACCTTTATAAATATATAGGGTTGCCCTTAAGCACACTACAAATTCAACTCATATGAAAATGTAAACTAGTGGATATTGAAGTTTCATATCAAGAAGATGCTACCAACCCAGTAACACGAATTTGCTTTTGCTTTGTCCTACCAATCCAATCAGCAAATTCAATTGTGTTTGGTACCTAGAAAAATGAAAAGATAATTTAACATTATAAAAGGATAAATTAACTGGTATTGAAACAGAGGAACAGCACCTTGTACAACCTCACAACATATTAGTTAGCAAAACCAAATTGGTAAATAGAAATGAATCCCCATCACAAATGAATA
This sequence comes from Paulownia fortunei, assembly GCA_019321725.1. Taxonomy (NCBI): domain Eukaryota; kingdom Viridiplantae; phylum Streptophyta; class Magnoliopsida; order Lamiales; family Paulowniaceae; genus Paulownia; species Paulownia fortunei. The sequence continues at coordinate 12,821,525 of CM033109.1, read as the reverse complement.
CGCTAAAGAAATTGGACATTATTGGGCAACCTTATGATTGACATTGTCGACATCACGCTTCCCGGAAACAACAGTTTCAGCTTGTCATCAATATCTCAATGTGCATCATGTGACATGAGACCTCAGTTCTCAATCTAGCATGACAGGTGGGCAGGTCAATTTAAAATTCATTCGTTAACATTAAATTTTCCCTCCCCAAAAAAAAATCTCTCTATTTAAACAGAAATTCATCCTTAGTGTGAATGAGTTCCCACGTGCTATAGAAATTGGATACCATGGAACACTATGAAGATTCAAATTGACATTTCATGGTTCCCTGGGATGACTGTTTCAAATGGTTCAGAGACAAGAAAAGTATAAAATGCGAAAGCAAAAGGTACACATGCACTGTACACGTTCGGATTTATGCTTATTACAACTTTTTCAAAAAAAAATTGATAATTATTCACCACAAGTCTTGAAGATTTTTATAGCACAAATGCTATCGTCGCCTAACTTGTTAAATAGCCAAAACAGGCATGTAAAAAGATGGAATTTCCCAAGCTGGATGAGAAAGAAAACAGCTTGGCAAGGTCTGGAAGATTTCTCAAATGCTCATTATCTTCTTTTTAACTTTCTCCTGCTGTTTTCTTTTTCCCCCTCTTTTGAGGGCTGGGGGGTGGGGGGGTTATGTTTTTGTAGAGGAGAAGCAGGCCAGAAAATCAAATTGCAATGCTACTGATAAGATGAAGACGCATAAAACAGCTTCTCTTGTTTTTTTAGAATTGTTTTTGCATTAATATTATATAGTAGTCCACCACCAGCCTATTAAAGTATTTACAACACCTAATCATACAACCTTTCAATATGAAGGCATGCATGAGTATAAATGGTATACCCAAATTCAAAAATTGCACAAGGCTTGATGTACTTTACTGATAAGCAATGAATTTGATATAACTCGCCATGCAATAAGAGCAAATTAGAGTGCAAAATGAGAAAGTTAACCAAGAAGACAACTTTGCAATATTATCAACATTTGCATGCCAGTAATGAACAATATGATTCAGAACTGATACATACCGTGGCTGAAAGTAGCACGAAGTTGATATGCCTGGGAAGCATGATGATAACTTCTTCCCAAACCACACCTCTTTCAACATCATTAACATAATGCACTTCATCAAATATAACCTATCTTTCCAGACACAACGTAAACAAACACCAAGAGTCTCAGAACTATAGCCAGAAGGCAAAAAAGATGTAAAACTGAGTACGATTTGACAGGTTATGTAAGATCAGATATTGCAAAAGGAAGATCAATGTGAAAAAGAAACCTCACCCATTCTATGTCGCGTATGATGTCAGCACCCCTGTAGAGCATTGATCTTAATATCTCAGTGGTCATGATGAGACAAGAGGCCTCAGGCCTCAAGCTAACATCACCAGTGAGGAGGCCCACATCAAATTTTCCACAAAAATCTCTGTACTTCTGATTGCTGATGGTCTTAATAGGAGCAGTATATACAGCTCTTGTGCAGTGCTGCATATGTTCAAAATTTTATGATAAATTATGATTCACAAGCTTTACAGGCCATAAAATCAGTAATTTCAAGGTCAAGAAGATTTCAAAAGAAAGCTTTTAGAAGGGGGTAAAATTAAAGGAATGCTAAACAAGTTTGAATCGGAAATTATACCATCTAATTACTAAACAAGCACAGACATCAAACAACAGTGACTTACTTTTGAAGCCAGAGCAAATGCATATTCTGCAACAACTGTCTTTCCAGCTGAAGTATGAGCTGCCACAAAAACAGAATCCCCCCTTTCCAGATAAAATATGGCCTGTAATTAATTTCAAAAGAAAACTTAGTTCAGTAACTAGATTAAGTAGTCAATCCAAATATTTCAGTGCAAATAATGGCATGTCCAAGCTAAATTAATACCCAAAGGCAATATCAAAAGAATTCACCAAGATTACACCTACGAATACCCATATTCATGATAAAGAAAATCATACGAATTAATGACAACATATATCAGCATCTTTTGTTTAGGTGGGAGTACATTGCACCCATTAACCCCAGTACCACGAGAATGTCAGCAGAAACATTAATCTTCAATTCAAGTCATGTTATCATGATTCCTCATATTATTAATGATTACAACTTAGATATAAGAAATTCAATTTTGCACTAATTGCCACAGATCCAAAGTTTGTCAACATTAATTTTGCAATGACCAATACCTCCTTTTGGAAAGGATCAAGTTCAAAAGGAAAATTAAGCGCCATATCAGGAACAAGTTCATGAAACCGTGCTGCAATTTCTTCACTGCCACCCGTAAGAGCCCAACCCTAAAAATAAACAATAGACTTAGATAAATCATGGAACAACTCTAATAAATGGTGGAATAGCTTGTATAAAAATTAAAAAATGCAACAATTATTGAGTGATTTGTGACATGAGAAAACATTACCTCTTTCGGCTGTTGTACAGCAATATTTGTATTTCCTTCCAATCTTCTTGTTAATTCCACTGATTCAACAGACAAAATTTCATCTAAAATAGATGATTCTTTCTTGATGACATCAACTGCATGTAACTCTTGTTCTTCAGTTTCTATTTGAAGAGATTCGTCGACAGACTCCATCTGAATTTCTGACTCTGGAATATGACCTAAATAACAGCTGTGACATTAGCCTCGTAGAAAATAGAAAGTAACCATATATTGCTAGACTTAAGAGAAATGTTTGGTTCACGATATTTGAAACTAGATACATTTCTAGTGAAGATGTAATTTCATTTTATCAACCACTGAGTGTCACAGACTTCAACAGAGAGGAGCAAACAATGGATAGTCTCAAACTTAAAAACATTTAAACTGATGAGGCAAATGTAAATTGGAGTTTCAAAAAATTATTGTGGTTGCAATTAATGAAGAAAATAATTGCCACAACGTGCAGAAGCTCTTGTCTATTTTGCTTGCAGAAGAAGCAAATCTCGTCAACAGGACCAAGAAAATCCTCTTGTAGGAACATATTGATGTAAAATTAGCTTAAGGAATAGCACAAATGCAGAAATAGGAACCTGTTCTTTCTGTCTCTTTAACTACAGTAACATCAAGTCACATAAAGGTACAGATCTTAACTTAGAATAACATTTTTTATGATACATGAAACAAATTAAAGCTGACAACTATATAAAAACTAAAAGGAATAAAGACCAGCTACTACCAAACATTCTTTCTCTCTTCCTCTCTTGCTTCCCCTCATATCTCCTATTTTCTTAAAACCAAGAAATATTTTGACCAAATTGGATTACTTTAACTAGATGTCAACGATTCCAATGTTCAAATTCACAAAACTACTGGAACTAATGTAAACAATAAATATAGCTTGTCAGTTATCCCCACCTCTGAGTGAACACTTCCACAACCACTTGCAAACTCCTTTTTCGCAGTGTATATTTCTATACCAGACCAAACTTGGAAATAATCAATCAAATTAGCTCTAGTAGATGTCCAACCATTCTAAAGCTAGGGCAGGTATTGCCAGATTTTATCAAATAAAGCAGAAAGATCACCCTTCATACATAGTACATAGAACCAGAATATTTATATGTATAGAGCACAGACCTTCTCCCACGAATTTCAGGGCATCATCTTCCCAAGCTTTCTTGAACAAGTCATCAAACTGCACTGATAGCTCGTTCTGCAGTTTATATAAAAAAAAAACATTATCAAAAAAAAAAAAAGAACAATGATAAATAACTATTGCTTCCCAGTAAATCAGAAAAACATGAATGACATGTGGAATCATATATTCTCTTAATGGATACAGAATATCATAAAAGTACTGAAACTAACCAGCTTAACATCTGACGTGCCCTTGTCCACACTTGCTTTATCATAAACATTCCACGTGAAAGAATGTGCCTACAAAATTTTATGAATACTAAAGTTGTGCTGATATTGTTGACGGATGAAAGAAGTAAGAATTTAAATGTATTGACTGACACTGGGCTCCTTCATTACTGTTAAATAGATTACCTTAAGATCACCTAGATCCAATCCATCTTTAAAGCCTGGGGGAACGACTTGCACAGGACCCCCATGCAGAAGCTCCCGTGCCCATTCACCATTGCAAGCACCATCAGGAAGAATCTTTCCCAAAGAATCAGCATTATCCAGTCCACCTGGGCGAAAAGGACGGTTGTTGATACTTCCCCTCACAAAATCCTTTGCAGGTCCAACAATACGTGGCAAAGCACCAGAATCCTTGGCTCCTATGGTCAGTTCTGACACATCCACCTAAAAGTACCATAAAATTAACTCTGCAACGAAGTCTGGAATTTTGCCGCCAAAAATGGCAGAATTCATATGATTGAAATCCGTGAAGAAACTGGAAATCACATGGAAAGTTCTCTTTGAGCAAGAGAATGTCAAAACCTGCACTTGTCATGTTCTCGTCTTTTTTATGAAAATCAGGATGTAGCTTAACGAATAATTATGAACTGAACGACTAAAGTACAGCTGATATAGTTGTTATTATTGTCAATCACAGCATCAATATCATAGCACTCGGAAGAAAAAAAATTCAAAGAGTTAATAGGAATAACAAAAAGTTGAAACAAGCAGCCATATCTATGATTTATTACGAATTGATCTAGAGACCTTCTACTCATAGAACATGGATCCAGTCTACAGACTTAGTTAGCACGTTTATTTAATTGTGTGCCTCTTCAGACAACAACTAAAATTCCGAAACAGCTTGTGAGGCTAACAAGGATTGCATTTGAAGTCACAAAATTAAGATCAGTGCTTACCCATCCAAGAAGCCATTACAGGTCAAGAAGAAAGTATCTAACTGAACTTAGAGTTTTTAGTTTAAGCTTTGTTATTCTTCATTCAGTAGTACCTTTATATGTTTTCATCTCCAGTAACTTTGATTAATGACTCTAAATTTAGGATTTTATTTTCATTTGAGTGCTATTGTAGTTTTTTGACACCTAGGATTACTCTTAGAACTAAGAGGGCGTTTGGCTGAGCTTATAAACTCTGCAAAATATTTTATAAGATCTCAAAAGTGTGTGGTAAATTTTTTTTGGATGAGCTTATAAGATCTAAAAAATAAGTTGTTTGAGAGCTTATATGCACATCCAATCTTAATTTTTAAGATCTTATAAGCTGCATAGTTTAGCATTCAAAAGACAAAAAACACCCTCAAGTATTCTATTTTATTCCAAAACCCTCCACATAATACGTTGCCATAATTTCCCAAACCACAGATTCTCAGCCGGCCCAAAGATTATCAAACAACTCATTGCGTCCACCTCTTCAGCCTCACTCGTCGACCGAAGGCATGCCGAAATCATCATCTCATCGTTGTTGTTCACTGTGGAGCTCAGGTGAGTGCTTGAGAATGGAGGAATTACTCTTGATTACTATTTCATGAAGCTGTTCCGATTTTGTTTTCTAATTTTTTTTATTTTTGATAATGCTCCAAACTCTTCACATTTCTGTTGTGAATTGATTGAATCCAAACCACATAAAATGCAATTTCAGTTTTTGCGTAATATTTTGATATTATGAACACTAATCATTAAGTTCCTTCATTAGTATTGTACAAAATTGATAGGGTACTGGCGAATTTTGTGGTCACAATTGGAGAATCATGCTGAAACTTTTGAGAGCATGCTGAAAATATACACCAATCATTTTGTCAAGAAATATTTGCAGGAAAAGTGATAAGAGCACTGGCGAATGAAAAATGGGTTTCTACTTTTCCTTTTGCTAGTATATTTTCATTGCTCAGCAATTGTTAAAATTCATTCTATTGCTCATCTCTATTTGATAAGAATTGGCTGTTCTCTGCTGAATCTTGGCTACATGATTATTTTCTTAAAGAAAGTTGAAAAGATAATTATGAGAATCACTCATTCTTCCAACTCTGCCTCTTCTGAATTATAATCACCCATCTAATTATGTCTTTGAATGAGTATCACTCATTCATCAAAATTCTCAGGGTTTGCCTGTATAATTAAAGTACTATTTAAGTGGACTGCAATTATTGGAACTGCTATTTGTTCAAATTTTCAAATCAACATATTAATGGATATGATTGATATGTACATTAATCCATAACAGACTATATTATTTGTAACATTTTTTTCTTGGAGATAATTCATATATTAGTTTTGAACAGTGGTTGGATGTTAAATGAATTTCAGTAGAATTAACAATGGGGTGATTTCAAGGCTCAATTGGGTTATGGAGGAGTTGGATTCTTCAAAAAAGACATAGTACATATTTTGGATTCCAATGGATTATTATGCAAACGGTTCAAAGTTCAGAATAATTGTCAGAGCAAGTGTTTGATATTACTGAGCCATCCATTGATCCAGCTGAAAATACACACAATAGAAATTTAAACTTTCTTTGAATTTTGTCATAAAGTGAGAGAGTGAGTGAGAATGAGTTAAACACAGATTCAGAAAATGTTCAAAAACCTTAAAAAAGCCAAAGTTTATGGATCACTTTATAGGATTATTTATCTGTTGTTCTATGTGCTTTAGCAGATAGACGACGAGAATAGGAAGGCTTTATAGGTGATAATGAGACTGAGTAATTTAATTCTTCTTTAATCTTTTGATGCCATATTTATTATGAGCATTTCTTATCCCGCAATATATTGAATTGTTTCTTTAATTTATAATTGACAAAAAAATTCTAGATGGAGAATCAAGAAAATAGAAACAAAGGACTCATGTCAAATGCAACTTTTGGAAGGAATACAAGTAAGAGTGCACTTAAAACAAATCAACTGAAGGATGATCCTTTGCAAGGTGGGATGCATTTTTAAACCTTAAGTTTATTAAATTGTGTGAGGAAGAAAATGGAAAAGGCAATAGGCCAAATAGCCACTTCGACGTCAATGGGTGGGAAAATTTGATTAAGAGGTTCAATGAGATGATTGGGAGAAACTATGTCTACAAGCAACTTCGAAATCACTAGGATTTTTTTATGAAGAAAGACGGGATACTATTTATGAAATTACTGTATAAGGAGACTGGAGTCGGTTGGAATCCCATGAAGAACTCACTTGATGCTTCTAACGAGTGGTGGGACAGAAAACTTAAAGAGTAATTTCTCTAACACTAATCTTATACAAGTCACTAGTCTATTTTATTTATCATATCTTAGATTGACTTGTTATACTTGATTATTGCAGGAAAATGGAGATTATAACAAGTTTAGGAACAAGGATTTATCTTTAATTTGGTTTTGATATGATAAGCTATTCTCTGATGTTCCAAGGGAGAAAGAGCACGATCACCAAGCTAAAATCGGGAATGACATTAGTAGTGAAGAAGAAATGAAGAGGTGTTAGAATAAAATGGTGAATTGTGGAGATTGGCGATAGTGATGACAATGATTTATATGAAATACTGAGTATAACACAAATTCTAAAATGAAGGAAGCAAGTAATGTTGCCAATGAAATTATATTCCCGTCTTTGGCATCATCTAAAAGAAAATTTAGTAGGGAAAGCAATAAAGGGAAGAAAAAGGTTTTCTGGGGCAGCTTCACTAAAGGATAATATTCAATCCCTTTTAATGTTTATGGAAAACAAGAGCTCTGCCACATCTACATCTTCCACAGAGATAACTATTGGGGCTGCAATGGAGATGTTAGATGTTAAACAATGACCCTGTAATAGAACCCTTGAGTGAACTTTAGAACTATGCTTGCAACTTATTGAGCAAAAAGGATATGCAAGACGTGTTTGCTAGTCAACCTTCTCATGAGCCTCATTTGTCTTGGCTAGAGTTTAACTATGACCAATTCAAGAAAAAAAATGATTTTATAGTGGTTGAGATACCAGTTTTTATCTTTTTTTGTAGTTAGACTAGTTAATTTGACATTGATGTATTGAAATTCTATCATGGTTTTTGGTTTAGTTACTTTAACATGGAGAATGCTTTTTTTTTTTATATATATCTATCATTTGGAGTTTTACAAATATTTAGCCCATTTCCATCTATGCTCTTCTTTTAGAAGATAACTATCTTTAAAATTATGTTTGTTATGTTTATTGTGTTTTTCTGTTATAAAGAAAGTTTAAAATGATGTATTAATTTGCTTTTCATGACTTTTTTATAGCTCAATGGAGTGCTGGGATATTAAAGATTGTCCTTCAACAGAGCCTTAAAGTATTTCAAATTGTGCTTTAATTCATCCAAATATTTTTCTTGATGAGGAAACCATGTTTTTTGGTTTAATTACTTTAACATGGAGATTTTTTTTTTTTTTTTTCTATATCTATCATTTGGAGTTTTACAAATTTTTAGCCCATTTCCATCTATGCTATTCTTTTAGAAGATAACTATCTTCTAAATTATGTTTGCTATGTTTATTGTGTTTTTCTGTTATAAAGAAAGTTTATAATGATAAAATATTAATTTGCTTTTCATGACTTTTTTATATCTCAATGGAGCGTTGGGATATTAAAGATTGTCCTTCAATAGAGCCTTGAAGTATTTCAAATTGTGCTTTAGCTCATGCAAATATTTTTCTTGATGAGGAAACCATTGAAGATGAAAATCGGAATCAACAAAATTTGGATTGGTTGGTCTTATGCCAAGTAACAACACATTGTATTTTAACATATTATGAGACCTACATTCATAAGGTTCATGTTAAACATCTATCCAACGGGTCATAGATTTATAGAGGAGATATTAAATAGACATGGAATAAGGTGTTATCAAGCCTTTAGTCTTGCAAAAACCTGTGTTTATAGATTTATCCCATCAATTGACCCACAAGTATGATCTTCATCCAACAAGGGGAATGTCTATCTACGAGGACATGGGGAATTTTTTATGACTTGTGCTCATGGTGTGGATAATAGATTGCTCCAAGAGATATTTAAATATTCAGGTGAAACTATCTTAAGAAATTTTCACAGAGTTCTAAAGATTGTTGGTAAGCTAGCTGATTACATAATTATACCCCATCCCGAGTATATCGAGGGCAAAGGATAGCATAAGCCTCATCATCAACATACAAACCATTTTTTAATGTATGTGATTTTTCAATAAAATAGTATGCACACAACATGCATGTATTGAACTTCTAAAATGATTGTAAACTACTTGTATATTTATTTTTCTTAGTTTATAAGATTACAATGAAGCAAATGATGGCACACAAGTTAAGGCTAGATTACCACAAGGAAAAGCAATACCATATATTGGATGCAAAGGGTATGCCACTCAGAACTCTGCAATTGTAGCTTTCAATATGTGTTTTACATTTGTTTTGACCGGATGGGAAGGAGCTGCCATGATAATAGGATTTTTGGAGAAGTTATTCGTAGACTGAATCTCAACTTTCCTATTCCAATAAAGTATTACTTGGTTGATGTCGGATTCTCGCATATGCCAGGATATATAGGTCCTTATAAAGGTGAGATTATCATCTTGATGACTTTTGCCGAGCTAGGACTGGCCAACTACATGCACCAAGAAATTTGAAGGAAAAGTTCAATTACTACCACTCTTTATGTAGAAATTGTATTGAATGAACTTTTGGAGTTTGTAAAGCAAGATGGAATATTTTGACCGATATGCCTTATTTTCATGAGAAATTATGCTGGCAACTATGGCAATTCACAATCATATAAGAAAGAAAAATGTTCCAGAAAAGGCTTCCAAATAGCATAGGATGAAAGTTACGAGTCATATACCGAACGTGTTGCTGAAGCATCTACTAGAGTTTCTATTGTAGAACATGAAAATAATCCAAACAATGCTTATTGGATGGCAGTGCATGATTCAATTGCTATGGACATTACTAGAAGGGGATGATAATTTCATTGATATGATTTGAAGATTTTGATTTTTTTTTTAATTTTGCTAATATTAAAAAAAAAAGCAAGGTGAAGTGATTTGGAGTTATCATAATAATTTCAAAGAATTTTTGTTCTCTATTTATTTTTTACATGTGCATTAAAAGAAGAGCATATTCTTAATTATCTCGACAATAAACTATGATAATTAAGCAAGAATAAGATTTCTATTAATATTTAATTTATTAACAAAGTATGCGAATTAAAGGCATTGCAAATTATTTGAATAAAATTATTCATTACAATTAATTTTATTAAGAAAAGATATCAAGCATTATGCAAAGATGAAAATTTTCCAACTTTTTTCTCCTTTTGTTTAAAAATTGCCACTAAATTTTTATTTGAAGCTAAACTAGTTTGTAATATTTGTCAGAATATTTCAAAATAATTTACATACAAAAATATGTCAAAAAATAGCTATTTACATGATCCTAATGGGGCCATGTCCTTTTTGGACATTATGATAATAAAAAGAGCTTATAATATTAAACACCTTTAACAACTTACAAGATCTAAAAACAACTTATAAGCTCCATAATCTTATTTTATCCAAACACGTTAAGAGCTTATTTTCAAAATAAGTTTAACATCTTGTAAGCTCCTAAAACATCTTATCAATGTAGGAGCTTATAAGATGTTTAAAATAAGCTTAGCCAAACACACCCTAAATAACTAGTAATCCCCTATTTTAGAGTCCAAAGACTTCCTAGAATAAGTCTTATGTCTAATTATATTTGATAATCTCCTTGTTCACATAGGATTGGTTACTACACAGAACATTTTTTTTATTAGATTTCTTTTCATCCTTGCAAATGTAATACATTATTTCTCTTCTCTCTTCTTCACCATTCCTTCTCAGGTTCCTCTTAGTTCCAAATTTCAGCTGACATATTTAGGACTACTCTCCCTCAGAATCATTTGAAACAAACTTAAGCGCAATTGTGCATCATTTGGGTGCTAAATTACATCTCACTAATTTAGTGATGCACATGATACTTTCTTGTATCTCTGATTGTTCTCCATGCTTCTTGTGAAAAAAACATATATAAGAAAAAACAAAAATTTTGAAATGAGAAGTTGTAAGAAATTTATAACCATTCCTCTTTTATCAGTTCTTTAACGCATTTGTTTCCAAACATATGGCATGTAATGATAGATAGACACCCCCGCCCCCACACACACAAACAGAGAGAAAGAGACAAGTCCTCCTCATTACAATTTAATGATATTATATGTGTGTCTTCGTTATTTTATATGATAAGCATAAACTGTGCCTTTGCCATGCTTTAGGTCTTTACATTTTAAATGCAATTTTTTAACTAAGGGGAGGAGATTTCCATAGGTATTTGATAGCCAGCAAAGCTTTCTCAGTTTCCTTATAAATGTGATCTTCAGATGTCATGCTTTATTGAGTATATTTTCAATGTGTTCAGCCAAAAAAAGTTTTGCAGTTTTCAAATAATATTGATTGACTTAACTAAAGAACCTTACCCCAACATAGCCTACTATGTAACTTTAAGTAACCAGTTGGTTCTTTACCCCAACATCGCGTGCTACTCAACATTAAGTAACCAGTTGGTTCCTATTTCTGTAATGCAAATCAGCACTATTAAGTTGGCACAAGCCATTGATCCCAATTCTAAAACTGCATTTCCAGATGTTAGCACGGTATCTCACAAAATAATAGATAAACATTTACACGAAAGAATAGAGGAGGGGAAAAGCTCTTATTTCGTACCTCCACCGACTCAGGTTCCCACCTTTCCAACTCTGATTCATGCTCTTTGCGCCTGAAAGGCATTTCCCAAGATGGAACAACCACAGACCGCATCATTGATGGCTCCAGCTGAATTTCAGCTCTGTCAAACCAGTCAAATTCCCATTGTCTACCAGCATTTTGCGGAGAAAAAACATTTTCATCCAACCTCGGCAGTAAATATTTCTCCTTTATATATTCCTTAATCATTTCTGGTGTTTCCTTAGGGAATGCTGGCGGCTGTCCCACAAATATGTAAAATTCATACAATCAACTTCAAATATACGACCTCAATTAACCGCAATCAAAAATTCTGCCTTCAAAACGTTCAAACAAAAACAAAAAAGGATATGATAAAGAAAAAGCACTTGAAAACACATATTTAAATGCATACCAAACAAAGACGAGACTGCCGCCCCAAAATATGTAAAAGTTACGCAGAATAGTATAAATGCATACAAACTAACCCTAATTGACAAAATCTGCCTTCATAAAACTGCAAACAAAAATTTAAAATACAACCAAAATTATTATTCCAAATAAAATTTTATGGCATAGAAAGAATACTGACGAGAATGAAATCAGGGAGAGAGTGGAGAGGGTTGGGGCGTTCCACAGGAGGCAGAGGTTCAATCCTGAGGTGGCCGCTATGCCCGGTGAACCCGACCCGGAAAGAGAGCTCGTTCGCCGCAGTTACCCGATCCATTTTCTCTACTTTACTCTTTCTGAGCAACTCATTCGATTCTCTCTATGAAATTATACTTCGGGGTTTCTGACTTGGCAGCAAGTGCGAATTAGTACGGCCAAGAAGAAAATGTCCAGTTACATTTGGGATTTGGGAATAATTACATAAAAACCCCCTATATTTAGTAAACTTGCAAAAAACTCCATATATTTAAGAAAAATACCTTAATGCCTCTTTTGTTGACCAAAAAATCTGCATATTTGCACATTCCATCTTTTAAAACTAACGGCATTAACCTTTTTCCTAAACTGCCTGTTATACCCTTGAAATCTCAAACCGTTGGATATAAGCTTGAAATCTCAAACTACTGGATATAAGATAAGTATATAATGACCATAGATCATGTCTATATCCTATCAACTGTTAGATCTCATCTAAAATTAAAGAAATAGGATGTCTCCCTCCATAGGCATCAGTGCAGGAATACTAATGCATTACCTAGTATAAGGAGTAAGGTGGAGTAAGGAATGAAGGCCCATGAATATATGGATGATACATTCATGTAATAGAAAGGATTTATGTATCATTTTAATTGCTACCCCATAGACTGACCAAGATCCACTTTAACCCAAGTGGATCGCATAGGATATGGCCCATGATCATCTTTATATTATGTATGTGTGTTAGATGCATACATAGATTTATTTAATGCTTTCATTTTGATGATGTTTGCGATCATTAGGATAGGATAACATTATCTAAACAAACTAATTCTATATCAAGTAAATGTGGGCAAAATTAGGTTGGGTTCAATCACCCATGTCTTCCATCAAAAGTAGAATACGTGACAATGCTACCGCATTTAAGACATTGTCCATGAGTCATGGGATGCCTGAATGGTGGAAAGTTGCGATCTCTACTAAGCATTGAGATGCTCACAGGATGGACTCGTCTTTATCGTCGTCCATGAGTAGTGGTGATTGAGTTAAAATGTGACAACTACTAAATTTAACAAAAGCAACTAAAACCCAAGGAGATTAGGGGATTGAATTCAATACTAAGGAGAGTTAAGACATTAGTTAGTCATCCTATGTTGTTATGAACCTAGCTTAATTATGATTAAAAATGATGTGGGTTATGTGGCGGTAGCTCTTCCTAATGTAATTGGTGCTCTCTCTCGAGTCGGACTAAATCTACACCTATGACTACCGTATGTATATAGGGGTCGGTCCATGGCATACACTACCCAATCCATTATTACAACATCACCTCTCGATCTTAATTGCAATAATTAAAACCAACTTGAAATTGAATAAGTCTTAAGAAGCATTAAGAGCGTAGCATATGCTCATTATAATAAAAGCAACATTCCAATCACAACATAAACATAAATAGAAAAGACTTTCCAAACCTTGACAAAAGTAGCTTAGCTCATATTGAAATTAAATAAGTACCAAGAGTTTCCCAACATCATGATTCTTACAAATTTTTCAAAACCAAATAAAATGAAAGAAGAAATTAAAGTAGAAGATTACAACCACTACGTGATTCTTCATTTTTTCTTCAAAATCTTCAATGCCCAATGAAGCTTCTCCTCTTCTTGACTTCAAATTCCAAGCTCCTTCGTAATGGATATGTGTGTTCTTGGTGTAGTGTGTGAAAAAATATCGAGAAATGTGTATTTTTTGGTGGAGAGGAAACGTGTGTGAAAATTTAGGTGTAGAGTGTGTGTGTGTGTTGAATAATGTGTATATTATATGTTGTTCAAGAAATTATATGCAAGCATGTGTGTATCTCTCATTTGTGTGACATAATTATGTGTGTACAGTGTACTAATAGAGTGTCACATAGTGTGTGAGGGTGTAGTAGTGTATAACAAGAAAGATTCCATGCATAGATTAGATTGCCACGCGTCGCGGCGCAAGATCCCTATTTTTTAGGCGCCGTGGTGCAACCTACCATACTACACTAAACCGATTGTTTACCTCTTTTTAGGCCGAACTGGATTTTAGCATCTTTATAAGAATTGTAGCCCTATTTTTTATCTTTCTATATCTTTATGAATCAACTTAATATCACTTTTGTGGAAAGAGTTACGCCAAAAATACAAAAACTGTGCATTTGAAAGTTTCTCCTGACTTTGTAACCGATTTTTCATCTTTCACACTATTTCTTTAATTCTTAGTTTCTACACATAATTATCACAAAATAAGGCACAGTTGTATCAATTGTAAGGCAAAAATATGTGCAATTATGGTCATGGAGGTGTTAGAAATATCACAATTTATGAGTCAATCAGGTACTGCGGTGCAAAGTTTGCCGAAGCTTTGCCATCACGGCACAAGAACAAGTTTGCATGAAAATGGGTAAATTTACATGCTTTAAATTTATTGCATGGGATATATAAATTAGGTATGCATGTTACAGTGGATGTTCATGGAGTCTAGACTAATGTATGAATATTCTATGTGCATTGTGAATGCGTGGTTTAAATATTTTGGGTTTGAATTAAAATAAGGCCTGCAAATCTCGCTATTTCCCTATTGTTACTCTGAATGTAAATTCTTCCTCCCTTCTATGTATCTCCATTGGAAGAAATTCCAATGTTTCTTATTAGGAATAACATTTGTAATGGGAGTAGTATTAGGTTGTGAGGATTTTCTTTTTGTTTGATAAGAAGAAGAAACAAGGTGGAGAAAAGCAAGGAATGAAACCCCATGAATGTATGTGTAATATATCAATGTAATAGATAAAATCTATATATCATCTTAATTACTACCCATAGATTAACCAGATCCACTTTGGCTCGAGTGGATTGCATAAGATATGGCCCCTGATCATTCCTATATTATGTATGTATGTTAGATACATGCATAGGTTTATTTCATGCTTTCATTTTGATGATGCTTGCGATCATTAAGATAGGATACATTATATATACAAACTAATAAGATGAGGTTTTGGAATTACAAAATGAACCTTTACTTGAAAGTCAAGTTAAAGAATTATTAAAAGTTATATATCAAGAAAATGTTGTCAAAATTGGGTTGGGCCTAGTCGTCCATGCCTTCCATTAAAAGTAGAAGACATGATAATGCTACCGCATTTAGGACATTATCCATGAGTCGTGGGATGCTTGATGATGGAAAGGTATGATCTCTACTAAGCATGTAGATGCACTTGGGATGGACTTGTCTTTATTATCATCTATGAGTCTTGGACCATTTAGATGCTTTATCTACATGGAGATTTGATGGGTACTGTTTGACACTTAGTACCATATGTCATCATATTATTGGGGCATATGGAAGTGGTGAGGCAAAACTTCTTGGGGGTTTCCTATGATGTAATTGGCAAGGTTGTTGTCTACCTTTTAATGTTTTGTGTAGTCTCATATTTCTGGGCCTGTAAAATATTAAATGGACCTCAAGCCTGCTAGAAAATATAGTTTCCTGAATTGCCATCTAAAGTATGATGGAATTTGAATAAAATAGTGAGAGACATTTATAATAAAAGACTTTATTATAAATGTATAGTTGAATGAATGTTTATTTTTCAGCTTTGCATGTTTTTGAAAATTAGATCTAAAAAATTGGCCAAAAATTCACTAACATCTATTCTAGATGCCAATAAGTTAATTGGTTCCAACTATGTCGATTGGCTTAGGAACCTTCAAATTGTTCTCCAATTTGAAAAGAGGTCTTATGTCCTCGATGTGACGCTGCTATCGATTGCACCGGTGGTGCAACTAGGAAAGGGCTTGCAGAATACCACATGCAAGTTAGGATGACTTGCAAGCTTGATGTTATATGATACCACTATATTAAATGAGTTGTAGAGATAACATTAGAATATAGCACATGTTGTCAATATTCACCTTCACCTATAAGAGATGTATTGTGAACATACTAGGCAGATGAGATATCAAGTCTTGAAAGAGCTATTTCGATATTTTATGTGTTAGAATAGTGCCCGACGAGCCAATTAGCGGTGAGCTTTTATACTCTTGTAAAAATAGTCTTATTCATAATATTTAAATAAATAAAAGGTATTTCTTTATTTTTAATTATTTTTATCAATTAGATAAAATTCCTAGATCATTTTTAGCTACGGAAAATGGTCATGCATATGATGGTGATCATGGAATATGCCTCTTTGGCTTTGATTTAAAACATGTTCTAAGTCGGGGGTTCATTGAGATGGGACATCGATAAGCCCAATAGACTCATACACACAGTGCATACTCGAAAGAAGAATGTCTTATTCCATAGACATTGGTGTAGGGACGCTAGTGCATGTGTGTGGATGCTTGTTAGGGAATAAGTACACCAAATGACCCGCTGAGAAATTCTCAATTGTAAAACATTGTTTGTCGAATGAGAATTTTCTAGTTACGGTAGTGCATTCATTAGTCATTTGACTTGAGGAACCATGGAGGCCTTGTGCACGACATCATACACTTTGATGTATTTCTTGATTGCATGATAATCATAAGGGGTTTACGTTGGGTGTATGATTTTTGTGTATGGAGGTTGATGAGTAGCCAATAAAATGATCCATCACCTATCTAGTAGAATAGGAGAATCTCTTATGTTTTTATAGTCCTTGATCCCGAAGACCTTGGCCAAGGCAGGATGAATACTAGACGTAGGTTTTTCTGGTGATTCATCAAATGATCAATATGACTTGAAATAAAATCATAGTTATTAAGTCAAAATAAGGTTTTGACTAATAATTCATGCCTTACACTTAATCATAAGATTAGTTGATTGAGGGACCGTATTTGCATGCTACTCATAATAGAAAATGTTCACTTGCTATTCAACTAAGACTAGGTAGTCGAGATGCACTACTAGGTGTTTTCCTTAATTTATGAGGTTCTTGAATTAAGGGGTTAATTCTAGGCGAATTAATTGGATTAACTAATCGGAACATTAAATTTATTCATAAGTTGGAAAGGTTGCAAGCCCACTGCTAGCTTAGTTGTGAACCTAATGGGTCACACACAAATCGAGATAATCCATTTCTATATCTATTTTTGTAATCCAAAGTGTTGGATTAAGTTGATTAATTGGATTTAGTTGATTAATCAACTAGAGTTAAAATTAATTTAAACAGTTAAATTAACTCATTCAAATAAATAATATGATTATTTATTTGAACCTAATAATGATTAGGGGCTCTTGAGAGTGAATTAATTAATTGATGGAGATAAATTATATTAGTTTGACCTAAAATTAATTTAAGGAGTTAAATTAATTTAACCAATTAAAATAATAAAATTATTTTAATTGGGCCTAATATGATTAAGTGGCCTATGATGGAACCTACTAATTAATTGATTGAATCAATTAATTGTATTGAAATTTTTAATTAATTGATGGAGATCAATTAATTGAACTTAAATAAATTAATTAGAGATCAAGCCCATGGGGATAGAGGTCCATTAGAATTTTTTAATTGCTAGAATTAAAGAGTCCTAATAAAGATGGAAAAAACTTATCTTGAAGCGAAAGAAATAAGAGATAAGGAAGGAGAAGGTTTCCTAATTAGATTAGATGACTAATTAGGGCAAAAGTTGGAGACCTAATGGGATTTGGTCAAGACTACAAAAACATAATGTATGGGCCAAAAACTAAATGCCAGAGAGCTAGAATTTTCGGCCGCCTCTTCTCTTTTCCTTCTCATTTTTTGTGTTCTATTTTCTTACTTCAAAAAGGTTAATTCTTTCATCACTTGTTGATTCAAGAATTACTCTTCACTCTCAAATAAATTTAGAAATAAGAAATTCAAATTCACTACCAAGGATTTGAAACTTGTGGATCTGCTCGAAAGTGTGGATACCATTAGAGGGACTACACTTAGAGTCTTTGGTGAATGTTTTAAGAGGCCATCAAAATTGTTCGAGAGGAGCTTGAGGAATCTGGATTCCTTCTTAACCTTCATCAATCGGATTGCTTAAAAGGTATGATCATAAAACTTTAGTTGTTTAATTTTATTAAACAAGCAAGAAGAAATGCAAACCGAAAATCGCATCAAATTAAGGATATGCATCTTTACATATGATGTTTGGTTTTATTTTAATTGTTGAATTTTTTAAAATTTTCACTATGCTTGCAATCCTGCAATAATGCGAACCCAACGGTGGTATCAGAGCCTGGTTTTATGCGTTCTGATTATTTTTGCAATGTTTTATATATGAATCATTCATATGATGAAAAATATGTTTATTTGCGCTTTTGTTTGGAAATTA
Organism: Paulownia fortunei; assembly: GCA_019321725.1. Taxonomy (NCBI): domain Eukaryota; kingdom Viridiplantae; phylum Streptophyta; class Magnoliopsida; order Lamiales; family Paulowniaceae; genus Paulownia; species Paulownia fortunei. The sequence goes on along the minus strand of CM033109.1, from coordinate 12,802,939 downwards.
TAAATCTAAAATTTTCTGCATAATTTTAAAGTGTTAAATTGTATGATACAAAAAATGAAACAAATAAAAAAAAATCTTGGTTGGACGCATCGTGGCGCCGATGTGCGAGCTGCCGGCGCTACGGCGCTTGACGTGCAATTTTACTTTACAGCAGATTGTCTGCTGTCCGTTTTCATGTCACATGCAGAAAAATTGATTTTTTGATTTTTAAAATTAAATATTAGTTTTAAAATTTTGAATATTATTTTTATAAGAAACCATGAATTAATTCCCAAACTATAAAAAATGATTTTTAACAACTTGGTAAATTTACATACTTTGAATTTTTATCGTGTGATGATTAAATTAAACATGAATAAGATGAATGATCGTGGAGGCTAGACCGTTTATTTTCTATGTATGATTTTATGCCATGGGTTTTTGATTAAAATGAGGCCTGGAAGTCAGCATTTTCTCTATTTTTGACTCTGAATATAAATTCTATCTCCCTCCAATATACCTCCCATTGGAAGAAATTCCAAGGTCTCTTGTTAGGTTAAACAATTGTAATGAGCGTAGTATTAGGATGGTGAGGTCTTGTTTTACTTTTGGTGGACAAGAAGGAGCAAGGTGGAGAAAAGTAAGGATTCAAAGCCTATGAATGTATGGGTCATACATTTATGTATGGATAGGATTTATTATTAGTTTGCTTAATTATCCTTAGATTGACCTTAACATCTACTTTGGCTCGAGTGGATCGCATAGGAAAAGGCTCATGATCATCCAATTATGCAAGTATTATAGATGCATGCATATGTTTATTTAGTGCTTTCCTTTGATTATGCTTGCAATCTTAGGATAGTGTAACATTAAATAAATAACACAAAATAAAATGATGAGGTCTTGGTAAAATTAAAACCCTCACTTAGAAATGTTCTAACTTTAAGAATTTATTAATTCTATATCAAGCGTTAATAGGCAATATTGGACGGGGCCCAATCGTCCAAGCCTTTCTTCAAAAGTAGTTAGCATATGAAATGTTGCCACACTTAGTCCATTGGCCACGAGTCATGGGATGTGCTAAGTGGAGGTAATAGTTGTGACTACTACTTGCATAGAGATGCCCATGGGGTAAGAGGGCTAAAGATGTTGGCCCCGAGTCGTGGGACATACTTTAGTTGTCCTATTCACATGGATATTTAATAGGATATGCTTGGCACATAGTACCTTATGGGCTAATAAAATTGTGGTGTATGGGAAGTAGTGAAGCAAAATAGCTTGAAAGTTGCATGGAATGTAAATGCTAACATGCAAGCTACCTTTTTATTTTATTATATAGGCTCATAAAATCGGGGTGTATGATAAGACTAATTGGACTTCAAGCCTACTAGGAAATATGATTTCCTGAATATCCATCATGAGGGGTGATGGGATTCGAAGAGAATAGTGAGAGATAATTATAATTGATGACCTTATTATAAATGATTAAACTATTGAACGTATGCTAGTTTTCTACCTCGTATTTTGTAGATATCTGATTTACATTATGGCTAAAAATCTACTTGCATCAATACTTGATACCAACAAACTCACTAGTCCCAACTATGTTAACTGTTAAGGAACCTTCAGATAGTTCTCCAATTCGAAAAGAGAGTTTATGTCCTCAACATGGCACCATTAGCTCTGCGAGAAAGGGCCACAGAGGAAGAGCGAGCAGAATATCGTCAACATCTTGAGGATGATCTGTAGGCTTGGTGCTATATGATAGTATTATATCAAACGAGCTGCAAAGACAGCATGACGGTATATCACATTATGCCAATATCCACCTTCATCTGAAGGAATTGTATGGTAAACATAAAAGACAAGCTAGATACCAAGTATCTAGGGAGCTCTTTCGATGCCGTATGATGAATGGCTCTTCAGTTCATAATCATGGACTGAAGATGATAGCTTTGATCGAGAGACTCGAATCCTTAGGACATTATGGATAACGAACTCTATGTGGATCTCATGCTACAGTATTTGCTGCCCTTATTTGACTTCTTTGTGGTCAACTTCAACATGCACAAACTAGAGACTAGCCTTGCTGACCTGGTCAGAATGTTGAAAACTGCTGAGTCCACTATGAAGAAGGAGAAGCCTGTCCTACTCGTTGGCTCTTCATATGAATTTAAGACTAAAAGGTTAAAGAAAAGTTCTTCTAAGAAGGCTAATGGTATGAAGGCCTCAGGTGGAGTGAAGAAAGGTTCTAAATCAGACGACAAGTGTTAGTACTATGCAAGCCGGGGCATTGGAAGAGCAACTACAAGGAGCATCTTGCAAATTGCCAGAAGAGTTCAGGTATGTTCTTTGTTGAAGTTAACCTTTCAATTAATGATGTTTCTTGGGTACTAGAAAATCGGTTGTGTTATTCATCTATGTAATAATTTGTAGGTGATGATAAGAAGTAGGAAGCTGAGTACAGGAGAGTGGATCCTAAAGCTTGGAAATGGAGTAAAAGTTACTGCATTAGCCATATGAACTGTCTACTTAGCTTTAGCCGATGGAAAAAGGATAGTTTTAAATTCTTGTCTTTATGTTCCTGAATTAATAAAAAACATTATCTCTATTCCAGTTTTGGATAGAGAGGGTTATTATTTTTCAGTAAAGGATGGAAATTATTCCATTTACTTTGGTTCTTCTTTAGTTCATGTTGGGATTTTGACAAATGATTTACATATTGTCCAACCTAATAAATCCATTTTGCATATTTAATAAAGTAACAAATGTAAAATAGATGATCATAGTTCCACATACTTGTGGCATGCTAGACTAGGTCATATCTCTAAGAAAAGAATTGACAAGTTAGCTAACTTGCTTGATCTTATGGAATTACAAGAAATGCCAACTTGTGAATCTTGCCTTAAGGGAAAAATAACCAGGTTACCATTTGTTGGACAAGTGGAGTGGGTTGCAAACCTTTTAGATTTGATCCATACGGATGTATGTGAGCCACTAAGTGTTAGTGCCCGATAAAACTACCACTATTTCATTACCTTTACTGACAATTATTCTAGGTATGGGTATGTGTTTCTTTTAAGATATAAGTCTGAAGCCTTTGAAAGGTTTAAAGATTTTAGGCATGAGGTGGAGAAACAAATTGGGCGAAGTATTAAGACTCTTCGATCTAACCAAGAAGGCGAATACTTAGCCTCAAAGTTTCTTGATTATCTAAATGAGAATGGGATTCTCTCATAGTATACTTCGCCAACAACTCCACAACTAAATGGGTTTGCAGAATGTAGGAACTGAACCCTATTGGACATAGGTCGTCCATGATGAGCTTCATTGGGATTTCTTTTTCATTTTAGGGATATGCTCAGGAAACAACGGCATTTCTGTTAAACAGAGTGCCAAGTAATTCGGTGCCCAAAACATCATATGAAATGTGGTGTGGCAAAACCCCTTCATACAAGTATCTTAGGGTATGGAGGTGCCCTGCTTACGTGAAGCAGCTGGTGGGAGATAAGTTGGATGTTAGATCCCCCTTATGTAAGTTTGTGGGTATCTAAAGGAATCCGTTGGATACTATTTCTATGACCCTTTGGAACAAAAGGTGTTTGTTTTGAGGAATGCCACTTTCTTAGAGAAGGAGTTTCTATTTGATAGAAAAGGCAAGCGTAGAACTTCAAGAATTTCAAGAATCACAAAGTGTCCCACAAAAGGCAGTAGCGATATAACCACCCAAAACTAACATTTCTATCATAAAACCTCCTAGGAGATCTAAAAGGATCTCGAGACCACCTGAGAGGTAACAACAAAAAAGAGCATTCTTTGGATAATGATCTAAGGAATTATAGAGAAGTAATGTTGGACATCGATTCAGGGAGATGGTAAGAAGCTACACAAACTAAAATAGACTCTATGTACTCCAACAAGATATAGACCTTAATGGACCCACCACAGGATATAGTACTCATTGGCTACAGATGGATCTACAAGTGGAAGCTTGAACCAGATGGAGAGGTAGTGACCCATAAGGCATGATTAGTTGCAAAAGGCTATACTAAAAAACAAGTGTTGAGTATACCTTTTCACCAGTAGCGATGATAAAATCCATTTGGATATTGCTTGCCATATCAGCGTATTATGACTATGATATATGGTAAATAGATGTAAAGACCACCTTTCTCAATGGGAATATTGAGGCGAAGATCTATATGAGGCAGCCAGAGGGCTTTATATCCAGTGGGAGCGAGCAAACAGTTTGCAAACTCCAAAGATCAATTTATAGACTTAAACAAACTTCTCAAAGCTGAAATCTTTAATTCGATGAGGTAATAAAATCATTTAGTTTTCTCAAGAATCCAAACAAACCCTGTGTGTATAAGAAAGTTAATGGGAGCATAGTGACCTTTGTTGTCCTTTATGTTGATAATATACTACTCATTGGGAATGACATAGGGATGTTACAATCAACAAAGGCTTGGTTGTCTACTCAGTTCTCTATGAAGGATTTGGGATAAGCATCTTATATTTTGGGGATTAGGATCTATAGAGATAGATCCAAAAGGATGATCGGACTATCCCAATCTACGTATATAGACAAAGTGCTAAAGTTGTTTAGAATGAAAGAATCCAAAAGAGGATTCTTGCCCATGAGTCATGGGGTTTTTCTTTCAAAGTCAATATCCCCAAAGACTCCATAGGAAAGAGAAAGAATGACTCGCATACTATATGCATCCATAATTGGAAACATTATGTATGGAATAAGGGGCTTACGTTGGGTGTATGATTTTCATGTATGGAGGTTAATAAGTACCCAGTAAAAGGATTCGTCACCTATCTAGTAGAATAGTAGAATCTTTTATATTTTCATAGTCCTTCATCTTAAAAATCTTGACTAAGGCAGGATGAGTCCTAAATGTAGGATCTTCTAGTAATTCATCAAATGATCAATCCGACTTGAAATAGAATCATAGTTATTAAGTCAAAATAAGGTTTCAACTAATAATCTATGCCCTAAACTTAATCGGGAGATTAGTTGATGGAGGGACCGTATTTGCATGGTACTCGTAACATAAAAGGTTCACTTACTATTCACCTAAGACTAGGTAGTCGAGATGCACTGCTAGGTGTTTTTCTTGATTTGTGAGGTTCTTGGAATTAAGGGGTTAATTCTAAGTGAATTAATTGGATTAACTAATCAGAATATTAAATTTATTCATAAGTTTCAAAGGTTGCAATTGCTAGCTTAGTTGTGAACCTAATGGGTCACACACAAATCAAGATAATCCACTTCTATATCTATTTTTGTAATCGAAAGTGTTGTATTAAGTTGATTAATGGAGATTAATCAACTAGAGTTAGAATTAATTTAAACAGTTAAATTAATTCATTCAAATAAATAATAATCAGATTGCTTGAAAGGTATAATCTCGAAACTTTAGTTGCTTAATTTTATTAAATGAGCAATCAGAAATGCAAACCGAAAATCACATCAAATTTGGGATATGCATATTTACATATAATGTATGATTTTATTTCAATTGTTCAAAAAATTTAAATTTCCGCTGTACTTGCAATCCTGCGATTACGTAAACCTAACAGTATGACAGAAGGCTTCTGGGTCCAATACCATGGGCTGAAGATGATAGGCCTTATCGAAAGGCTTAAGTCCCTTAGAGTCGTTATGAACAACAAACTCTATTTGGATCTTACCTGTAGTCTTTGTCACTATAGTTTGACGCCTTTTGTGATACCCGAGTCTCTTACTACTCACATGGCTAAATATGATTCATGCATTACATGTTAATTTTATATGCTATTTGCATTTCTATTGATATTGCATAATTTATTTCATTTTATACGACATTCTTGAATATTAAACTTAATTCTGAAACTCTTGCACGATATTAGTTATTGAATTTCTTAATCTAAGTAGTTGATTTTATATTGAAATAAGAAGAAAATGAGGTGGATCAATATTAGATATAGATGGGATATATAGGTTATAATTTTGGAAGTGCTAAAAGTGTTACTAGTAACCTTATACGGTTTAATTTGATTTGATCAAGTTATTTCAAAAGTATATATTTGTAAATTAGTATACTTGGGATATTGGACATGATATAATATGAATTAAGTGTCATATTACAAGGCCCTTATGTGCATATGATTTTAGAAATGCAAACTAGATAATTCTTTAAGAATCGGATGCGAATCGGTTTGGAGATCGAATGAATGGACATATGAATTACCTATGGGAATGAATGGTGATTAAGATAGGTTGCAACCAAATAAAAATAGATGAGACACACAAGATTAGGGCTGCAAGATAAGGGAGAAAATCAGATTTGCCATTTACTTGCCACCTCGTGCTTTCTTATTAAGCTTAAGCTAACATCTCAAGCTAACACCTCAAACCCTTCACCCTTAAGCAACGACCAGACCCTCATTTCAGCCATTTTCATCTTCCAAACACACACCTTAAGGTCTCCATGTGATCCAAATTGATTCCAAGTTGAAATAAAAGCAAGAAAAACAAAGAAGAAGTGATTACCATCAAGTTAGCCTCAAAATCTGCATAGGTAACACTTATCTACGGTTTTGCCTTTGGTTTTCAGATTATTATGAATGGTTTTATGGCTTATTAAGCTTTCAATATCTCTTATAAAAGTGTTAGGAAGTTTTTAGTTAGACTTTGGTGCACAAAGAAAGGGTTTTTGATCACAAACACTTAATAGGAAATACTTGTGGCAGAAACTGTCATCTTACTGTTTTCTTGTGTTTTAGACTTCAAAAGTGTACGGTATGTTGAATAAAAACTATAATTATTACCATTTACATGACCATATATGAGTTAAGAGTATTGAAATGAATTTTTATCAGTTGGAAATTGAAATAGAGAATGATATTGGAGAAACACTCAAACTGCCAAAATAGCAAAATCTGTTTTGGTGTGCTGTGAAGGAAACTGAATTAAGGGAGCTAAATCGATTATTTTTGGTAATAATATGACCTGGTTGTCTCATTATATATGTTATCTAAGTATGGTGAAAATGTTGGAGTGATTGAATATACTTAAGGGTGCCAAAACCATTAATGTCATGAAGTGTGCAAAACTATCACGGTAGGAAATAATCTGTTTCAATATGTCGTGAAGAGAGCTGAACTTGGGAAGCTATATCCGTGATTTTTAGCAATTCTATGGTATGGTTACATTTATATACATGTTATATAAGTGTGGTAAATTTTTTGGAGTGATTGGATATGTTTAGGGATGTTAAAATTATCATGCAACTAAACTTGACAGCAAGAAAGTATGAAAATGTGAATCTGCCACATTTGATCACTTAGCATGTTTCAACCTAGACATGTTGCTATTGAGTGTTAACAATTAGGTACATGCTATTAGAGTTATAATACTTCAATTACATGATGTTTTCATGTATTTAAGATGAGAAATTGAGGTATTTGAGGAGCTATATTGGGTTCTAGTTTGTGAAAGCTTGATTGTTAGCTTATAGCTTGGTGTTTAAGGTCTAGTATGAGATTTTGTGCTTTCAACTTGCCAAATTGGGAATGGTGCTTGATGTTGGGTAATATTACAGGCTATTTTACATCTAAGGTTGGAGAGGAATACTAAACAAATTTAGACTAAGCCACCAACCAAGTGAAAGGTAAGTAAAGATTCATTTGCAACTACAATGCATAGACATAGTAGATGTGTGAATTATATGTAATATCATAAATCATATGTGCATAGTAGAGGGCTCTCCATTGAGCATACATACATGGGCATTGCCATTAGCACGTGCATGCATCATATACTAGCATTGTGATAAATCTTGCATTGCAAGGCATGATTCAGAGAAAGGAAAATATTTTGTTGACCACTACTAGTGTACCGAAGCATGCATGGATTTGCATGGTGTTATGCATGGATTTGCAGGTTCGCGTGCATGGATTTGCATGCGTATGAGTATGCATGGATTTGCATGCTTATATGATTATTGGCCATTGGATTATGGCAGTATACAGAGCTCTTTTCCGGTGCATGAGATAGTAGCGTTGGTCAGGGGCCCAAGAAAGAAATGATTTTGAGAGAAATATTTTGATGCATAAAATTGCATTGTGAGCATAGCATTTTGAGTTGCATGACTTGATATTGTGGATTATTCTTTGACATGCATAATCTTTACTTGCTGAGCGTTAGCTCACATAGTTTACGCATTGTAGGTGAGTACGATGATACTTGAAGCATCTTTGGCTGGCTGGTCGGCTGTTGGAGCTCCTGCAGGTGTTTGAGGGAGTGTGTACATGGATGACGACCTGTTGGGCTATTTTGTTGGCTTGTTATATTTTGAGTCTGGTGTATTATGTTTTTAGATTGGTACTATATTTCTCTTTTAAAACTTTACTGTAGTTAAGTATGTAAATATTGTGGTCGTTGTGGGTGTTGTGTTTTTATATAAATACTGATCCTTCTATTTTAAACAGGGTTGTGTATGTAAGAAGTGATTTAGCTTTTCTTAAAATGTTAAAAAAAAAAAATATTCCATGCATGCACACAGGTTCTATCATGTCAAATTATACAATATATATGGTTGTGTAGGAATGGGGGGGTGTTACACCTTTGTGGTGAACTTCAACATGCATAAGATGGAGACCAATATCATTGAGCTGGTTAATTTGTTGAAGACGACTGAATCTACCATGAAAAGGAGAAACTATCATGATTGTTACCCCTTCTCCCAATCTAAGGCTAAATTACCGAAAAAAAGAAAGAAGAAGAGTTCTTCTAAGAAGGGTAAAGGCATGAAGGCCTCTAGTGGAGTGGCTAATAACCAGTGCCACTACTATGGCATGTTTGGGCATTGGAAGTGGAATTGCAAGGAATACATTGCAAGTTGCCAAAATGGTTCTAGTATATATTTTGTTGAAGTTAAAATTTTGATTAAAGATACTTCTTGGATATTAGATACCAGATGTGGTTCTCATCTTTGCAATAACTTTTAGGTGATGATAAGAAACAAAAAGCTAAGTGGGGGAGAGACTATCCTACGGTTGGGGAATGGAGCAAGAGTTGCTGCATTAGCCATAGGGACAATCCACTTAGCTTTGGGCAATGGAGTTAGAATATATTTAAATAATTGCTTTTACGATCCTAAATTGATTAAGAACATTTTTTCTATTCCAATTTTGGATAGAAAGGGATTTATACTATTTCAAATGGAAGTTGTTCCATTTTTCATAATTCTTTATTACTCCATACTGGAGTATTGACAAATGATTTATATTATATCACACCCAAAACTCCATATTTCATGTTCAAAAAAATAAAAAGGAAATTAAATGATAATAGATCCATGTACTTATGACATGCTAAACGAGGTCATATCTCTTTGAAGAGAGTTCACAATATGGCACAATTACTTGGCTTTGAGAATGAGCAAGAAATACCAATATGTGAGTCCTTCCAAAAGGGAAAGATGACCAAGTCACCATTTGTTGGACAAGTGTAGTGTGCTACAAATCTATTGAATTTGATCCATATAGGATATATGTACGGGCTACTAAGTATTAGTGCTCAAGAAAACTTTTAATATTTCATTATTTTTACCGATGATTACTCTAAATTTGGATATGTGTACCTTTTAAGGTATAAGTTTAAAGCCTTTGAAAGGTTAAAAGACTTTAGACATGAAGTGGAGAAACAAACTGGGCGAAGTAATAAGATTATTCGATCGATCGAGGAGGTGAATACTTGAATTTAGAGTTTCTTGATTATCTAATGCAGAATGAGATTCTCTCATAGTAGACTCCGCCTATAACTAAACAACTTAAAGGAATAGCTAAGCTTAGGAACCGAATATCGTTAGATATGATTTGGTTAATGATGAGCTTCAATGGACATCCTCTTTTATTCTAAGACTACATTATAGAAATAATAGCATATCTATTGAATAGAGTGCCATCAAAGTTGGTGCCTAAAACACCATATGAAATATGACACAGAGACCCCTTCTTATAAGTATCTTAGGGTATAGGGTTACCTTGCTTATGTGAAGCAACAAGTAGGAGATAAGTTGGATAATAGATCTATCTTATGAAAGTTTATAGGGTATCTAAAGGAATATATTGGATACTATTTCTATGATCCTTCAAAACAAATGGTATTTATTTCAAGGAATTCCACCTAACTAGAAGAGGCATTTTTAATGGATAAAAATGGAAAGATTGCACAACATAAAGAAGATCCACAACAAGTCCCACAAGAGACAGTAGTGCCACAACCAAAAATAACTAACTCTTTTATCACATATCCTCCTAGGTGATTCGAAAGGATCTCGAGGCCTTCTGAGAGGTATGGCCTCTTGTTAGAGAACAACAAGAAGGGGCAATCATTCGATAGTGATCTAAGGAACTATAGAGAAGTGATATCTGATATCGATTCGGGGAGATGACAGGATGCCATGTAATTTGAAATAGACTCCATAAATTCCAACAAGGTATGGACCTTGGTGGATCCACCATAGAGTATTGTACCCATAGGCTGCAAATGGGTCTACAATTAGAATCTTGGAATAGATGGAGAGCTAGCGAACTTATAAAGCACGATTGGTTATGAAAGGTTATACTTAAAGGCAAAAATTAACTATAAGAAAACCTTCTCACCAATGGTAATGCTTAAATCCATTCGGATTTTGCTGGCCATATTAGTGTATTTTGACTACAAGATATGGTAGATGGATGTGAAGACCACTTTCCATAATAAAAATATTGAGGAAGAGATCCATAAGAGGCAGCCAGAGTGCTTCATATCCAAAAAAACAAGCAAAAGGTTTGCAAGCTTCATAGATCCATTTATGGACTCAAATAGGCTTCTAATGTTAGAATTCAATTCGATAACATAATCATATTGTTTGATTTCCTCAAGAATTTGGATGATCTATGTGCCTACAAGAAAGTTAGTGGAAGCATAATAACATTTATTATGATTTATTTTGAAGACATCCTACTCATTATGAATGATATAGGGATGTTACAATTAATAAATACTTGGTTGCCTACTTAGTTCACCATGAAGGATTTGGGAGAAGCATCTACATTATAAGGATTAAAATTTATAGAGATATAGGATGATCGGACTATCCTAAAAAGTGTACATAGATTAGATGCTAAAGAGGTTCAACATGGAGGAATCCAAGAGAAGATTTCTCCCTATGAAATATGGTATTCATTTTTCTAAGTTTATGTGCCTAAAGACTCTTGAGGAAAGTGAGAGGATGGCTCACATATCTTATGCATCTGCTATTAGAAGCATAATATATGCCATGCTATGTACTAGGCCTGATGTCGCATATACTCTAAGTATCATGAGCAGATATAAGTCCAATCTAAGTGAACAATACTGAAAATCCATAAAGATGATCCTCACGTACTTATAAAGGACTAAGGATCAATTTTTGGTTTACAGCAATGGACAGCTGAAACTTGAAGGCTTTACAAATTCTAGTTTTTAGTCCGATATGAATAATTTAAAGTTAATGCCTGGATTCGTATTCACCATAAATGGTGGGGCGGTCAGTTGAAAGAGTTCCAAGTAGGAAACAACTGCGAATTCTATAATTGAGGCTAAATACATCACTGCATGTGATGTAATAAAAGAAGGTGTTTGGATGAGAAACTTTGTCCAAACATTAGGCATAATTCCATCCATTGTTGATCCAATACTTTTGTACTTTGATAACAAAGCAAAATTTTGTGCTAATAAATGAGCCAAGATTTCATCAAAGATCTAAGCACATCATGAGGCGATACCATTTTATTAGAGAGATTATTGGTAGAGGACATGTCATAGTAGAGAGAGTAGCTTTGGTAAAAAACATAGTAGACCTACTAACAATACGCTAAGTAACAAAGCCATTAGTGTAAATGGTATTCGAAGAATATCTTGAGAAGATGGGCCAGAGGCACGAACCTTCCAAAAATATGTATATATATATATAACAACCTGTGCAACATAATTTGTGCGTGTATGCGTGCGTATAACTTTTTTTTAGCTAGTTAGTTTAACAGAGCACTGATAAATTAAAGTGCTTTAACATTCTAAAACACTGTATATAGATAGATAGTTATTTGAACGATAAACAGGTTTATCAAAATTATCACAAAACTCAAACTCATTTATAATGGAGTTTTGAAAGTGATATATAGGATAAGGTCACTAATATAATACAATAGACCATAAAATCAAAAGTACAACCTACAAAATAGCCTTAACAGGTCGTCATCTATGTACATCAATCTTTGAAAGCTTGTAGGAGCTCCACAGCCAGCGCAGTAAACTAGAGGTCTCAAGTCTTATCATACTTACCTATAATGCATGAACTACGTGAGCTAACGCTCAGTAAGTGAAAATCATGCATGCTGAAGTGATAATCTAACATATATGCGATGCATCTCTATGAAATCATGCCAGGAATGCAAGCTCCTAAACTAAAACTATAATGCCCAATTCTCTCCTACATAGCCAATAATAAGCATCTTGCATGAATATGCATCTAATCAATGTATATTATTGAATTATAGCATACAAATAGCATGATTGCACGAACTTGAATAATTGTTATTATATGCTCTAGTTATGCTTTAACATGCATTAGTACATGAAATATGAGATCAAACTTTTATTTCTTAATATAATATATTCCTTAAATGCCTTTTTGCAGTGAAAAGCTCGATATCTCGATTAAGGAAGATTGATGTGTTGAATGACCATGAAATAAATTATTCGTATTACTCCATACTTGTTACATTCTAAAGTGATTATTTGCCTAAATATTTACTTTAAATATGTTACATTTATTTAAGAACTAAAATTATGAAAAATGGTGCAATTTGATTGGTTAATTGACTAGGTTGCATGATATCATTTTAAACCGCATTGCACTTGATTATAACACCAAAACATCAATTTTTGTCATCTCCTTAGCCCATGAACGTGACTTTTGGTATGAGAAGACACCAAGCATGATGCAACCAATCACCACCCTTCTCTTACCTCCCTATCAACCCCAATGATGCTTTGAGAAGTAACACTTGCGACGCCCCAAAATATCACATAAGCACACCTCGCATGCCTCGGTGCACTAGTAGTGACCAACCAAAATATTTTCTTTTTGAAAATAATGTCATGCATGTAAAACCTTAACTGTGAGCATGTGTTATGCATGCACGTGTAAATGCTAATGAATGACAAGTTCAATGACACAACAGATCTCATGTCCCATCATCCAAGCAACGTATGCACTATAAGATATTTATAATAATCATAATATACTCATAAAAATACAAGGATCACATTTAATGTAGATAAGGCAAGAAATGCTATATCCATGTATTGTAGTTGCAAATGGATTTTCACTTATGTTTAATCAATCGTATCTTACTTCTTAGTTTCTTAGGTGCTACTCCATAACCTTAGGTGTGAATAATTTGTAAAAATATAAGATATCAATCACTATCTTCAATCAATAAGTTCATTATACTTAATCCTATATAAGGACCTTGAATTTCAATTTAACTATGTAACAATCAAACTTTACTACTGAGGGACTAAAACCTAATATAATCTCCTAAGTACCTTGATTTCTCATCTTAAATATATGATAAAATCACCTAGTTGATGTGTTATAACTCTTATAATAGTTCTCTAAATGCTAAACATCAATTTTACCATGGATATGTTGAAACATGCCAAGAAGTAAAATGGAACAGATTTCCATCTTCTATTTTCCTTACTGTCACATTAAGTTTCATAGCAATTTTAGTATCCTTAGACATATTTATTCACTCTAAACTTTTTACCACACTTAGATAACATATAAAAACATATAACCATACCATAGAATTGTCAAAACTCATGGATTTAACTCTTCTAATTTAGTCTCCTTCACAACACACTAAACAAATTTTACTACTTTGGCAGTTTGAGTGTTTCTCTAATATCATGCTCTATTTCAATTTCTAACCAATAAAAATTCATTAAAATATTCTTAACTCATATATGGACATGTAAATGGTAATAATTATAGGTTTTATTCAACATACCATACACTTTTGAAGCCTAAAACACAAGAAAATAGTAAGGTGACAATTTCTACCACAAGCATTTCCTATTAAGTGTTTGTCATAAAAAACCCTTTGTTTGTGCACCAAAGTATAACTAAAAACTTCCTAACACTTTTATAAGAGATATTGAAAGCTTAATAAACAAAAAACTATTCAGAATAATCTGAAAACCAAAGGCAAAACCATAGACAAGTGTTACCTATGCAGATTTTAGGGTTAAACTTGATGGTAATCACTTCTCCTTTGCTTTTCTTGCTTTTATTTCAAATTGGAATCAATTTGGAGAACTTGGAGACCTTAAGGTGTGTTTTTGAAAGCTGAATATGGCTGAAATGAGGGTCTGGTCGTGGCTTAAGGGTGAAGGGTTTGAGGTGTTAGCTTAAGCTTAATAAGAAAGCATCAAGTGGCAAAGCTTGAGGTGTCAAATGGTGGTGTAAATATGATATTATACATAACTTATACAACTCTAATCTGGTGTTTCTCAGTATTTATTTCTTTATGCACAACCTATTTTAATTTTCGTACGATCGGATAATAAATTCTACCCTAATTTCTTAATCGTTCATTCGATCTTTAAATTGATTGACATCCGATTCTTAAATAGATTGTCTAGTTTTCATATCTAAAATCATATGCACATATGGACCTTAAAATATGACACTTAAATCAAATTATATCATGTTTAATATCCCAAATATTATTAGTTTATGGATGTATACTTTTAAAACACATTGATCTAGTTGAATCGAAACATATTAGCTTACTAGTAATACCTTTAATTACTTATAAAATTATAACATATAACCTATGAATATCCAATAGATTGACCAATCTATTCTCTCTTATCTAAAATTGAATTTGTTAATTATGTTGTAAGTCCTCAACCACTAATATCATGTGATAGTATTAGAGGTCTAACAATTAAATGTTAATGCAAATTAGCATATAAGTAGCATATAATGCATGAATTACATTGGCCAAGTGAGTTGTGTGAAGATTGGGTATTATAATTTGGCTCTGGGAAAAGTGGGAGGTTGTTAGAGTAGTGACCGACAAGCCAATTAGTGGCCGCTATTATACTCTTGTAAAAACTATTTTATTCAAAATATGATATTAAAAATTGGCATTTTATTTATCTTTAATTACATTTAGTCAATTAGATAAAGTCCTTAACCATGCTTAGCTATGGGGCATGGTAATAGAAGATGTCTAAGTTGTGGGTTCATTAAGTAGGACATCGATAAGCCTGTAAGGACTCACACACATGATACATGCTCGAAAGGAGGATATCTCACTCCATAAGAATTGGCATAGGGATGCTAGTGAACATAGATGGGTGCTCGTTAGGGAATGCATACATGAAACGAGCCTGTGGAAAGTTTCTAATTAGAAACGTTGTCCGTCGAATGTGAATTTTCCAGTTATGATAATGCATGAATTAGTCCTTTAACTTAAGGCAGCATGGTAGACTTGTACATGACATCATATGCTTTGATGTATTTGCCAATTGCATGATAATTATAAGGGATTTATGTTAGATGAATGATCTTCATGTATGGAGGTTAATGAGTGGCCAATAAAGGATTTATCACCTATCTGGTAGAATAGGTGAATCTCCTATGCATTTCATGGTCCTGGACTCAAAAGTCTCTGGCCAGATCCAGATAAATATTAGACAGGAGTTTTCTAATGATACTTCAGGAGTCAATATGACTAGAAATGAAATCATAGTTATTAAGTCAAATAGGATTTCACTATTAATCCATGCCCTATATTTAATCGGGAGGTTAGTTACATGGTACTCATAATAGAAATAGGTTTGCTTGGTAATTCACCTAAAACTAGGTAATCAAGATATACTGTTAGGTGTTTTCCTTAACTTGTAAGGTTCTTGGAATTAACGAGTTAATTTCATTATGAATTAATTAATTTGATTAATAATCAGAATATATTTGATATATATTTATTAAGTTGTAATAGTTGCAAGTTCATAGCTATCTTAGTTGTGAACCTAATAGGTCACACATAAAACGAAATGGATCACATCTATCTATAACAAAATCTAAAGAGTTGGATCAAGTTAATTAATTGAGATTAATTAACTTGGAGCTAGAATTAATTTAATAGTTAAGTTAATTCATCCAATTAAATAATATGATTATTTAATTAAATTTAATTAAGGTTAAGGGCTATTTTGGAGTAACTAAATAATTAATTGGATCAATTAATTAATGAACTTTTAAATTAATTTAAGAGTTAAACTCATTTAACTATTATAAATAATGGATTAATTATATGGAGAGCCCGATAATTGGGGAGTCCACTAGAACTAATTTGGTTGCACGTAATTAATTAATAGAGATTAATTAAATTGTGAGCCAAATAGTTAATGGGCTCATAGTAGAGGACCATTGGTGGTCTTTAATTATGAAATAAAGACTTCATGTCTTGAATATGAGTTAATTAAGACTTTGACTTTTAATAGAAAACTAATCCAAGACATGTGTTGGATAGAAACAAACAATAGATAAATATGGAAGGTGGTAGAGATCTAATGGGATTAGGTCAGACTTAAACGTGTATAAATACACCTTGTAGGAGATGATTTTTAGAGCTTTGTGAAGCTAAAAAAATCAGCCCCCTCTCTAGTGCAAAAAATAGTTTTCTTCCTCCATATTTTTCTAGATTTATATAGTGTCTATCAATTGGTTCTAGACCACTTGATTATTAGATTAATTCTTTTATCATATGTTGATATTAGAATTAATCTACACTCCCAAATATTCTAGGTTAAAACAAGGTTCGATATTTACTAGCAAAAGTATCGAAATTTTGATCTTGCTCATCGCGTGATTCCATCAGAGAGAAGTCGCTTAGATTCCTATGGTGAACTGATTTTTGACTTAGACTAATATTTGAATCATTCAGATCAACGTCATCTACTGGAGTGCTTTTAAAAGGTATATTCACAAAATCTCTTTTAGTTAAACTCCTGCAATTTTGCAAACCCAAATAATCTAGCATTCCATATGTATGTTGAGGTTTGATTATCTAATTTTTGTTCGTTAATTTATTAAATATGCAAGATGGAATTTTGGGTTTGAATAGTATATAAACTATTTATCAACATTCCTATATAAATTAATGAAAAACCATCATAAATGGAACAATTTCCATCCTTTATTGAAAATGCAAAACCTTTCTCCATTTAAAACTAGAATAGAGACAATGTTTTTTATTAAGTGGGGAATGTAAAAATAATTATTTAAAACTACTCTATTTCCACTACCTATTGTTTCATGGACAGTCCCTATGACTAATGGTATAACTCGTGCTCCATTCCTTAGCTACAGGGTTGTCTCTCCCTCACTTAGCTCCTTGCTTCTTGTCATCACCTGCAAGTTATTGCATAGATGAGAACCACAACTTGTATCTAATATCTAAGCAACATCATTAACCAAAATGTTAATTTCAACAAAGTATACATCTGAACCATTCTGGCAACTTGCAAGGTATTTCTTATAGTTTCTCCTCTAATACCTCAACTTGCCACAATGGTGTGATATTTCATTGGCATTGGAACTCTTCTTGATTTCAAGATCAGCCTTCAGCTTCTTGTTCTTCTTTAAGGAATGATTTCCCTTTCCTATCTTAGACTTACAAGTCTTCAATTGGGATGAAGTAGTAATCAACCTAACATGCTTGTCTTTTTTCATGGTAGACTCAGCCATCTTTAATATGTTGACTAGCTCAGTAAGACTAGTTTCCATTTATACATGTTGAAGTTAACTACAAAGGAGTCAAATGAGTCAGATAGAGACTGCAAGACTAGATCCACTTAGAGCTCATTATTCGTAATGACTCTAAGGATGCAAGCCTTTCAATGAGACATATCATCCTTAGTCCATGTGGATGAACTGAAGAGCCCTCAACTATATGGCATTTGAAAAGATCCTTCGAGACTTGATATCTCGCCTGCCTTGTGTATTCACCAAACAACTCTTGCAGGTTAAGCAAGATATCGATAGCATGAGCCAAACCTTTATACGTTTACCATATGTATCTCTACAACTCATTCGACTTAGTCCAAACCCTTGATATCTCTACAACTCATTTGACATAGATACAAACATATAGCACCTAGCTTGTATGCTATCATCAACTTGCTTATTATGCTTGACAAACTCCTCATCAGTGGCATTCGCTGGAGGATTTAATAGTGGCAAAACTTTGAGGGCGTAGGCTCTCTTTTGAATTTTAGAAGAATTTGAAGGTTCCTTAGCTAGTTAATAAAGTTGGGACCAATGATTTTGTGGGTGTCCAAGACAAATGCAAGTCGATTTTTAGCCATTGTTTCTACAAAATAATAATACGAGGCAAAAAATAAGCATTCATTCGATTTAAACTTTCATTTGTAATAAGGTCTACTATTATAAATGCCTCCCACTATTTTATTCGAATTCCATCATTTTCATGATGAAACTTTAGGAAACTCAATTTCCTAGTGGGTTTAAAGTCTAATTGACTTTGTCATATACCCCAATGCTAAAAGCGTATATGACAAAAGGTCAAAGATTGGCAACATACTACCAATTGCACCACTATGCAACTTTTGAGCTATTTTGCTTCATCTTTCCCATTTGCCCCAATGTTATAAGCTTATATGGTATTTAATGTCAAACGTGACCCATCAAAGCATCCATGTGAATGATACCCCTAAATGTCCCATTACTTGTGGACAATATTTAGACAGCCTATCCCATGGGCATCACAATGCAAAATAATGATCATAACTTTCCTTACTTAGTTTATCCCACGACTCATGGCCAATGCACTAAGTTCAACAGCTTATCACATGTCACTACTTTTTGATGGAAAGTATGGATGATTGGGCCTCGCCCAATATTAACTATTTACATTTGATATAAACCTTAAAGGTTTTAAACTTGAAAATAATTCAAGTGAGGGAAACACACTAGTTTGTTTGTCATGCGAGGTTTCATCTTATGATTATCTTATTTAATGTCATCTATCCTAATGATGGCAAGCAAAGTAAAGTATCATAGGAAAAATGTTAAACATTCATAGATGTATCTCATGCATGTTACTTAGGGATGATCACGAGCCTTAATTCCTATGCGATGCACTCAAGCTAAAGTGGACCAATGGTCAGTCTAGGATAGCAATTAAAATGATAAATAACCTAGCTATGACATATATGCATCCCATGGATACAGGCCCTTCATTCTTTGTTTCTCCATTTTGTTCCATCTTTTTATAGTCACCACCAAAATTACAAAAAGAAATCTCATCTACTAATCCACTCTCATTAGTTTTGCTAAACTATACGAAATATTGGAATGAATTCCAATAGGAGGTATATAGAAAGGAGATAGAAATACATTTGAGAAAAATTGAGAAAGGCGAGACAAGCATGCCTTGTTTTAAATAAAACCCAAAATACCCAAAAATGTGCATAAAAATTAAAAATCAATCACATTGGTCTAGGCTCCATGATCATCATACAACATGCTTGACTATAACCATCTTATGAAAATAAAAACATGTAGATTTACTAGTTATATGTCATTTTTCAAGTTTGGGATCAAATATTGATTTTCCATGAAAAATATTTTTTCACAATTTTAAAATTAAAAACTAATTTCCAAAATTTTAAAAAACCCAAAAAATTAAAAAAGTTGCACTCTCATGCACAACACTACATAGGTGGGGCATGGGCTGCCTCACTGCATGTGCACGGCGGAATGCTAAGTAGCTAGCCTTCACATGCCCGTTAGGTCTTGTAGTAGTGCACCCGACAACATGATAGTGCATGTAGGTAGTAGCCTATGTGCATAGTAGATTTGATGACGTGTCGCTAGTGCAGAAATGGCATGCAGGACAATCTGCACGTCTTACCATCGTGTTATTTGGTGGCCTTGTGTGTGGCACGACACAATGAACCTAGTGTTCCCTGCCCCACAAGCAGGCATACACTCTGTACATGTAGGATAACACTTGCGTGTGTAGTCTTTCACCCACGTGCGTGATGACTTCCGTATGAGCATGCCTCACGTGTGTTGCCCAACGACCCAATCAACCATCAAGAACTCATTTCTTGATGTCGAAAAATAAATTCTTGATGCCTCTACCTTGCCATTGTCGTGCACTAGGTGACGACTGAGTTGTCGCTTGCTACTAGCAGCACAATATGCCCATTGTGCTTAGCAGACTGGGCATGTTATGCATAGTCGGCAAGCTGGGCAAAACTCATTCAAGTTCTACCACTCGACAGGTCATCCATCGTGTTTCTATAAGACGATGGTGTTTTTTTGTGTGTGTGCATGTGGTCAGGCTTTAAACAATTTAATTTAAACTATCAATTAAATCTCAAATAAAAATTGATAATTTATCACATAAATGAAATAATATAATTACGAAGGTATCAATTATATAATAATGTGGCTCTGATACCATTGTTAGGTTTACGTGATCGTAGGACGCTTAACAAAATATTATTTAAAAATTTAATTAAACATATATCTCATACATACTATCAAAAGTAATCCTCAATCTATTGCGATTTTTGTTATATATATATTGATACCTTTTAAAACATTTAAAAGTTTCAGGGTTTAATCAGATTATATCTAAATCTTTTGGTTGAGAAGATGATCAATAAATGATTTAAATCATTTTCTTCTCACGATCTCTTCCAGAACCCAAACCCCACATTGGAATCAAATCACGTAGGACCCCAAGCATTGTTCCTGAAAGCGTATCCACACATTGAATATCCACTCGTAATTTAGCCTATGCTTATAAGCTACAACTCTATTATTCAGGCCTAAAGTTGTTCATGTTTATGGAACAAATTAATCTTTATTTGTTTTAGTGACTTGATTAACTCTTAATTCAACTATTGAATAGAAGAATTAATCAAAGTATGAACTAATATAGGGTTTGGTGGAAACTTGGACAAGAAGAAGAAATAATTTCTAGATAAAGGGGAGAGTGTTTGGCCAAAAATTCACAAGCTCAAAAGCTTGTAATTTTTGGCCATAAGGGCGCTATTTTTTAGCTCCCCTTTATTCCATCTTATTTTATCCCTTTCCTTGTCCAACTTGGACTTTTCTAAGGTAAGTCTTGTATTCCTCAGATTCAATTAATTAGATCCAATTTATTTGATCAAATCGATTAAATAAATTCATTTAGTGAATTAAAAAGGCCCACCATAATTAATTATTTATTCCATCATGGGCTACCTAATTTAATAGGTCAACTAATTAATTTAATTAATTAATTAAATTAATTCAACACTTAAATTATTTCTTATATTAATTAAATTTAATCAAACTATTGATTATTGTTTAGGCAAGAAAAGAACTTGTTCGACTTAGTGTGCAACCCCTTATGTCATCTATATGCTAATAGCTAGCTCACAACTCTTGCGACTTATTTGAATGATTAATAATTTAATTATTTTTACTTAATTAATCTATTTGATTAATCATCATAATTCCAATAACCTCAACAATTATGGTTAGCGTCTAGCTACATACCATGAAGACCTGGATATAGGTAAAGAAGGTGGACATTTTCAATTATTAATGCCATGCAAGTACGATCTTATCAATTAATCTCCCAATTAAGTCTAAGGCATGGATTATTAGTTGAAACTCTAATAACTTAATACTATATATCCATTTTTAGTATCTTGGTTTGTTGGTGCTTATTAGAAAACCCATTTCCTAATTACTCATCCCGACCATGGCCATGGATTTTAGAATTAAGTATACTGGAACATATAGGAGATTCATTTATTCTACAAGATAAGTGACTGGATCTTTTATAGGCCACTCATAAACCTCCATACTAAAAAATGATGCTCCCAAAATATCATCTTTATGATTGTCATGCAATTATAAGATAAATTAAAGTATAACATGTCGAGCACAAGGTTACAATGGGTCCTTAAGTTAAAGGACTAACTTATGCACTATCATAACATAGAAAATTTTCATTCGACAATCTATATTTTCTTGGAA
Source organism: Paulownia fortunei (assembly GCA_019321725.1). Taxonomy (NCBI): domain Eukaryota; kingdom Viridiplantae; phylum Streptophyta; class Magnoliopsida; order Lamiales; family Paulowniaceae; genus Paulownia; species Paulownia fortunei. The sequence continues at coordinate 12,780,791 of CM033109.1, read as the reverse complement.
ATTTTCATGTGGTGTCTTTGAGTGTACTTGTTTCTCTAACAAGTACTTGCATACATGCGCTAGTATCATAATACTAGTGTCTATGGAATAAGCCACCCTCCTTGCGAGCCTACATCGTATGCGCAATTATTAATAGGCTAGTTGATGTCTCTTCTCAAGAAGCCCTCGACTTGTAATATTTTAATGATCACGACCATATACTTTGATTTATTCTCTGAGGACATGGCAATTGTAAGGGGGACATTTTAGATGCATCATCTTCGTTTATGGCGATTAATGAGTGGCTAACAAAGAATATGTCACATATCTAGATGAATAGACGAATCTCCCATGATTTTACTATACTTGATTTTAAAATCCATGACCATGGTTGGGATGAGTAATTAGAAATAGGTTTCCTAATTAGTATCAACGAGTTAAGATACTAGGAAAGTTTTCATAGAATTGAGTTATTTTCAACTAATAATCCACACCCCAAGCTCAATTGGGAGATTACATGATGTACCTAATGATTATCAATGAGTCAAAATCATATTTGTTAAGTCAAATAGAGTTTTGACTAGAGATCGGGGGTTTAGAAGAAGGATGTAATTGTTGTAAGAAATAGGTTTGTACCATTTCACCTAAGACTAGGTAGTTATGATACATTGCTTGGTGCTTTTTATGATTTGTGAGGTTCTTGGAATTAAGAAGTTAGTTCCAAGATGATTAATTAGGTTAACAAATCAAAATAATATAATTATTCAACTAAGTTACAAAAGTTGCGAGCCTATTACTAGGTTAGTTGTAACCTAAGAAATGACACACAAATTAGGAAACTTCACTTCTATCTAGAAGGTAATCCGAAGAGTTGGATTAAATTAATTCATGAAGATTAACTAATTGGAGGTCAAATTGATTTTAGGAGTTAAATAATAAAATTATTTAATTAAACCTAATATGATTAGAGGGCTCATGAGTAGGTTATTAATTAATTAATTTGACCAACTAATTAAGACAGATATAAGTTAATTTAAAGAGATAATTAAAATATCCTAATTTGACTAGGATGCCAAAGTGGAACCATTTAATTAATTGATTAGATCAATTACTTAAATTAGGGTTGTTTAATTGCTGGGAATTCATCAAATGAACTTAATTAAAGTCCAAGCCCATATTGATGGGCTCGTAGAAGGGCTCATTAGGAGTCTTGATGAGTAAGTCAAAGACTTCTAGTCTTGAATGGAAACAATATACAAGATAAGGAAAGGAAAGGAAAACATCCCTAATATGGTAAGGGATAGGAGGAATGCATATATACACTCCATCCTAAGGCGCCAATTACTAGGTGCTTAAGGAAGCAAAAATTGGTCCCTTAGTGTTAAGTTTGTGAAATCGCGGGATTGCAAGCACAACAAAAATTTAAAAATTTTCAACAATTAAAATAAAATCATACATCATATGTAAATATGCATATCTCGGATTTAATGCAATTTTTGATTTGCGTTTTTGATTGCTTGTTTAATAAAATTAAACAACTAAAGTTTCATTATTTATATCTTTCAAACAATCCTATTATTGAAGGATAAGAAGGAATTCAGATTCCTCAAACTTCTCTCGAACTATTTCGATGGTCTCTCAAAATGTTCACCAAGGATTCCAAGTGTAGTCCCTCTGGATCCACACTTTCAAGCAAATCCGCAAAATTCAAATCCTTGATAGTGAATTTGAACTTCTTATTTCTAAATCTATTTGAGAGTGAAGATTAATTTTTGAATCAACAAGTGATGAAAGAATTAACCTTTTAATCAAAAAGGGATGAAATCTTTTGATGGAGTAATTTTTTTTAAGTAAGAAAATAGAATACAAAAAAAATGATAAGGAGAAGAGGAGAGGAGGTCGAAAATTCTAGCTCTCTTACTTGTAGTTTTTTGCCCCTACATTGTGTATATAAATACACAATGTAGTCTTGACCTAATCCTATTAGGTCTCCAACTTTTACCCTAGTTAGTCTCCAAATCCAATTAGGAAACATTCTTCTTCCTTATCTCTTATTTCTTTCACTTCAAGTTAAATTCTTTTCATCTTTATTAGGACTCCTTAATTCTAGCAATTAAAAAATCCTAATGGGCCTCTAACCCCGTGGACTTGGACTCTAATTAATTTATTAAGGTCCAATTAATTAATTTCCATCAATTAATTAAAAAAAGCCCATTAAATTAATTAGTTGGTTCCATCATAAGCCACCTAATCAAATTAGGCCAAAATAAAATAATTCTATTATTTTAATTAGTTAAATTATTAATTAATTAATTAACTCTCAAGAGCCCCTAATCATTATTAGGTTTAAATAAATAATCATATTATTTATTTAAATGAATTGATTTAACTGTTTAAATTAATTCTAACTCAAGTTGATTAATCTCCATTAATCAACTTAATCAAACACTTTAGATTACAAAAATAGATATGGAAGTGGATCATCTTGATTTGTGTGTGACCTATTTAGTTCACAACTAAGCTAGTAGTGGGCTTGCAACCTTTGCAACTTTTAAATAAATTTAAAGTTACGATTAATTAATTCAATTAATTAATTCACTTAAAATTAATTCCTTAATTCCAAAAACCTCACAAATCAAGGGAAGCACCTAGCAGTGCATCTCGACTACATAGTTTTAGGTGAATGGCAAGCGAACCTTTTCTGTTATGAGTACCATATAAATACGGTACCTCTGTCAACTAATCTCCTGATTAAGTGTAGGACATAGATTATTAGTCAAAACCCTATTTTGACTTAATAACCATGATTCCATTTCATGTCAAATCAATCATTTGATGAATCACTAGAAAACCCTATGTCTAGTATTCATCTTGCCTTGACCAAGGTCTTCGGGATCAAAAACTATGAAAACATAGGAGATTTTCCTATTCTACTAGATTTGTGATAGATCCTTTATTGACTATTCATTAGATCATACACCCAATGTGAGCCCTTTATGATTGTCATGCAATCAGAAAATACATAAAAGTGTTTGATATCGTGCACAAGGACACCATGGTGCTTCAAATCAAAGGACTAATTAATGCACTATCGTATTTAGGAAGTTCTCATTCGAGGAACAATGCTTTCCAATTGAGAATTTTCCAGCGGGCCGTTCAATGTACTCATTCCCTAACAAGCACCCACACATATGCATTAACATCCCTACGCCATCTATGGAATGAGATTTTCTTTTTTTGAGTATGCATTATGTGTGCGAGTCTATCAAGTTTATCAATGTCCCATCTCAATGAACCCTCGACTTAGAATATGTTTAAGATCAAAGTTATAGAGGCATATTTTTTGTGGAGGACACTCGCTCCACTCAAACATCTCTTCTACTAATGATCTCGCAGATCGAACTGTATCGCTTTATAATGTGCTTGGATCTTTAATGAGATATTAGCTCCTTTGCTTGTGCAACAACCCTGTTGTTATCATAATAGAACAAAACTGGATCAACAATGGTAGGGACTACACTCAACTTTTGGATGAATTTCCTTATCCAAATATCTTCTTTCGCTGCATCACATGCTGTGATGTATTCAGCTTCGGTGGTGGAGTCCGCAGTTGTCTCTTACTTGGAACTTTTCCAACTGACCGCTTCACCATTTAGCATGAATACAAATCCTAACATGGACTTTAAATCATCTACATCAGACTCAAAGCTAGAATCAGTAAAGACTTCTAGCTTCAGTTCTCCATTTTCGTAAATGATAGGTGCATATTTTGAAATATTTTTATATCAAATCCTTTATACTTTTATTGCTTTATTCTTATTAATATTATTTTTTTATTAATGTTTTGTGTTAGGGAATAAATTGAAGCATGTTTCCAGACTTGTGTAGTTTTTGTAATTTGAGCATAACTTCATGATCAAAAGCTCTATGGACCTGAAGCTTGTTTCATTTGAAAGCCAAGAGATAGAGTACAACTTTTATGTTGGAGGCTCAGCCCAATTCAGTCTTGATGATAGCAAAAAATTCATGCAAGTAATTACACAAAATGGATCACCAAAATTCGGATCAGAGTTCAGCCCAATATTGACTTATTTTACCAATTCGGTTATATATCTTGAGCCTAAATTTATTTTGGTATGAAATTAGGATATGTTATACCCAAGAGGTAAATAAACAAGTTTTTTGAAGACAAGATGGTGTGAAAATGTGTCGAAATGGTAAAACTATAGGCTGCAAGTTGCTGCTGATGTTACAGGGCGGCTCTTGGACATAACTTGGTAATTTGACCATATCTCCTTCATCCGATCGCCAAATTTGACAAAAGATATATGAAAATATATCAGCGCTGAAAGATCTACAATTTTGATTCTTCACGTATCTTCAAAATCGAGCTGTATTGATCAAAAAATATAATTTAATTCAGTGGATGAGAAATTTGTGTAACAACTTACCAACTCTTGGCAACTAGCATACCACTTGACCCCTCCATTATTTGTTTGGCCTCTAGCTTACTCCAAGTACTATAAATAGGCCATGTATTAAGCTTGTAAGAGAGGGGGGGTAGAGGATTTCTTTAGGCTAAGTTATCTAGTTTGTATGTTTTCTAGTATTGTAAGTTTTCTAGTAGTAATAGAAATGCATTCTCTAGTTTCTCTTATATTTTTAGTCTTTGTTACTTTTATTATGTCTTTCTAAATTTCATTTTGCTGAGGTAAAATGGTGAATCTCTTGATGTAGGAAGAGAAATGGTTATAAGGGTAGAAATTTTTTAAGTATGTTGTATTATTATTTTTATTTTTGATCTAAACCCTACTTGTTTTGTGGTGATTCTTGATTTATGTATCTCCAATGGCACAACAAATAGTTGGGTTCATTTAGCTTATTGTACGATTTTACCCCACCAACTGCTAACGTGAAACCTTAATTTGTTGTTGACGAAGGTGTACATAAATGCTTGATCCCATAAATAAGTGTTGGCGTTAAGAGATAATTTGCAATAGTAAGACAATATCATGATTACCTTATTGCATGAGTTACTTGATAATATCTTCCCATTGGAACCTTCATTATGTATGGATTCCAATTGTGGCAATTAATAGAGGTAAAAAGAATAAATAACCATTTCTTTATCCAAAACTCAAGAGTGGATCCCTAATCCTTAGTACTTTTATTACTTCGGTTTTTCTTTAGTTACATCATACATTAATTGTTCATATATTTTGATTCACATAAACTCCATCTTTTTAGAAATATAAACTTGAATTCTTCAAACAACTTCCCTGTGGATCGACCTCGGACTCACGAGAAATTTATTACTTACTACAACCTGCACTTGGGTTTGCAACCTTAAAGTTGTAGCAAGTTTTTGGCGCCGTTGCGGGGAAGGCAAGGTAAGTATTCAGGTTTGTTAATATTTTTTCTTTGTAAATATAGTTTGTTTATTTTCTTTATGGATATATGGTTATATGGTATTGTAGTCATAATTCTCGATGTTTAGTAAGAAATAATTCCGAAACTTTGTTTGGAAATTTGTTTGAATCATCTCCACACACTTCCACCATGACTGAAAATGAAAGTGTCCAGGATGAAAATGAGAATCAACAGGTGCGTACCATGCGTTATTACTTGCAACTTCCTCGAAATTCTTCTCCTTCTTGTTTCATTTTCCTCTAAATGCAAACAATTTTCGATTCAAGTTAGGTACGATCCCTTTACTTCCTAATTTCCATGGTTTAGACTCTGAAAGCCCTTACTTGCATTTAAAAGAATTTGATGAAGTATGTGCCACTTTTGATGATCAAACTTGCACAAATGAGATTGTTAAGCTCAAATTATTTCCTTTCTCTTTAAAAGATAAAGTAAAAAATTGGCTTAATTCTTTAAAACCTAGGTCAATTGGCACTTGGCAAGAAATGCAAGCTGCATTCTTGAAAAAATTCTTTCCAACTCATAAAACTAATGCTTTGAAAAGACAAATTCAAAATTTTTCTCAAAATTCGAATGAAGTTTTCTTTCAATGTTGGGAAAGATTTAAAGATTTGTTGAATTCATGCCCACATCATGATTTTGAAAAATGGCACTTAATTAGTTTCTTTTATGAAGGTTTAACTCCTGAAACAAAACAATTTGTTGAAACAATGTATAATGGTGAGTTTCTTGATAAGGAACCTGATGAAGCCCTAGAATATCTAGATCATTTGGCAGAAAACTCGCAATCATGGCATAGTGTTAATTCTTCCGAAGATTCTATTAGATCTAATGTTGCTAATAGTAATAAAGGAAAATATTACCTTAGCGCAGAAGATGATCTAAATGCTAGGCTTGCTAGTTTAACAAGAAAAGTTGAAGCCATAGAACTTAAAAAAGTAAAGGAAATCAAATTTATAAAAGAGGAAGAAGTTTGTAGCAATTGTGAAATTTTGGGCCACTCCACCAATGAATGTCCAAACATTCTAGCACAAGAAAATTTTATGAACACATTCAAAAAACCTTTCAATTCTCCATATTCTGAAACTTACAATCCACAATGGAGAAATCATCCCAATTTCAGTTAGCGATATGATAACTGTGCCCAACCACTGCATTCACAAAAACCACAAAACTTTCATTCTTATCTACCTCCACATACAAAATCCATTGAGGAGACTTTGCAAGCATTTATGCATGAACAAACAAACATCAATAATCAGACTTCACAAGCTATCAATGAGATCAGAAACACACTTTCAACACTGACAACTTCTTTGCGTACTCATGAAAAAGGTAAATTTCCTGCTCAACCTCAACCTAATCCTTCTACTCAGTGTCATGTTTCTTCTTCAGGTGAAAATACAGTCAAGGAGGCTAATTCAGTTACAACTCTTCGAAATGGAAAAGTTGTTGACAAGACTATTCATCCCAAGGAAAAAGTTTCTAATCCACCTCTAGAAATGAAAAATGAAAATAGTCTTGACGACAAAGGAAAGTTTGAAGAAGGTAAGCGTGAAAATAATGAAAAAGAAAAATATTTACCTCCAGCACCCTTTCCTCAAAGATTGCAAGCAACTCAGAAATTGAACTTAAATGCTGAAATTTATGAAATTTTTAAACAAGTCAAGATTAATATTTCATTATTGGATGCAATCAAACAAGTTCCACCTTATGCCAAATTTTGAAAGATTTATGTACAATCAAAAGAAAACATCATGTACAAAAGAAGGCATTTTTAACTGAAAGTGTTAGTTCAATCATTCAACAATTCACTCCACCAAAGTATAAAGATCCAGGTTGTCCAACCATTTCATGTATCATAGGAAACACTAGAATAGAGTGTACTTTGCTTGATCTTGGTGCTAGTGTAAATCTTCTACCTTTCTCAGTTTATGAACAGTTAGGTTTGGGAGAACTTAAAACAACTTCTGTTGTACTCCAACTAGCTGATCGTTCAATTAAAGTTCCAAGGGGATAGTAGAAGATGTGTTGGTATAAATTGATAAGTTTTACTTTCCAGTTGATTTCATTGTTTTGGACACAGAGCCTGTTGCACAAACACATACACAAATTCCTATCATTTTGGGTCGTCTTTTTCTTGCAACTTCAAATACTTTGATCAATTGTAGAAATGGTATTTTGAAGTTATCATTTGGAAATATGACTTTGGAACTAAATGTGTTTAATGTTTGTATGCAACCTGCAGAAGATGTCGAAGTACATGAAGTGGATTCAATTGAGGAACTTGTTCATGAATACTTTACTACTACTAACTCTTCAGATTCTTTGGAGACTTGTTTTGAAAGTGAAAGTATTTATAGAAAGGAACAAACTAATATTATCTCTGAATTTTACAGGTACAAGAAAAATATTTTTGGAAGCCAAGGTTCGAAAAACTTTCATCATCAACAGAAAAATCTATTCCATCAAGTATTAAAGCTCCCGTGGTTGAATTGAAACCTTTGCCAGTTAATTTGAAATACTCTTTTTTGGGTGAGAATGAGACTTTTCCAGTAATAATTTCTTCCAAACTCGATGCATTTCAAGAAGGTAAGTTGATCGAAACTCTGAAAATGCATAAGAATGCTTTAGGATGGACCATTGCTGATATTAAAGGTATTAATCCTTTCATTTGCACACATAACATCTATCTAGAGAAAAATGCTAAACCATCTAGAGAAATGCAACGAAGGCTAAATCCTAATATGAAAGATGTAGTAAGAAATGAAGTCATTAAACTCTTAGATAATAGAATTATTTATTCTATTTCTAATAGCAAATGGGTAAGTCCTACTCAAGTTGTACCTAAGAAATCTGGAGTTACTGTAGTCAAGAATGAGAATGATGAATTAATTCCAACTAGAACTGTTACTGGTTGGCGAATGTGCACTGACTATAGAAAACTCAACTCAGTTACTAGAAAAGATCATTTTCCATTACCTTTCATGGATCAAATTTTAGAAAGAGTTGTGGGACATAAATTTTATTGCTTTTTAGATGGATATTCTGGTATAATCAAATTGCAATTGCACTTGAAGATTAAGAGAAAACAACTTTTACATGTCCTTTTGGTACTTTTGCATATCGAAGGATGCCTTTTGGATTATGTAATGCACCAGCTACATTCCAACGATGCATGCTTAGTATTTTTAGTGACATGGTTGAACGTTTTCTTGAAGTCTTCATGGATGATTTTTCTATTTTTGGTAATTCATTTGATGATTGCTTATCTAATTTAGAAAAGGTTTTGATCAGGTGTGAAGAAAAGAATCTTGTGCTCAATTGGGAGAAATGTCACTTCATGGTAACAACTGGTATTGTTCTTGGACACATTATATCATCAGAAGGTATTGAGGTTGATAAATCTAAAATTGAGTTAATTGTCAATTTGCCAACACCAAAGATTGTGAAGGAGATTAGATTATTTTTAGGACATGCTGGTTTTTATAGAAGATTTATCAAAGATTTTAGTATAATATCTAAACCTTTGTGTAATCTTCTAACAAAAGACACTATTTTTGAATGGACTGAAAATTGTGAAAATGCTTTTGTTAAGCTTTAAAGCATGCTTACGTCTGCTCCAATCATGCAGCCTCCAGATTGGACTTTACCTTTTGAAATAATGTGTGATACTAGTAATTATGCTGTTGGAGCTGTCTTGGGACAAAGAAAAGATAAAAAACCATATGTTATTTACTATGCAAGTAAAACTTTAAATGGTGCTCAATTGAATTATACAACAACTGAAAAAGAATTACTTGCTGTAGTTTTTGCATTGGATAAATTTCGATCTTATCTTGTTGGCTCACCAATTGTTGTTTTCAGCGATCATGCAGTTTTGAAATATCTTTTGTCAAAAAGGATGCTAAACCAAGACTGATTAGGTGGATTCTCTTACTGCAGGAATTTAATGTTACTATTCAAAATAAAAAGGGAGTAGAGAATGTAGTGGCTGATCATTTGTCGAGACTTGTTTGTGATGACTCGTTTCAAACCACACCTATTAATGACACTTTCCGTGATGAACAATTATTTAATGTTTCTTTTTTACCTTGGTTTGCTGACATTGTTAATTTTCTTGTGACAGGAAAGATGCCATCGCATTGGAACTCTCAAGACAAAAAGAAGTTTTTGACTGAGGCTAAAATTTTTTATTAGGATGATCCATACCTATTCAAATATTGTTCGGATCAAATCTTTCGAAGATGTGTGCCTGACAATGAGATAGGTAATATTGTCAATTTTGTCATTCAGAAGCATGTGGTGGTCATTTTTCTGTAAAGAAAACTACTACAAAAATCTTGCAATGTGGATTTTATTGGCCAACTCTTTTCAAAGATACTTATACTTTCTGCAAAAGTTGTGAAAATTGTCAAAAGTTAGGGTCCCTTTCAAAGAGAAATATGATGCCCCTACACCCTATCATAGTGATTGAAATCTTTGACTATTGGGGTATTGATTTTATGGGGCCATTTCCATTATCATTTGATTTTCTTTACATATTGGTTGCCATATATTATGTTTCAAAATGGATCGAGGCAATTTCTTGTCGAAACAATGATCACAAAACCTAGATCTATTATCAGTGATGGGGAAAATATTTTTGTAATAAAGTTTTCGAAACTTTAATGAAGAAATATGGAATCATACATAAAGTTGCAACCCCTTATCACCCTCAGACAAATGGATAAGTTGAACTTGCAAATAGAGATAAAACAAATTTTGGAGAAAATAGTTAACCCAAACCATAAAGATTGGTCTCTTAGACTTACCGATACACTTTGGACATACAGAACTGCTTTCAAAATATCATTAGGCATGTCTTCTTATAGGATAATTTATGGAAAACCTTATCATTTACCTGTTGAACTTGAACATAAAGCTTATTGGACAATCAAAATGTTTAACTTCAACCTTGATGAAGCTTCAAAATTGCGCAAATTGCAAATCAATGAACTTCAAGAGAATTCTAAAATTTATAAATCAAGAATCAAAGATTTTCATGATAATAAAATTTTAAGAAAAATATTTGAGGTTGGTAAAAAGGTTTTGCTTTATAATTCTCGATTGCATTTGTTTCCTGAAAAATTGAGATCAAGGTGGAGTGGTCCTTTTGTTGTAAAAAAAGTATATCCTTATGGGACAATTGACATTGAGAATCCTAGAAATGGTAACATAATTAAAGTAAATGGACAAAGAGTTAAACCATTTCTAGAAAATCAATTTTCACAAGTGGAAATTCTTTTTCTTTCTAACCCTTGTTATGATTAGTGTTGTATATACTCATTTTTCTCTGACATTATTTTTTTTTTCTTCTTCTTTTATTTTTTTTCTTTTCCCGGTTAAATGGCGGATAACGGTACTCCGTGGCTATAAAAGTCGGACTTGTCAATTTCCAAAACAACTGAAATCTTTGTACAAATTTTCTTTGTTTTTCTCATTCTCTTTTTTTGTTCTTTTCAAAATGGGTGACATTTTTCTAACTCTCAAGAAGCGATTTCCTTTTCTTCCTAAAAATACAATTTTGAAAATTTATAAAATCAGGATTGAAAGATTGAGGATGCTTATGCACAAGGGCATTCCGGAGGACATACGATGGATAATTGAAGCAAAGGTAAGGGCAGGTGAGTTTTCACATGAGTTTTCAGATTTGCTTACTAGATACATGTCTGGTTTTGGTAAAAGCATACATTCAAAAAAATGAAGGGCGAAAAAAATGAAAGTTTGTCATATTTGTGCTAGATGGACTTGCAACACAAAGTGTGGTTCTTTAGGAATGGTCTCTAAAAATCGAGAAGATAAACTTAAATTCATTAGGGATGGACTGAGTAAGGAGTCTTTAGATCATATTATATTGACTCTTGAGACGCATTCATGTGGATTGGTACAACGTGCAATTCTTGATTTATGGGATCGTTTTCGAAATGAATATGAGCTTTATAGTCTTGGGAATCTGACATTAAAAGACTCTGTTTGCCAGTTTATAAGAACTGGATGGGAAGCATATCCTCGACCCATAGAGGGCGTTTAAGCCGTTACTGGACGTAAAACCAGAGGAAGATGTGAGCCATAATCACAACTACATGTACATACACGTGTTAGTAGGTAATTTTTAAATTTTGTATGTGCCTTTATTTTCAACCTTTTTGACAAAAGAAAAAGACATGCAATAAATGCATTCCCTGTTCACACCTCAATAAATATCACCGTACTCACTCTATTTTTGCACAACTTATTTTCAAAAGCAAAAAAAAATGGAAGTTTCTTCAACTCGCAAATTTAATTCCATTTGTGTTTTTTATGGATCTAATTTAGGAAAAAATGGTGAGTTTATAGGGGCAGCCAATAACCTTGGTAGAACTTTAGCAGAAAGAAAAATTCATTTAGTGTATGGGGGAGGCAGTTTGGGGTTAATGGGGAGTGTTGCTATTTCAGCTTATGTAGGAGGTGTTAAAGTTCTGGGAGTTATCCCAAAATCTTTAACAATATAGAATATCACAGGTATGACCATTGGAGATGAGCTAAAAGTGTCACATATTCAGGACAGAATGCCTAACATGTTAAACAATGCGGATGCATTCATCATTTTACCTGGCGATTTTGGTACACTGGAGGAATTATTCCAAATTATCTCTTGGGCACAACTCAACATTCACCAAAAACCTATAAGTATTCTTAATGTTAATGGTTTTTATGATGGTTTGCTATTTTTTGTAGATCATGCTATGAAAAAAGGTTTTATTTCAACTTCTGCGAGAAGAATCATCATTTCTGCTCCGACACCTGACCAGCTGATTGATCAACTTCTAGCATATGTGCCAAAACCTGATCCAACCTTGACCAATGTGGATTAGTCCAACAGGAACAATGGTCGAAAATGCAAATTGAATTTGACTCTCAGTCTGTGATACTTATTGTTAATGATTTTATCTAATAGTATGTGCTTTTTTTTGTTGTTGTTTCAGCTTTAATAGCCGCATTTCAGGTGATATCTTTCAAACTTTACTTTTTTATTTTTGACATTAGGGACAATGTCTCGATTAGGTTGGGGGGAGGGATAATTGATATCATGACTTGTATATTCAATGTGTGTTTTTCTAGTATTTAAAAAAAAAAAAAACATATAAATCAAGTGTTTTTTTTATGGGTCCGTTGAAAGCATGAAAAAGGTAGCTGAGTAAAGGGTAATTGTAACACTTTTGAGATGCATCCCTTTTTTTTTTTTGCATAACATGGCAGGTTTGTAAAGTTTTTAATTAATGTTTGTGAATTATCAATTTTTTTTTGAGTCGTATAGGTTCTTCCAACTTCAATGATTAAAATTAAGCATGAATAATATGGTTTGATTAATTATGGGTGTTGTTTTGGACTTTGATGTTGTTATTTGGTTATATATTTTTGCGATAATTATACTCAAATTTTTTTTGCACAAATAGTTATGTTATTTAGTGTGAAGACAATCATGTCAAAATAGATAGTTCTTATGCCCTTATTCTAATCATCACTTGAATCTTCAACATGTAGGGGTTGAGTATTAGAAATTTTACTTTTGGTCTGTCGAGGCGAACGAGAGATAGTGCACCACTAGAAAAATGATTAAGGCATTAGGCTTTCTAACACCATTGCCAAATCATTGTTCCCTATATGATGTTTCAAGAAAATATCCTCCTAGTAAACCACTTTGAGCCTTACAATAAATAAATAATTTTTTTTGTAACCATATTTTTTAACCTAGCCTAAATACACTATTATCCAACCCTTGTTCTAAAAATGATTGGAGTTTAAGAGACATTTAATTGACAGCTAAAACTTACAAAAGAAATTTAGGTTGGAATAGAAGATAAGTGTGGGGGAGTTTTTTTAAAAAAAAGAAAAAGAAAAAGAAAAACAATAAAAAAAAAGTTGCAAAGTGCTACAAGTTGCAACTAAAAATGAGATATTGCAAGATGAATAAGAGGGGTCCAATTCAATAACAATAGACTCCAGTGTGAAATTTGTGGAGTTGGAGAATTCTTCATCGATAAATTTTATATCTCTAATTCCATGAAGTTTTTAGAACCTTTGTTGCATCCTATTCTTTTATTTCTTAGCTACATTACCACCCTTTGGCCCCATTACAACCATTGTTGAAGACCTTTTGATTTCGTGTGGTGCCTTCAGTGTAGTGGAGATTTGCACCAAAGGAAGAGCCTATGATGTTTAACTTTTCTGTTAGAGATTGGGTGATGGTTTTTGTAAGGTTTTATGAGAATTCACTTATTTGAAACATGCATAGTTTCATCACTATTGACATTAACTGTCCACACACACATTTGAGTATGATTATTGTGGAAATATATTGATTTTTGAATGACTAAGAGTTAAACTCAACACTTGTTTGATTTTATTTTCATATTACTTTGTTGCTTCATGAGAATAAAAGTTGGAAGATAGTTATTACAGGTGTTTGTAGGTATCACTGCTGGAAACCTTCACGAGACTACAACTCGTCCTCTATGGGCCACCTAGGGGTTTAAAGGCTTGTTGCATATGCTAAATGCAATCGTGATTTCCTACGCAAGTGGATTAGTTTATATTTGTTTTAAACTTGCTCGAGGATAAGCAAGGGTTAAGTGTGGGGGAATTTGATAGGTGCATATTTTGACATATTTTTATATCAAATCCTTTATACTTTTCTTGCTTTATTCTTGTTAATATTCTTGTTTTATTAATGTTTTGTGTTAGGGAATAAATTGAAGCATGTTTCCAAACTTGTGCAATTTTTGTAATTTGAGCATAACTTCATGATCAAAAGTTCTATGGACCTGAAGCTTGTTTCATTTGAAATCCAAGAGATAGAGGTACAACTTTTATGTTGGAGGCTCAGCCCAATTTAGTTTTGATGATAGCAGAAAATTCATCCAAGTAATTACACAAAATGGATCACCAAAATTTGGATTAGAGTTCAGCCCAGTATTGACTTATTTTACCAATTCGGTTATATATCTTGAGCCCAAATTTATTTTGGTAAGAAATTAGGATATGTTATACCCAAGAGGTAAATAAACAAGTTTTCTGAAGACAAGATGGTGTGAAAATATGTCGAAATAGTAAAACCATAGGCTGCAAGTTGCTGCTAATGTTATAGGGCGGCTCTTAGATATGACTCGGTAATTTGACCATATCTCCTTCATCCAATCGCCAAATTTGACAAAAGATATATGAAAATATATCAGCGCTGAAACCATAAGGGGAGAAATTGTTTAAGTATGTTGTATTATTATTTTTATTTTTGATCAAAACCCTACTTGTTTTGTGGTGATTCTTGATTTATGTATCTCCAATGTCACAACAAATACTTGGGTTCATTTAGCTTATTGTACGGTTTTACCCCACCGACTGCTAACGTGAAACTTGATTTGTTGTTGACGAAGGTGTACATAAATGCTTGATCCCATAAATAAGTATTGGCGTTAAGAGATAATTTGCAATAGTAAGACAATATCATGATTACCTTATTGTATGAGTTACTTGATAATATCTTCCCATTGGAACCTTCATTATGTATGGATTCCAATTGTGGCAATTAATGGAGGTAAAAAGAATAAATAACCATTTCTTTATCCAAAACTCAAGAGTGGATCCCTAATCCTCAGTACTTTTATTACTTCGATTTTTCTTTAGTTACATCATACATTAATTGTTCATATATTTTGATTCACATAAACTCCATCTTTTTAGAAATATAAACTTGAATTCTTCAAACAACTTCCCTGTGGATCGACCTCGGACTCACGAGAAATTTATTACTTACTACAACCTGCACTTGGATTTGCAACCTTAAAGTTGTAGCGGTAAACTAAGAAGATATCCTTAGACCTTCACAAGTACTTATGGACCGTCTTTATAGATTTCCAGTGCTCCTCACCCAGATTAGATTGATATATGCTCGTGACCCTCAAAGCATATATGACATCAGGCCCCGTACATAACAATACATACATAATGCTTCTAATTGCGGATGCATATGGTATGCGAGTCATTCTTTCTCTTTCTTTCGGAGTCTTTGGGGACATTGACTTCGAAAGAGAAACCCCATGACTCACGGGTAAGAATCCTCTTTTAGATTTGTAACACCCCTTAACCTAACTGCAGAACCTAAACAAGCTTATACAGTTAAATTAAGAAATGTTAACTTTTCAACTATACTAGAGTTATGGTTTTAATAAAAGTTCCACTTTTTGGCTATAAGAGAAAGAACTTGAATTCATTTGTTGTTTCATTTCATTTTAAACACACCACATACATAAATCAAAATTGAGTACATCTGTTTACAAAATTATAACAGAGAAGCTTATTTAAAAATAAAATAGAATTTTCATAATAGGCTACAAAATAGCTCGAAGCAAGGCATATGAACAAATCTCTATCCGGCCGCTCTAGAGACTCAGTCAACCTCTAAACCTGTACATTTTCACCAACATCACATGAATCTAATGAGCTAAAGGCTCAGTAAGGCGAAACTGATGCAATAATAATAAGATACATGCACATATCATAAATCATTAAATGCATTATTCAATTTAATATTTTTCATTCATAAATTATTCTTTAGGGCCCTTGAAGTGCGGTACCTAACTAATAGTGATAGACCGTGGTTTTCGAAATCTGTTCAAAATGATTGGCCATTATGAGAAATAATACGAGGTTTCCATATTTGGTTTTTCAACCTCAGGTATTAGCCGTATTCTGTCTCATTCATTGTGGCTTTCCTATACCAATTTTTCAACCTGAAGTATTTGCGACCATTTGTTGGGTCCGCCGATTTCTCCCACGTCCCTTGTCTACCTGACCATCAATCAAGTACCATACTTCATTTTCAAAAACCTCATTTTATATTCTTAATAGTATCATGCTTTATGAAGCATAAATGCATCAAACATTACATCATTTGACAAATAATGACAATCAGATTAAAACATGAGCAACATTATATGATTCTTGTGATACAACAAATGAAAGTTTCAACTTACCTTAAGTCCACTTTGTGTTAAGTGAAAAGGTTAATCTCTTTGGAAGATAGGATATGTTAAAGGCCTACCATAATCAAATCATGTACCTTTCAATATCCTTTTAATAAGTCACATAATCTATTCTAATAAAAATCAACATACACTTTTCAATCTTTTGTAAATAATTCCATATCAATTACACGACCTCAAAAACATTGCATACTCTATATTTTACTACTAATACAAGACATTAAATATTAGGGCAACCATTAAATAACTAATAATCCAAACATAAATATTAGGGCAACCCCTAAAACATGCACACAATCCAAATTAACATGAGTAAACTCGATTCTAACTTAAATTAATTCTTACCATCAATTAAGAAAACTAATTGCGATTGTTCTCAATCATTCATAGGAATTTCCAAAAACAATATAAACATTATAAGATTAATAAAAATAAGTAAATTAAGCATATTTCACAAAACTATCAATTTTGTTAGAAACTAGCTTAACTATCTTGGTTTTGTCTTCAAGTCTATCCCACTTAAGTTTTCATTCATAAAAAAATATACTAAAACATGTAACCATCCAAGATACAATAAATTCATCATAAGAGATATTGAAAAAGAATATACCTTGATTAAGTTGGATTTAAGATTCAAAATCAACGGTTTTCAAGTTTAAAAGGGTTGAAACTTATTCTACTTTGTGTTTTATAGATTCCTACGGATTGAATTCAATTTTTGTGAGTATGGGAGTATAGAAATTTGGGAGAAATATAGAAAAGAAGGGCTGGTCATTTTTTATGTGCTTCCACAAGAAAATATGGCTAAAATGACTTCTTTGAGATTTCAAAGAGAGGTAAGTGAAGAGTGATGATTGGTTGCATCATGCTTGGTATCTTCTATGCCAAAAGCCACATTTATGGGCTAGGGAGATGCAAAGAATTGTTGCTTTGGTGTTATAACCAAGTGTAATGTGGTTTAGAATGATTTCATACAACATAGTCAACCTACCAATCAAATTGCACCATTTTACAAGACTTGTAGTTAATTTATGTTTCAGTTCTTGAAAAATTCTTTCACAAGCATCGGTCCACAAGAACTTTACATTCTTTCTTGTAAACATTGTCAATTGAGTTGCTATCTTTGAAAACCCCTGAACAAATCGTCAATAGTACTCTGCTAATCACAAGAAACTCTTTACTTTTGATACATTTGTTGGTGTTGGCCACTTAATGACAACTTTTACCTTACTTGGATCAACAGAAATACCATTCTTGGACACTACATAAACTAGGAATACCACTTGCTCAAGCCAAAATTCACACTTCTTGAATTTAGCATACAACTATTTTTCCTTAAGAACTTGCAGCACAATGTTCAAATGTTCCTTGTACTCTTCTTTATCATGTGAATAAATTAGGATATCATTAATAAACACAATCACAAATTTATCGAAATATTACTTGAACACCCTATTCATTAGATCCATAAAAGCTACAAGGGTATTGATTAAACTGAAGGGCATCACTAGAAATTCATGATGTCCATACCTTGTTTGGAATGCAGTGTTTTGTATGTCTTCTTGCTTGATCTTCAATTGATGATAACCAGAGCGCAAATCAGTCATAGAAAATACTGATATTTTATACAATTGATCAAACAAATAATCTATTCTTGGAAGTGGATACTTATTCTTGATTGTTACTTTATTCAACTCTCTATAATTAATGCACAACCGCAATGTACCATTCTTCCTTTTCACGAACAACATAGGTGCTTCCCAAGGAGAATAACTAGGGCGAATAAAACCCTTATCAAGTAATTCTTGCAGTTGAACTTTTAACTCTTTTAATTCTGTTGGTGCCATTCGATATGGTGCTTTAGAAATAGGAGTAGTTCCTGGCATAACATCAATCACAAATTTAATCTCTCGAGGTGGTGGTAGTCCTGGTAAATCATCTGGAAATACCTCAAGAAATTCTCTAACTACATCTACATTTTATGGTTTTAATTGTGCTTCGACTGAAGTATCTAGAACACTTACCAAATATCTAATGCAACATTTATTCAACATATTTTGAGCTTTCAAAGCAGTTATAATTGGTAAGGACCGTGACAATGAGGTACCACTAAACATAAATTGTTCTTCTCCAGGTGGTTGAAAATCATAATCTTTTTGTTACAATCAATTATTGCATGATATTTGGTAAGCCAATCCAGACCCAAAATAACCTAAAAAATTGGCATCGATAAAACAATGAGATCTGCATAGAGAGTCCTATCACTAATATGAATAGAAAAAGCCCTTAACATTTTGTTGGAATCTATTTCTTCCCCAGATGGAACAGTCACACTGTACCTTTCTTTTAATAAATCTGGTGTAATGCCCAATTTTCTCACAAATGCACGTGATGCAAATGAATGCGTATATCCAAAATCTATCAATGTAATTGCAGGTATCCAAGAAATTAAAATAGTACTTGTGACTACAGAAGTATCTACATTAGTTTGTTCTTGTGTCATTGCATATACTCTCCTCTAAATTCTCCCATGTACTGTTGGGCAATCCTTTGCTATATGTCCAGGCTTTTTACACCTCAAATCAGTGGTTAGTACCACTAAAGCATTCCCCAAAATGATTCTTCCCATACTTAGCATATTTAGGCCTTTCAACTGCAGTAGAAGTCTGCCCAACTCTAGGACGCTTTTCATTCCCTTGGTTTGATTTTTGCTCTCATTTCTTCCACTAGTTCAAATTTCTTGAAGTGAATACTTGCTTCTTTTGTTGATGGAATTTCTCATTCTCTTTCTCATTTAAGTCAGCTATCAAAGCCTTGTCCACCAGTTCCGTAAACTCTATTGTTGAAGACATTCTCATATCTTTTCTAATTTCCAAATTTTTGCACATAATCACATATAGACATTCCTCCTTGTTTTAACTCTAGGAATTCTTTTACTTTGAGGGACCTAGCATCCCTGGTGAAATATTTATCATAAAAGATTGTTTTAAACCTCTCCCAAGTCAACTCTTCCATATTCATTGCAAGTTTAACTCCTTTCCACCAGGTTCTAGCATTATTCTTCAACAAGAAAATTGCACAGAGTACCTTTTCAGCATCATCAATTTGCATATAGTCAAAAACAGTGTCCAAAGATTTCACCTATTCCTCTACAATAATAGGATTAGACCCACCATTAAAATTAATAGATTCCATCTTTTTAAATTTCTCATACACAGTTTGTGAAGTATCCTATCGAGCTTGTGTTGGAGGAAGTAGTTGATTCTATTATTAGATTTTTTGTTGCATATCTAGCAATTGTTGTATCTATTCACCATGTATTCTAGTCTGTTGTTGAATGAGATCAGTCAAATTGTTCACTACACTATGATTACCTTCATGATCATCCATTGTCTTCTTTTTTGGTGCATGACTTGATATGCATTGCCCAATCTCATTTCATTCATTAGCCAATAATAAATGCATAATCATGATAATAACATGAAATGAAATATAAACAAATAAACACAAAGACAAATAAACAAATAGTTGATCGAGTTTTCCAGCTAGGATGTATTCATATGCCTTTTTCTATCTATAACCTCCACTCTGATACCACAAATTGTAACACCCCTTAACCTAACTGCAAAACTTAAATAAGCTAATACAGTTAAGTCAAGAAATGTTAACTTTTTAACTATACTAGAGTTATGGTTTTTATAAAAATTCCCCTTTTAGCTATAAGAGAAAGAACTTGAATTCATTTGTTGTTTCATTTCATTTTAAACACACCATATATATAAATCAAAACTGAGTACATCTGTTTACAAAATTATAATAGAGCGGCTTATTTATAAATAAAATAGAGTTTTCATAATAGGCTACAAAACAACTTGAAGCATGACATATGAACAAATCTCTGTCCGGCTGCTCTGGAGACTCAGTCAACCTCTAAACCTGTACATTTCCACCTGCATCACATGAATCTAATGAGCTAAAGGCTCAATAAGGTGAAACTAAAGCAATAATAATAGCATACATGCACATATCATAAATCATTAAATGCATTATTCAATTTAATAACTTTCATTCATAAATCATTCTTTAGGGCCCTTGAAGTGTGGTACCTAACTAATAGCGATAGACCGTAGTTTTCGAAACCTGTTCATAATGATTGGCCATTATGAGAAATAATACGAGGTTTCCATACTTGGTTTTTCAAGTTCAGGTATTAGCCGTATTCTGTCTCATTCATTGTGGCTTTCCTATACCAGTTTTTCAACCTCAAGTATTTGCCACCATTTGTTGGATCCGCCGATCCCTTCCACGTCCCTTGTCAACTCGACCATTAATCAAGTACCATACTTCATTTTCAAAAACCTCATTATATATTCTTAATAGTATTATGCTTCATGAACTGTAAATGCATTAAACATTACATCATTTGACAATTAATGACAATCATATTAAAACATGAGTAACATTATATGATTCTTGTGATACAGCAAATGAAAGTTTCAACTTACCTCAAGTCCTACCATAATCTCTTTGTGTTAAGTGAAAAGGTTAATCTCTTTGGAAGATAGGATGTGTTAAAGGCCTACCATAATCAAATCATGTACCTTTTAATGTCCTTTTAATAAATCACATAATCTATTCTAATTAAAATGACATACACTTTTCAATCTTTTGTAAATAATTCCATATCAATTACATGACCTTAAAAACATTGCATACTCTATATTTTACTACTAATCCAAGACATTAAACATTAGGAAAACCATTAAATAACTAATAATCTAAACATAAATATTAGGGCAACCCCTAAAACATGCACACAATCCAAATTAACATGAGTAAACTCGATTCTAACTTAAATTAATTCTAACCATCAATTAAGCAAACTAATTGCTATTGTTCTCAATCATTCATAGGAATTTCCAAAAATAATATAAACATTACAAGATTAATAGAAATAAGTAAATTAAACATATTTCACAAGACTATCAATTTTTCTAGAAACTAGCTTAACTAAAATATGTAACCATCCAAGATACTATAAATTCATCATAAGAAACATTGAAAAAGAATATACCTTGATTAAGTTGGAATTAAGCTTCAAAATCAACAATTTTCAAGCTTAAAAAGGTAGAAACTTGTTCTAGTTTGTGCTATATGAATTAATATGGATTGAATTCAATTTTTATGAGTATGAGAGTGTAGAAATTTGGAAAAATTTGTTGAAGAAGGGCTGCTCATTTTTGAGGAGCTTCAATATGGCTAAAATCACTTATGTGACATTTCAAATAGAGGAAAGTGGAGGGTGATGATTGGTTGCATCATGCTTGGTGTCTTCTCATGCCAAAAGCCACATTTATGGGCTAGGGAGATGACAAGAATTGATACTTTGGTGTTATAATCAAGTGTAATGTGGTTTAGAGTGATTTCATGCAACCTAGTCAACCTACCAATCAAATTGCACTATTTTGCATACTTTTAGTTCTTAGCCAAATGTAACATATTTCACGCTAATATTTAGGTAAATAATCACTTTAGAATGTAACAAGTATGGATTAATACAAATAATTTATTTCATGGCTATTCAACACATTAATCTTTCTTAATCGAGATACCGATCTTTTCACTACAAAAAGTCAGTTAAGTAATATGTTAATAAAAAAAAATAAAAGTTTGATCTCATATTTCTTGTACTAGTACATGTTAAAGTATAAGTGGAGCATATAGTAACAATTATTCATATTCGTGCAATCATGCTATTTGTATATCATAATCTAATAATGTATATTGATTAGATGCATATTCATGCAAGATATTTATTATTGGCTATGTAGGAGATGATTGGGCATTACAGGATTCTTCTATGCTAAACCTCTTTAGCACTATGTCTATGTGCATAGATTGGGATAGTACGATCATCTTTTTGGATCTATCTCTATAAATCTTAATTCCCAAAATATAAGATGCTTCTCCCATATCCTTCATAGAGAACTGAGTAGACAACCATGCCTTTGTTGATTGCAACATCCCTACGTCATCTCCAATAAGTAGTATGTCATCAACATAAAGGACCACAAAGGTCACTACGCTCCTACTAACTTTCTTATACGTACAGGGTTCATCTAGATTCTTGAGAAAACTAAACAATTTGATTACCTCATCGAATTAAAGATTCCAGCTTCATGGAAGCTTGTTTGAGTCCGTAAATGGATCTCTGGAGTTTGTAAAACTTTTTCTCATTTCCACTAGATATGAAGCCCTCTAGCTGCCTCATATAGATCTCTTCTTCAATATTTCCATTGAGAAAGGCGATCTTCACATCCATTTTCCATATCTCCTAGTCATAATATGCTAATATGACAAGCAATATCTGGATGGATTTTAGCATTGCCACTGGTGAAAAAGGTTTTCTCATAGTCAACACCTTACTTTTGAGTATAGCCTTTTGCAACCAATCATGCCTTATAGGTCACTACCTCTCCATCTACTCCATGCTTCTGCTTGTAGACCCAATTATAGCCGATGGGTACTATACACTATGGTGGGTCCATCAAGGTTCTTACCTTGTTGGAGTACATGGAGTACGTCTCAGTTGGCATTGATTTTTGCCATCTCCCCGAATCGATGTCTGACATCACTTCTTCATAATTCCTTAGATCATTATCCAAAGAATGCTCCTCTTTGTTGTTCTCTAACAAAAGACCTAGTCTAGCATACCACATATATATAGAACTATGATCATCTATTTTACGTTTGTTACTTTGTTGAATATGTAAGAGGGATTTATAAGGTTGGATAGTATATAAATCATTTGTCAAAGTCCTAACATGAACTAAAGAAGAACCAAAGTAAATGGAACCGTTTTCATCCATTATTGAAAAATAATAACCCTCTCTATCCAAACTTGGAATAGAGATAATGTTATTTATTAATTCATGAACATAAAGACAGGAATTTAAACTATCCTCTTTCTATTTCCTAATGCTAAGTAGATAGTTTATATAGCTAATGCAATAATTTTTATTCCATTTCCAAGCTTCAGGATCTGCTCTCCTCTACTCAGCTCCCTGTTTCTTGTCATCACCTGCAAATCATTGTCTAGATGAGTACCACATTCGGTATCTAATACCCAAGAAGCATCATTAACCAAAAAGTTAACTTCAATAATGAACATACTAGAACTCTTGTGGTGATTTGCAAGATACTCCTTGCAGTTCCACTTCCAATGTCCTAGCTTGCCACAATAGTGACACTTGTCATCTAGTTTGGAACCTTTCTTTATTCCACCTGAAGGCCTTCATAACCTTGTCCTTTGTAGAAGAACTTTTCTTCTTCTATTTCTTCGACCTTTCAGTCTTAGATTAGGATAAAGAGCCAACGAGTAGGACATGCTTCTCCTTCTTCATGATGGACTCAGTAGTCTTCAACTTGTTGACCAGTTCAGTAAGGCTAGTCTCTATTTTGTGCATGTTGAAGTTAACCACAAAGGAGTCAAATGAGGTAAACAAAGACTACAACATGAGATCCACATAGAGTTTGTTGTCCATAATGACTCTTAGGGACATGAGTCTCTCGATCAAGGCTATCATCTTCAGTCTATAATCATGAATCAAAGAGCCTTCCATCATACGACATCGAAAGAGCTCCCTAGATACTTGGTATCTAACTTGCCTTATATGTTCACCATATAATTCCTTCAAATGAAGGTGGATATCAGCAACATGTGCCATATTCTCATGTTGTCTTTACAACTCGTTTGACATAGATGCTATGATATAGTACCAAGCCTACATATCATCCTCAATATGTTGATGATAATTCTGGTGGAGCCAATGGTGCCATGTCAAGGATATAAACCCTCTTTTCAGATTGGAGAACTATCCAAAGGTTCCTTAACCAATCAACATAATTGGGACTAGTGAGTTTGTTGGTGTCAAGAATTGATGTAAGTAGATTTTTTTCCATACTATAAATTAGATATCTACAAAACACGAGGCAGAAAAAAAGCATACATTCAACAGTTTAATCATTTATAATAAGATATTTAATTATAAATATCTCCCACTAATTTTTTTCGAATCCCATCACCCTCATGATGAGAAATCATATTTCCTAGCAGGGTAGAAGTCCAATTAGTCTTATCATACACCCCAATTTTATGAGCCTATATTATAAAACAAAAAAGGTAGCTAACACATTAGTAATTGCATCCCATTCAACCTTTAAGCTATTTTGCCTCACTACTTCTCATACACTCCAATTTTATGAGCCCATATGGTACTAAATGTCAAGGGTGTCCCATCAAACATCTATGTGAATAGGACAACTAAAGTATGTCCCTATTCGTGGAATTATGCAAACTGCAAGTGCACGGTATCAAGTTTTAATACAATGATGAGTTGAGTTGAGTATCTACAAGAATTGTAATAAAAACTTGCATTAATTATCGTAGTTCAAATAGTCTCAATTTTATCCAAAAATCAAATGATGATTGGTAAACAAAGTAATGTAAGATTAAAAATGCAAAGAAAGGAATGAAGTTCTTTGAAGCAATATAACAAACACCTTATGAGCAAGATATTCTAGAGGAATGACTTACCTAATTTTCACTTGTGTTCTTCCTCCCAAAACATATGAATTCAAGTCAACAACACATGTAAGTTAAGAATTTCTAAACTCATTAATTCTCTCTCTCGAGTGCTGAATTGACTATGAGTTCCAATATAAATTTCAATCTCTATAAAAATTCAAGAATAAAACTTACAAAAGTTAAATGAATTCTTCTTCAAAACTTCAAAGGTTTTATAAACTTCTCAACTCTATGATTCCTAGGTTGTATTATCCTTATAATCATGTATAATCTTCCCACTCTCGAGTGTCGATTCTCATACATCAAATAATCTCAATTAGTGGCCAAATAATCAAGATGCAATACTAAATAAGATAACACAAAAAAGATAAATAACTTGAACTAATATTGTTTGGAATTCAAAACATAGGATCAAATAAGGTTACATTATCCTCTAGAAAGAAAAGTTCAGTTCATAATGGATGAATACAACTTCAAGAAATAAATAAGAAAGAACATAGAAATTGATCACTAATTTGTGAAGTGGGAGGAAAGGTTGAAGCTCTTATTGTCTTCAAGAATGACTTCCTTTGTTGATGCAATTATTATCCTCAACTTCTCAAGATGATTACTCATCTTTTCTTCTCCCAAGAGTCTTCAAAAGAACCCCTGAAATTGTCCTCTTTTTTTTCTTGGTTGTTCTCCCCTTTTTATCTCCACCAAAACTCCTTTTTTTGCAAGTTGTAGCTAACCCATTTCTTAGTCATCTTGTCTCCTCTTTTAGCAATCATTTTTCTTCTTTTTAGCCTCACTTTTTTTATTTTATGACACACTTTTTAGCACATAAAATCTGGTTCAAGTGTCTCCCATATCTCATTTATTCCCTTAAAATCAGGTGAAAAGAAAAAGTAGACCGTGTGTAGGAAAAGTGACCATGCTGGGGCATGCTCAGACCATGTCGGGGCATGCTCAAACTATGTTGGGGTAAGCTTTTTGTGTTGAGGCATGCTAGCTACTAGATTGGCATGCCGTGGCATACTCCTTTTTGCTTATTTTTCTTCTTTTTTTAGGCCTTGTCGTGACCTGGTATGATTGTGCCGCGGCATGCCATTTTCTTGTTCATATTTTTGGCTTATTTTGTTCTTCATTTTCCTTATTGACTTGCATTTTGGAGAACTGTTCTATAATACATCAAAACATGACTAAAAACTAGATAAATTACTTGAGATTGATCAAATAATTAGTCTAGAAGTACTTAATTTGTTGGTATATAACCAACTTATCAAATACCCCCAAACTTGAAGATTTGCTTGTCCTCAAGCATCAAATATGAATTGTCAATAACAACCCCTCTATGAATTAGGTTTCCAGAGTCAAGAATGATTTTTCTAACATCTCATCTCAGAAGATTAGAAAATATATCCAGTTTACATGTTAACATGCATATTGATTTCACTTAACTTCATGGTCTTGTATGTGTGAGTATGAAAATAGTAGTTTATCAACTTGTATTTATCATCCATATAGGTTTGTAAAACCAACTACTCCTATTTGATCAACTTTTGAAATGCTTACCAAACTCCATAGGCTTGTGTTTCATATTTATCTCCACTGATGTAGGTAGATCATAGCATCAAAGATCAAAAGAACTTCCAAAACTTATAATGTGAGGCTTGGGTAATGGTGGGAATATATGAAAAATTATAGCTAAAAATTACCCATTTGCATAATCATACTAGAATCTTTATGAATGAACACCAACTTCATCATCGATCCCTTCACTTTTCTTTATTAAACATCCTATTTTTCTTCTTTTTTATCTTAGATTACCCCCAAACTTATTTCTTTTGTTGTATGTAATGGGGTTCTATTTGTTTTAGGGAGTTCAAATCATATACCTCAATTCATAATTAGTTCATTTTCATCATTTTTCAATCTTTTCTTCTCTTTATTTTCATTTTTTTAATACTACAAATCATTCAAGAATAATTGTGAAATGAGGAGAAAAAGGGTAGAAAATTGGAATCTTTTATAAAGCTCGATAATGTGTATGGGGTGTCCAAAAAATTATTTCATTAGGCTCAAGAGGGGACACTAGGGAATAACTCAAGTATACGTTGATTTCAAAGGCTCAAACAGTTCAAAAATGGCCTAAATCATCTCCCTAATGCTATACCACCTAGGATTTCATCTCAACTAGTGATCAAATAAGTTCTGGAGGTTAGTGGGATTATTTAGGAAATAATTAGACCTTATAAACTGTCTCTAAATAATTAAATGTAACTCAATAAACTACTTAGTGCATCAAGATTCATAAGACCTCATAAAGTAAATAAGACCAATTTTTTATGTTTAAGCATGTAAACAAATGTACATATTCTAATATTTACTTTTTTTTTTCAAACATGCACATTGTTCATCACTAAACTTGACAATCAATAAACTAAACAAGTCAATAAACTAAGCTCAACAAGCTATAAAAAACATTAAATTTCTTAAGCAAAAAGCAATTACCCTAAACTCTTGAACTCCCCCCTCTCCACACTTATTATAAGCATTGTCCTCAATGTTTAAAGAAATAAGCACATAAGAGGGGAAAATAGAAAACTCCCCTTTTCAATAGATGATTCACTTGAAGTTCATGGGAGATCCAAATATATCACCAAGTCGACATCCATCTACACAAGAAAAGAAAACATGAAAGCTTTTGGGTTAAAGCAACGAAAGTGAGAACACAAACATAGACAAAGAAACATAATAGCTAAACATGCCTAAATTTGGAAAGCGAACATATTTCAAAAGCTAACTGAAAAAATTACTAAAAGCAAAAGAAAAAGAGCTTGGGTTGCCTCCCAAGAAGCGCTTAGTTTATAGTCGTAAGCTCGACTATCTTCTTTACTCATCTGGGATCTAAAAATAAGTGTTTATCATGCCACATCTTTGTGTGCTCTAAGAGTGTAGGTGATCTTTCTGGATAGGCAAGGCGAAGATGATCCATAGTAGCATTAATGGCCTTTTGGATATCAACAAGTGTATCCCCTATTACTGCGAATGGTCTTCCAAACATGGTGAAGAAGTACCTATCTTTTTTTCATATTAAAAATAATTTTTTTTGTAGAGCACAAGAATTTGTCACCATTTCCAAGCATATCTTGAGTCACCCTATTAGGCCTTGCTTCATCTAGTACATGCTTTCTGAAATTAAACATTGTAATTGAATTAGTACTTGCATCTAGATCACATAATTTGAGGTTGCTTTGAAAAACAATCTCTACATGGGAGACTTGAAAGAGACAAAAATGGATGTTCAAGTATTGGAGAATGCAGAGGAAGCTGTGGAAGGATTGGAATAATTGCAAAAAAATACAAAGTATAATATTTCATATATTGCTTTGCTACTGACTAATGAGAGGTTTTTACCTTCTATAGTATAGGCACCTATCTTGGAGCTCAAACCACTCCCGAAGCATATCAAATATACATATTTGGGCGAGAAAAAATACATCCAGTTATCATTTCTAAAGGTCTCACCGATTTATAAGAGGATGAGCTTGTTAGGGTGCTCCATGAGTACAAGACAACGATTGGATGGACCATTACTGATATTAAAAAAATTAGCCCGTCTATGTACATGCACTGGATCTTACTTGAGGAGGGATCTAAACCCACAAGGGAGGCCTAAAGATGGTTAGATCCACCCATGAAAGAAGTTCACAAGTAGAACCTTCAATTGAATAAGGGATAATGAAACTCCCTGAATTAGTAATCACTTCAGGTGGCTTTTCTTGTAAGATGACATTGCACTTTTCAATAGTTTCGCACTTCTCCATTTGTTGTTGTTGAATGGCTTTGCAATGCTCACTTTGATTGATTTTCGTATCACTTGAAAAGTCTCTTTTATGTTTTTGAGCTTTCATTTCAGTCGCAAGCTATCCAATTTGAGTTTCTATTGATTTTATTTGAGCTCCTATACTTGAAGCTAGTTTCCCCAATTGACTCTCAATGTTGTCTATCTCTGCTTCATTCTTATTCAATTGGGCTCTTGTTTCACTAATGAAAGTGCTTAGCAAATCCTCCAATGATGCCTTTTTCTCACCTTGGTTTCCATAAATGAAGTGTTAGTGGATTCCATGGAATCCATTCCTTGACAAGCTCCATTAGAAGTTCAAGCTGCAAATTGGTTAGTGCAGCTAATTGTGTAAATGAATCAATCTCAAGAACACCACCAACTTTTTTAGTGGAAGACCTATCGGATGGCCACTGATAGTTATTAGTAGCCATCTCTTCAAGACTCCTAGCCTTACACCTACAAATACATATAAACTATTGCAAGACACGACAACATCAAAATATGGGAAGAAAAAATATAATCTAAACTAAAATCAAGACTAAGTCATAAAAATATTAATGCAATTTTGATAAAATAATCCCCAACAATAGTGCCAAAAATTTGTTCGTGGAATTATGCAAACTGCAAGTGCACGGTGTCAAGTTTTAATACAACAGTGAGTTGAGTATTGTATCCACATGGATTATAATAAAAAATTACATTAAATACCGTGTTCAAATAATCCTAATTTTATCTAGAAAATCAAATGATGATTGGTAAATAAGTAAAGTAAGATAAAAAATGCAAAGACAAGAGTGAAGTTCTTAGAAGCAATATAATAAACACCTTATGAGCAAGATATTCTAGAAGAATGACTCACCTAATTTTCACCTATGTTCTTCCTTCCAAACATACCAATTTAAGTAAAAAACACATGTAAGTTAAGAATTTCTAAGCTCATCAATTCCCTCTCTCAAGTGCCGAATTGATTATGAGTTCCAACATGAATTTCGATATCTCTATAAAAATTCAAAAATAAAACTCTACAAAAATTCAATGAATTCTTCTTCAAAACTTCAAAGGTTTGATAAGCTTCTCAACTCTATGATTCCTATGATCATGTATAATCTTCACTCTCTCGAGTGCCAAATCTCATATATCAAACAATCTCAATTAGTGGCCAAATAATCAAGATACAATACTAAATAAGATAACACAAACAAGATGAATAACTTGAACTAATATTGTTTGAAATTCATAATGGAATTCCAAACAAGTTGTAGCTAACCCATTTCTTAGTCATCTTGTCTCCTCTTTTAGCAATCATTCCCCTCTTTTTAGCCTCATTTTTCTTTATTTTATGACACACTTTTTAGCCCATAAAATTTGATTCAAGTATCTCCCATCATATCTCCTTATTCTCTTAAAATCGGGTGAAAAGAAAAAGTAGACCGTGTGCAGGAAATGTGATCCCGGGGCATGCTCAGACCATGCTGGGGCATGCCTTTTGTGCTGAGGCATGCTTGCGGCATGCTAGCTATTGGACTGGCATGTCGTGGCATGCTTAGACCATGCCGTGGCATGCTTAGACCATGCCGTGGCATGCTTTTTTTTGTTTATTTTTCTTCTTTTTTAGGCCATGCCGCGACATGGTATGATTGTGTTGTGACATGCCTTCTTCTTGTTCATATATTTTGGCTTGTTTTGTCCTTTATTTTCCTTCTTGACTTATATTTTGGAGAATTGTTCAGTAATACATCAAAACATGCATAAAAACTAGATAAATTACTTGAGATCAATCAAATAATTAATTTAGAAGTACTTAATTTGTTGGTATGAAACCAAGTTATTAGTCCCACGACTCGTGACTGGTATCTTTAGCCCTCCTACCCCACGGGCATCTCTATGTAAGTAGTGGTCACAATTATTACCTCCATTTAGCACATCCCACGACTTATGGTCAACGAACTATGTGTGGCAGCATTTTACATGCCAACTACTTTTGATGGAAGGATTGGACGATTGGACCCTGCCCAATATTGTCCATTAACGCTTGATATAGAATTAAATTCTTAAACTTAGAACATTTTAAAGTGACGGTTTCAATTTTACCGAGACCTCATCATTTTATTTAATGTTGTTTATTTAATGTTACACTATCCTATGATTGCAAGCATAATTAAAGAAAAGCATTAAATAAACCTATGTATACATCTACCATACATAAATAATGGGATGATCATGAGCTTTTTCCTATGTGATCCAATCCACTTAAGCCAAAGTGGATCATAAAGTCAATCTAAGGGTAATTAATGAAAACGATGATAAATCTTGTCTATTACATGAATGTATCACCCATACATTGATGAGCCTAGAATCATTACTTTTCTCTACCTTACTCCTTCTTCTTGTCCACCAAAAGTAAAAAAAGACCTCACTATCCTAATACTACTCTCATTACAATTGTTTAACCTAACAAGAAATCTTGAAATTTCTTCCAAGGGGAGGTATATTGAAGGGAGATAGAATTTACATTCAGAGTCAAAAATAGGGAAAATGCGAGACTCGTAGGCCCTATTTTAATTATAAACCCAAAGCATAAAACCATACATAGAAAATAAATGATCTTGGCTCCATGATCATTCATCCTATTCATGCTTAATTTAATAATCACATGACAAAAATTCAAAGCATGTAAATTTAACAAGTTGTTAAAAATCATGTTTTTCTAGTTTGGGAATTCATTCATGGTTTTTCATAAAAACAAATTTCAGAATTTTAAAATTAACATTTAATTTTAAAAATTAAAAAATTAAAATTTCTACATATGACACGAAAATAGTCAACAGACGATCTACTACCAATAAAATTGCACGTTAGGCACCGCGGCGCCATGACGCATCCAACCTAGATTTTTTTATTCGTTTCATTTTTGTGTCATGTAATTTAACACTGTAACATCATGTAGAAAATCCCAAAATTATAATTACCAAACAACAATGCAATTAAATATATTTTTTATCATATGAACGATTCATATATAAAACATCACGAAAACAATCAAAATGCATAAACCTAGGCTCTGATACCACTGTTCACTACAAGAAATTTGTATTTTAGCGACGAACATTTTCATCGCTAACAATGACATTTTCATAGCTAATATATTTTAGGGACGAAAAGTTTGCATTGCTAAAGTCGCTGCAAGAAAACCGTCGTAAAAAATTTTGGCGACGAAAATTTGGCTAACGTCGCAAAGTTTAGCGACGAACATTTTTGTCACAAAAATTCAAAATTTCGTCGCTAAATAATCACTTAGCGATGCAATCCGTAAGAAATTTCGTCATTAAAATATATATAAAAAATAAATATTTAATATTTAGCGACGAAATTATAAGTCGTTGCGAAACTTTGCAACGAAAGCCATAATTCGTCGCTAAATTAATAAGATTTTCAAAAAAATATGAAAAAATTTAGCGACAAAAGTTTAGTTTTCATCACTAATTTTAGCGACGAATATTCATAATTCATTACCTAAATTAATAAGATTTAAAAAAAATGAAATTTTTTTAGCGGTGAATGTCAAAAATTCGTCGCTAAGTTAATAAAATATTTAAAAAATAAAAAAATCTTAGCGACGAATTGTGGTTTTTCATTGCTAAAATTAGATTTTTTTTAAATATTTTTTTATTTGAATCTTTTTATCTTGTTTTAAATAACAAATCTAAATTATACCCTATTTTTAACAACAAATCCACAACCTGTTTTTCATAACCATTCACAAGACATTTATCATTCCAACAATCTAAGCATTAACTAAAAGACATTTCATTAAAAAACTCATCGTATATTAAAGAAAACATCATATACACAAATCATACAAATGAATCATTAAACAAACCACTATAAAAGTCAACATTAAAAGTGAAATATCTCCAGATACAAATTAGACAGAAGTCTTATACACCTAAATGAGAATCAAAATAAGAATCGTCATGTTCTTTTCCAGCCATGACTGCAGAATAACAAATCAAAGATGTAATTAAAATAAAACCAACACTATATATTAAACATAATTGTATATATTAAAACAACAGCAATGACTAATATGAATAACATTGACATAACAATTAATCTATTAAAAAAAGTTATGAAACATTTACAAAAAACTAAGTCTGAGGCGGTGGAGGCTAGGGTGGAGCTGAGGAGGATGGCTGTTGTTGGCTCAGCGACTATATTGCTTGTGATGCACCGAGAGACACCTTATCAAGAAACTGTAGAATCATGGCTTGTTGTGACTCCATGAGATGCAGTCTGTCTTTAAAAACTAGTAGCTCAGTCCTAGTGTATGCTAGCTCGGTCCTCGTGTCTGCTAGCTCATCTTGTGTCATATGAAGCTGATTTCTAAGCGATGCATTGGTTAGTCTGGATGATGTAGCATTAGAAGTAGTCAACTTGAGAGGTTTGGACCCATTTCCAAGCCCACGCATGTACCCCGAATGTGTACCGAGGACCTGATCACACACTCTATCTACAATCTATATGTCGTCTAAGGCGTGAGCATCATCCCCAGTATCTGTGTGAGCCTGTGATTCTCGGTACTTCTCTCGAAGTCGCACCATCTCATCCTAAAATTAATAAATATCAACATATTTAGTTTCAAATAAATTAAAAAGAAATAATTGAATGAATTAATTACTTATTTATGCGCTCTGAGCTCTATCTCCTACCCAACCATTCGTAGTGCTGTAGTGAGTTTCATTAAAAATTGTAATCCAATCTTTTCTACTAGTTCCATTGGTCTAGAAAGAACATATGTCATATGTTAATGAATAAAGTAATTATTTAAATGAAACTTAAGATTTTATATACTTGCACCATCGTAACTGTACTGCACAAATGACTTTGAATCGCCGCGATGATTATAAGGCAACTTTGCTCGATTTGCGAATTCATCAC
Source organism: Paulownia fortunei (assembly GCA_019321725.1). NCBI lineage: Eukaryota > Viridiplantae > Streptophyta > Magnoliopsida > Lamiales > Paulowniaceae > Paulownia > Paulownia fortunei. The sequence goes on along the minus strand of CM033109.1, from coordinate 12,746,968 downwards.
TGAGCATTTCTGCAAAAAAAAGTTAAAGCAGTAAACATCATAAGATTAAATTAATAAATATAAGATTTCATTAAATAAATTAGCTAAAACTTATTATTAAAATTACCTTAAACTCCTCTGACTCGAATATGTGCACATATACTCCCAATTCGCCTGAGGCTCACAGAAATCATGAGGCATATGTTTCAATCACTGCTTCCAAGGTAGGGCTGTGAGACTTTTGTAGTATTTGTGCATCTTCTGGCAGTTGTCCCTATATTGAGCACTCATCAGCCTGTCGGTCTCTTTCTTAGCTGACTCTGGTCCTGTGCCAAAGTCTACAGTAAGCATAGCCTACAAAAAAATTATATGTTAAACATTTAATATATAAAAGAGAAAGTAAACCGACAAATAAGATAGTTAATTATACTAACCGACAACTGATCAAATATAGGCCTCTTCTGCTCCTCTGTAATATGCCTCCAATCAACAACTTGTAACGGTTCAAACTTCTTCACTGCTACACCGAGCTCTGTCATAAAGGAGGATCCATGCTGCCGTATAGGACAACCATCAGATTTACAAAATGTGATTAGTATCCTCCCTATCTCGTCTATATAACGTTTGAGTTTGTCACAATATACGGCTCTTGTATCTCGATACTGCCTCTACGTAGAAGCTGCAATAGTAAAAAATATGTTAGATTATTGTTCAATATAATTATTAAATAATGATAATATAAAACAAGTTAAAAAACAAAACAAACCATCAGATGTACCCTTCTCCATCGGAATGCCAGTGTACCTCGATCAATAACGGGTTGCTCCTCAATCCTTTTAGGAGGCATGCCTATAAAAAACAAACATACGATTAAATAGATAATATAAATAAGATTATTTATAAACTTTACTAACAAATTATGAATAATATTAATCTATTTGAAAATCTTACTGTAAGCAGAACTCAAAGGAGTTACTGTAGTAGAGAGTAGTTAGAGGGTACAAACAACTGCTAGCGAATAACTGAAAAAATAATAATAATTAGTAAACACAATCAAAAGATATAGATATTAGGATTGAAATAATAATTATTAACATTCACAATTAACGATAATAAAGGAATAAAATAAAGTTAGAGATAAAGTAAATGATGAAATAATTCCAAGAAAGAAAACCAAACATGCTTATTGGATTTTTGTTATTTTCTTATGAGAAGTTTATAATGTCTACGGGAAAGTTCATAAGTTCATAATGTCTAAGTTAATACTGTCTTACGATTCATAATGTGAAGATCATCAAGTCATCTAAGTTCACAATGTCATAGTGTGAAGATCTTAATTTTTTCTTAATTTCTTAACATTAGAAATTGAATGAATAAATAGAAAATATGAATAACATAGTATAAATACTTAATAAAATGAAGTAAAATAAAAGTTGATAGTTCATACCATTAGTCATTACCATTATCAGACAACAATATTTGCTCTTTTTCCTCACTATCTAATTCAGTGTCTTCATCTTCATCATTAATGAAATTATGCGTGTTCTCAGATAAAATTGCTTGTGTATCTAACAATTCTATATGCTGAGGTTGAATGTCTAGTCTGTAAAGATCTGAAATTTCTAAATCTTCATGAACACTTAAGCTTATCTCATCTGATGAAATCTCTTAATTAGGCTCATTGTTGGATGAGCTTTCAAATTCATGTTCATCGTTATTTTCATCTTCCTTTTCGATTACTTCATATATTTCTTGATGTTGCACCTTTTGCACAACTTTTCATCTTCCTCCATGATTTATATCATCCAAGTAATAAACTTGTCTTACCTGAGTTGCCAAATTCAATGGATCATCCTCATACCATGTCTTAGACGTGTCAATACATGTTAGACCGAACTCTTGCACGACTGATTTCTTTTTAGGATTACACTAGAACCAATCACACCAGAATAAATATACCTTATATCCAAACGTGTAAAAAATTAAAACAACATCCTTCAAAACTCCAAAAAAATCTAAGTTATCACCATCATCGGATGATGGTACACTAACCCCACTATTTTGAGTAGTCCAATGAGTATCATGAGAAAGTGTATGGTATCGAACATCATTAACAATACAAGCATCATATAGTCGAACTTCAACATCAGGTCCCAATGCTAGAGAGTATAGTTCATCTGTGGCCTCTGAATTTTTTTGATTTCTTAGCCTAATCATTTTGCCCCTAAACCACTGCAGAAATTGCTCCTCGTGACATTATAGAATGTAGTTTGAAGGATTTCTTGATGAAAGAATTTGCAAATGTTCACTATACACAAATATATATAACTATTACGAACTCAATCAAAATTACAAAAAAAAATAGAATATAATTTGAAATCTTACTTTCTATATCGATCTACTTCCTTGTAATTATTGAGAACATACCAGTATACTTTCTTACTTAAAGTAAGAGGCAATTTATGATTTCATTGGCTGCCCATTACTCTTACTTGTTGATTGAAAACACTTAAGGTGAATAAAATGGGTTGACTAACAACTTTGTTACATTTCGGTCTAGTAAATCTTGTTTCAATTTGGCTCATATACAAAGATGAGAAAGTCAATGCTTCATTCACAACATATCCCTCTACAATAGATCTCTCTGGTCTTGCCATATTGCGAACATACTTCTTGAGTGTTTCCAAATACCTTTCAAATGGGTACATCCATCGTAATGAAACAGGTCCTACTAATATGGCCTCGCGGGGTAAATAAACTGCCAAGTGAACTATAATATAAAAAAAAAGCTGGAGGAAATATTCGTTCCATCTTGCACAAAATGAATGTTGTGTTCTCCTCCATTTTTTCCAAATCTGCAATATGTAAAGTTCTTGAAGTGAGTTTTTTGAAGAAGTCACACAGCTTAACAATTATGCCACACATATCATTTGGCAAAAAACTTCCTTATGGCGGTTGGAAGTAATCTTTGCAAAAATACACGACAGTTATGTGTCTTTAAGCCATATAAATTTCTATTATTCATATTCACATTCCTTAAGATATTTGCGGCATAACCATCGGGGAACTTCACATATTTTAAAACTGACAAAATTCACACCTTTCTTCTAAAGTAAATATGTAACTTGTATGTGGCTTACTGACTCTGTCCCCAATCTTCTTCAGGTGTAATTCACTCCTTATACCCATGTCTTGCATGTCTAACCAAGCTTTAACCATGTCCTTCGACTTCCTATCTATACTCAACAATGTGCACAAATGTTATTTTCAATGTGCACAACATCCAGATTATGTCTCAACTTCAAGTCTGACCAATACTCTAACTCAAAGAAAATTGACTTCTTAACCCAATTCGTATCACCAACTGACCGTCTTCTTTTGCCAGTCACCGTAGGATCTTTACCAAAGGTCACTTCAGGCAGCTCATCTAACTGAGTTAAAATCTCACTACTATGTGGTGGACCTTCACTTTCAAACTTTCGTTGGAGTTCTTATTTTTATGCCACGAGTGTTTATCATGTAGGAACTGATGATGGCCTGTGTAACATATTTTACTGTGCAATCTTTAACTCATAGTATCTTCAAGATATACAGGACATGCATTATAACCCTTAGTGCTCCACCCAAACACTGTCCCATATGCCGGAAAGGCATGAATTATCCACATAACAGCAACATGTAATCAAAATATTCATTCAGTAGTTGCATCATATGCTTCTATCCCCTCACTCCATAACTTCTTCAATTCATTGATTAAAGGATGCAAGTACACATCTATCTCTTTTCCAAGTGCCTTAGGCCCAGGAATTAAAAGAGACATAATCATGTATGATGATTTCATCATTTTCCATGGGGGCAAATTATATGGCACAAGTAAAACTAGCCATATACTGTAAGTATTTGACATGTTCCAAATGAATTAAAACCATCAGTTGCCAAGCCTAAACGAACATTTCTAGGATCATCTGCAAATGTTCATGTGATTTGTCAAACTCTTTCCACGCTTCAGCATCAGCTGGGTGTCTCAGTACCCCATCTGTTTCAACCCTTTTTTCTTTATGCCATCTCATATCTCTTGCTATATGTTTCAACAAAAACAACTGCTTCAGTCTTGGCTTCAAAGGAAAATATCGAAGGACTTTTTTAGGGATTGTTTTCTTGCTCGCCTCATCATACTTAAATTGGGGCTCCTTATACGTCGGACATGTATCTTTACCCTCATGTTCATCCCAAAATAAGATACAATTATTTTTACAAGCATGTATATATTCATATCCCAACTCTAACTCTCTTAACATTTTCTTAGCTTCATAATGAGAGCTTGGAATTGCATTCGGTTTCAAAAATGCTTCTTGTAACAATTGAAGAAACATATTAAATGACTTACTACTCCAACCATTCAATACCTTCACATGCATTAATTTCACTAAGAAACTAAATGCAGAAAAATTGGTACAACCAAAATATAACTCTCGTTGTACTTCTTCAAACATTGATATATAACTTTCTCCCAACTCCTCTACAAGCGTGTTCTCATTATTATCCTCCCATCAAACCCCACTACTACCAACAACTTCAGCATCCCTTAAGTCATTTAACATATCAAAAAAAGTATCATCTTCTTTGTCCACACTCACATGCTTAACGTCATTTACGGGATTCATATCAACACTTGTTGTAGTAACTTCTCTATGAAAAGTCGACACTTTGTATAACTTAGAAATCCCCCATCTATAAAGGTGTCCTCGAATGTAATCCAAATTAAATTGATATAAATTTCCACACCTTCGATAAGGATAATGAATCTTCGATAACCCAAATGTTGACATATAATTCTTGGCTACGTCCAAAAATTGATTTAAACTATTTATGTATTCTGGAGCCACTCGATTTTGATTCATTATACAATTTTGATCCATAATTATACGACCTGTTGATGATAGTAATTAGATAATTAATTTAAATCATTCATGTTCATTAATAGCATGCATTGCTCACTTCTCCTTCCACTCTTTGGTAAGGGCCCTATCCCATTTAAGAACGTGCACTTATTTATAGTTTTATAAGTATGACCACTTTATTTCATGCATTGAAAACTTTGGCAGCATCTTCCCATAGTTCTCCAAGTACACATATTACAATGTACCCAAAGAACAGAGAGAGATACGAACCATAATAGTTAATCACGTACATGAGACAAATATATACTAATAGAACCACAATTAAATACACGTTCTCAAACTGTCCAAACTGGATAATTCAGAATTTAACATCAAATTTTAAAATCATTCAAGATTTTAAAAATTTTTGATGCTACATTCTAAATGGGGCCTAAGGTTTGTGTATCCATATGCATGATATGTATAATTATAATGTATTCAATCGGATAAACAAGACCACGGATTAGATGTGAAGACCTTAACAAGTTTTGTTTAGTTTGATCATTTAAATTAAAGTTTTATCATTACTATTATAGTTTTATAAATTCCATAAATTTATCATCTGATTTAAGAACTCCAATCAATCCTAATCCCTTCTTTAGTTTTCATTTCATTCAAATAAAACTTTAGTATAATCAAACTTCATATTTCTTTTTTGAGGGGACAAAGAGAATCATAAAGTTATTATAATTCATAGCTACATTTCTGTGAAAAGTAATTATAGCATCGAGAATAGTGAAATTCACTTGTTTGTTTTATATCCAGTACCACTTCTCTCGATGGAGAAATGATGGAAAAACACAAAGGGTTGACGATTATCTCTGTGTGTGTGTGCGCGTGAAAGAGAGAGAAAAAAAAGCTTTAAGATATGATGACTATACAGTATTACTGTTTGGTGAAGCATTATGATAATTTACTATATAGTGTGTTGTTTTTGTTGTTTAGCATTTGTTTGTTTCATCTTGTATTCACATGAGGGACAGTTTCATTACCCACAGAGCATTTTGCGATGATTTGGCTGAATAAAGTCCAAGATCAACGACACAAAATCCACTTTTGTCAACCCCTAACCAAGCTCAAATCCATGCCTTTCACCATCCCTTAATCCCACTCAATCAAGAAAACCAAAATTTCACCTTATTTGAATGGAAAAAGGCAAGGCAGAATCATAGAAAGGCCTTTCTGCTTAGGTGAAAGTATACAAGGTGAGATAGTTCTCAATGGGAACCAACAAGCACCACTTCCAAATTGAGTGTTGAACATGAAATAAAGTTTTATTTGGAATCAAAACAAGTTGTTAAAGATAATTCAGTACTTCAAAAAATGAAAGAGCTTGGGATACAGAGGTAAAGTATCCACCTCTGAATACTGTCTGGTTTTAAGTTTCCAAATAACTGATAAAAATTTCAAGATTCTTCCAGTCAAAGTAATCAAAATTGCACAAATACAAGTACTAGAATATTTATTTTATCATGTATCAGGACAAACATATTTCAACCTCCCTCCATGGCTATCAGCTGAACAATGAGCAAGAAATACAAAAAACCAAAAACAACCAAAATAATTTATGGATTAAATATAAACTTTACCTAAAAAGAGATGCAAACAAGGGTGGTGCCGGTGCCAGAGCTAAAGTTTGAGCAATGACACAGCGGTGGCTCTGCGGTGGAGAAGCAACTAGAGAGAAAGAAGAAAAGACGACGACCGTGGAGGAACAGATGGTGGCTAGACGAAGGTAACGATGGTGGATTTGAGGAATTAACGATTTAGGGGCTAGGGCTTTTTGCTGCAAATTGTTTCTGAAATGGGGGAAGGAGAAAATGGATGTCTGGTACTAAAACACCAAACTTAGTGACAAAAATAATCTTTTACTGCTAAACTTAGCAGCAAAATAAAAATTTTCATCGCTAAATATCATCTTAGCGGCGAATATTTTCACGTCGTCGCTAAAATTAAAAAAAATATATATATAATTAATTTTATTGGTAAAACTTAGCGATGATAAAGTAAAACATCATCGCTATGTATCATCTTAGCGGCGAAATATTTTCACGTCGTCGCTAAAATTAAAATACATAAATATAAAATTATCTTTGTTTTAGCAACGACAGGATCATGTCATCGCTAAAGATAATACTTAGTGATGAAATCATAAAAAATCATCGCTAAGTATCATCTTAGCGGTGAATTGAGAAACATCATCGTTAAAATACAAGAAAAAAAATTATTGTTAGCAACGAAATGTAAAATTTCACCGCTAAAAGTAATATAATTTTTATCTCTTAAAGTTTAGAGATGAAGTTATAAGTTATCATTAGTAACATCAGTTTTAGCTGTAACACCCCTATTACTACACAACTATATATATAGTATAATTTGACATGATAGAACATGTGTGCAAGCATAATAATTTTTTTTTCTCCCTGTAACAACTAAATAAATAATAAACTATTTTCCCATTCATAAACTAATTTATATATACCTGCAGAGGACCCATAAAAAACACAATATTTACATACCCATGTACAGAAAAGTTATAAAAGTAACACACAGTGCAAATCCCAAAATCTAATACAATAGACTCCAAAATCAAATAAGTTAACAACCAGCCCAACAGGTTGTCATCCATGTACATTGATCCTCAGAACATGTAGGAGCTCCAGCCGTTCGCTCAGTAAGTCCATGGCTTCAAGTGTCATCAAACTCACCTGCAATGCATGAACTACGTGAGCTAATGCTTAGTAAATGAAAATCATGCATGTTGATTCTAACATAAATGCAATGCATTTTTATGGGATCATGACAAGAATGTAAACTTATGCATAAAAATAGTTCATTTAAAATAATTTTCCGTCCCCTCAGCCCACCTACTATGTACCGGATAGAGCTCTCAATAATATTAATAATCATATGGCCATAAACAGATCGACATAGTCCGAGGGCCATCTCCTAGGATCACCAGAGGTCCACCCACTATGTTCCCCTGTGACCCTCCAAAAGTCTTCCCACCAACTGCGTATATAAGGGCACAGTCAAGTGGTCCACCCTCTCGTGACCACCAGAGGCACACCCCTTGTCAACCTTTATGATCCTCCAAGAAGTAATACTTACAGCGCCCTTAATATCATATAAATAAGCCATACATGGGCCTCGGTACACTAGTAGTGGCCAACCAAAATATTTTCTTTCTGAAAATAATGTCACGCATGCCAAAAACCTCAACTGTGAGCATGTGTTATGCATGGACATGTAAATGTTGATGAATAGCATGTCCAATGACACAATAGATCCTATGTCCCATCATCTAAGCAACATATGCACTATAAGGTATGTATAATACTCACAATACACACATCAAGACACAAGGATCATCTTTAATATAGATAATGCATGAGATACTATGATCATTCATTGTAGTTGCAAATAGATTTTCACTTACCTTTCACCTTTGATGTCCTACTGAAGGTTAATAAGATTCTCCTCCCTAACCTTAGATATAAGACTGCTTGTAAAAGTATAGCATACTAATTTTCATTCTTAACCAATAGGTTTCTATATCAAATCTCATAAGACATCTTAAATTTTAAATTTAATTAAGTAACAATCAAACCTTAAAATTTATACTTCACCCCAATTAGAACCTTTTAAATACCTTAATTTCTCATCTCAAATTCATTCTAATATTATCTAATTGATGTGTTATAATCCCCGTAACAAAACCCTCAATTAAATTAGCTCTTTCATCCAATTAATCAAGATAATAAAATCAAATCTTTGTAACTAATTTTGAATTAAAGGTGTATATTAATTATTGTCTCACAAGTAGATAACTAGTTAATTTCGATCAAAAACTTTCTTTCAAATTAGAAATAAATGGTATAAATATATATTTTTATCCATACAAAATGAGAATGAGACTTACCCAAAATTTTCTCCAATTTCGTCGCTATTTTCCTATTTTCTTGTAGTGGTTGGGTTCGCGTAATCGCGGGATTGAAAGCACAGTGGAAATTTAAAAATTTTCAACAATTGAAATAAAATCATACATTATATGTAAATAGGCATATCCTGGATTTGATGCGATTGTGCTCGTTTAATAAAATTAAACAACTAAAGTTTCGTTATTATACCATTCAAGCAATTCGGTTGATGAAAGGTAAGAAGGAATTTGGATTCCTCAAGCTCCTCTTGAACAATTTCGATGGCCTCTCAAAATGTTCACCAAAGACTCCAAGTGTAGTTCCTTTAATGGCATTCACACTTTCGGGCAGATCCACAAGTTTCAAAGCCTTGCTAGTGAATTTGAACTTCTTATTTTTGAATTTTTTTTAGAGTGAAGATTAATTCTTGAATCAACAAGTGATGGAAGAATTAATTTTTTAATTAAAAAAGGATGGAATCTTTTGATGGAGTAATTTTTCTTGAAGTAAGAAAATAAAACACAAAAAAAAAAGAATTGAGAAGGAGAAGATGAGAAGGGGCCGAAAGTTTTAGCTCTCATGCTTGAAGTTTTTGGTCCCTACATTGTGTATTTATATACACAATGTAGTCTTGACCTAATCCCATTAGGTCTCCAGCTCTTACCCTAATTAGTCCCCTAATCCAATTAGAAAACCTTCTTGTTCCTTATCTCTTATTTCTTTCACTTCAACACAAATTCTTTCCATCTTTATTAGGGCTCTTTATTTCTAGCAACTAAAAAAATCCTAATGGACCTCTAACCCCATGGGCTTGGACTCTAATTAATTTATTAAACTCCAACTAATTTATCTCCATCAATTAAAAAACCCAATACAATTAATTGATCTCCATCAATTAATTAAAAATACCCGATAATATTAGTTGATCTAATCAATTAATTATTTGGTTCCATCATAGACCACCTAATCATATTAGGCCAAATTAAAATAATTATAATATTTTAATTGGTTAAATTAGTTTAACTCCTTAAATTAATTTTAGGCTAAGCTAATATAATTGACCTCCATCAATTAATTAATTCACTCTCAAGAGCCCTTAATCATTATTAGGTTCAAATTATAATCATATTATTTATTTGAATGAATTAATTTAACTGTTTAAATTAATTCTAACTCAAGTTGATTAATCTCCATTAATCAACTTAATATAACACTTTGGATTATAAAAATAGATATAGAAGTGGATCATCTGGATTTGTATGTGACCCATTAGGTTTATAACTAAGATAGTAGTGGGCTTGCAACCTTTGTAACTTATGAATAAATTTAATGTTCTAATTAATTAATTCACTTGGAATTAACCCCTTAATTCCAAGAACCACACAAATTAAGGGAAGCATCTAATAATACATCTCAACTACCTAGTCTTAGATGAATAGCAAGTGAACTTTTTCTATTATGAGTACCATGCAAATACGGTCCCTCCATTAACTATTCTCTTAATTAAGTCTAGGGCATGAATTATTAGTCGAAATAATATTTTGACTTAATAACTATGATTCTATTTCAAGTCAGATTAATCATTTGATGAGTCACTAGAAAACCCTACGTCTAGTATTCATCCTACCTTGGCCAAGGTATTTGGGATCAAGCACAATGAAAACATAGGAGATTCTTCTATTCTACCAGATAGGTGACAGATCCTATATTAGGGACTCATTGATCTCCATACACGAAGATCATACACCCAACGTAAGCCCCTTATGATTGTCATGCAATTAGGAAATACATCAAATTATATGATGTTGTGCACAAGGACACCATGGTGCTTCAAGTCAAATCACTAATTAATGCACTATCGTAACTAGGAAATTCTCATTCGATAAATAATGCTTTCCAATTAAGAATTTCTTACTGGGCCGTTTAGTATACTCGTTCCCTAACAAGCACCCATACACATGCACTAGCATCCATACACCAATTTCTATGGAATGAGACATTCTCCTTTTGAGTATGCATTGTGTGTGCAAGTCTATCGAGTTTATCAATATCCCATCTCAATGAACCCCCGACTCAAAACATGTTTAAGATCAAAGCCATAGAGGCTTATTCCATGATCACCATCATATGCGTGACCATACCCTGTAGCTAAAAATGATCTAGGGACTTTATCTAATTGATAAAAAATAATTAAAAATAAATAAATACCTTTTATTTATTTAAACATTATAAATAAGACTATTCTACAAGAGTATAAAAGCTTGCCGCTAATTACCTCACCGGACACTACTCTAACACTCGGAAGCTAAGAAAAACCATCCCTTTTCATCCTCTTCTCTTGTAGTCTTGTTCAATAAAAAAAGTTCCACCTATTTAACTTCAATTATTTTTTTTTTCACTTAGTTCAATTGATAATTAAATTTCACTCCAAAATTCTAGATTAGAATTTAGAACACAAGTTTACTAGCATTTTGTGATTTATGGATGTTCTTGAGTGTGGATACTCGTAGAGGGTGATACTTGGAACCCTTGATGAATTAGATTCTTGCATGGGTTAACGATTTAGATCATTTCACTTCCTACATCAATAGGAGTGCTTTCACGTAATATCCACAAGCTTTGAAGTATTATTTTTAAACTGGGGTAATCAATAAATGCAAACTGATCAATCGTATCGGATCCTAAGGTTAGAATTTTCATGTAGATATGCATGCTTTATTCTTTTAATTTTAACGTATTTAAATTTCCACAACATAACCATCCAAGGACATAGGAACCCAATAGTGATTTCACTTCATGCTTTAAGTGGCTAGCTGATATGAAGGAAAAGATGAGCCCAATGACTATCTTCAGTCTAGGTGCAAGACCATTAGAAACATGTGGTTTCTGAGGTCATGTGCAAAGTAGATGGGTTGATTGACAAGTGTATAGCTAATCAAGGGGGAAAATTCTATGCCTAAAAGAAGGGTGTAAATTTTTAGATTTGTTCTCCCTAAGTCGTGAGATTGCCTCTATTCGCTACATTCTAGCCGTGTTGCCACTTCATCACATTTGGTCATGGATGATTAATGTTGACATATATTAATGAGAAGCAAACAAGGAGATATATGTGGATCGCCTAATGAGTTCAAGAAGTGGGGCAAGAGTGCAAAGGTTGTTGCTTCAAAAAGTTACATTCATATGCAAATCTTTGTGAATTCGAGACATCATGTATTTAATTATTCTATACATGTTAAAATTTATAAATTTTCACTGTGTATCATCATGTTATTATATGAACCTAATAGCTAGGACTCCAAGTGTAGCCCATCTATAAGTACCCACACCTCGATCAAATCCATAAACTTGAATTGTTGTTAGCAAATTCAAGCTCTTTATTTCAATTCTAGAATTTTGGGATGCAACTTTTTTTTAACAATTTGTGATAAAAGAAATAAATCGAAGATAAAGAAGGTGTAACCTTTTTGATGGAATAAGGGATATAAGACAAAGGAGAAAGGGGTTGTTTTCTCCACTAGATGGGGCCGAAATTTGCTTCAATAAGTGCTAGAATTTTTGGCACCTATAATGTGTATTTATACACATGTTTGTTTGAACCCTAATTCCATTAGGTTTTAATTACCTTCTATCCTTATCTTATACCATTCTTTCTATCCAAGGCTTGGAGTCTTTAACTGGCCCACCAAGACTTCTGGTGCCTCTCGTACGGGCCCATCAACTTAGGCGTGGACTTTGATTAATTTTATTAACTCAATTATTCGTTGAAATTCTACCGCAAGTGTATGGTGTCAAGTTTTAGTATAGAGTGATGAGAAGGGTTTTCCTATCAACAGGGATTGATATCGAATTCACACTAAGTACTGTAATTAAAATAATCCTAACTTTATTCAGATAACCTAAATAAGAGTTATAGTTAATAAGACTAAAGAATCTTGGAATTATATTAGAAAAGTCTAACTGGATAATTCATCGAACACTTAATAAGCAAGGAATTCTGAAGGTATGATTCACCTAGTTTTCACCTATGTTCACCAATCCAATTTATCAATTTCAAGCCAACAATTTATAAGTCAAGAATCTCTAAAGTAATCAACTCCCTCTATCGAGTGCCGATTCATTATTAATTTTAATTTGTATTTCAATATCTCTATAAAAACCTAAAATAATAATTTTATCAAAGCTCAATGGACTCTTTAATAAAACTTCAATGGGTTCATAAACATCTTGACTAATTGAATTCTTAGGTTGTGTTATCAATGGTCATGCATAAGATTCCCTCTCTTGAGTGCTCATATACTAAATATTCAAGACTAATGGCTAATTAATCATGAATTCAAATAAAACAAGATAACACAAACAAATTGAGGAACTTGAAATAACATAAATTCAAATTCAAATCATAGGATTCAACATAGGTTACATCATCCCCTAGAAACTAGAATTTAGTTAATAACTAAAGTAGAAAAACTCATAGACAAGTTTGTACAATGGTCAAGAAATCAAAGAGAGAAAATAAAAGATATGGTTAGGGAAATTCTCTCTGTCTCCAAATGATAGATGCTTCGATTATCTTGTTGACGTCTTCTCCTTGTTTTCAAGCCCTTTTCTTGTGTTTTCTAAAGTGCCAAATCATTTTGGAAGAGTCCCAAGCCTTCTATTTCTCCCTCTCCTCCAAAATCCATGTTTGAAGACCTTTTAACACATAAACTGATCAGGTGGCACTGCAGTGCCAAAAAAAATACTGGGCTTACTGCCCAATTTTCAGCAGCCGTGCCGCGGCACCAAAATCAGGCGCCGTACCGTCAAACTTTTACCTTGTTGACCCATTTCCTAAATGAATTAGCTTTGGTATCTTAATATGAATTGTGGTCCTATTTATTGCTTTTCTACAGCCACTTTAGTCAGATTAATATCAAATTTGTGTAGAGAGTTATGTAAAAAATGCCGAGATATGCCATATTTGAAAGTTTTAATCTAATGCTAGACATTTAACCTGATTTTCCTCCTTTATAATGATCGAACCGGGCTGAATGGTCAATACAAAAGTTGTAGCTCCATCTTTTGTCTTTCTAAATCATCAAAACTCACATCAATTGGACTTGTAGCACAATGTTATGCTCAAAATACTAAACTTGCCCAAAGCTAGAACTGGAGTTGTAATGCCTCTATTTTGGAGTTTTTGGCTTAACTCTTTTCTTGGATTTCTTGGACATCTTCACCACTTTTATTTTCCAATAAAAATCATATAAAAACACATAAAAAGCGTTAGGAAATACTTGAAGACTAAAAAATATTAAGTTAAAGGTATCCAAATTAAAGGTATAAAACCAACTCAACAAATACCCCTAAACTTAAGGTTTGCTTATCCTCAAGCAAAACAAGAAAACCAACTAAACTAAACAAAAAGACTCCCAAAGCAATCTTGAGTATCAACTAGCATCAAACAATAATCATGCCCCAAACTCCATAGGTTTGTCTTTTACACTAATCTCCACTAATGTAAATGTATATATCATTAAGGATCAAAAGGACTTTCGAGGCTTGTAACGTGTGGTTTGGGTAATGGTAGAAAAATATGGATAATAGTAGCTGAAAGTCACCCAAAACACATAATTATCTAGAACCATCTGTAGAGCACCAACACTTCAACATATCCATCCATGTCACCCCTTTACATACATCTCATCATAGATTTTTCCTTTGACATCCCTCACTTTTATTTTTTTATTATTCTTTTACCTTTTTTTATTTTCTTTTATCTGTAGAACTTTCATTGAATCCTTTCCTCATTTTCATAGATGTAATACCCCTAAACTTAATCAATTCATTATACATAATGGGTTCTTTTTATTTTTGTGATTGGGAAGATCTACACACACGCCTTCAACATTTGTTTTTCTAAATTTCCATCTTTCATCTTCAATCATGCTCAGACTTTTTATATTTTATCCTAAAATACTCATGTGCATGAGTGAACGGGTTCAATTATGGATAAAGTGTGTATGAGAGGCTTAAGGAATTGTGTATGGGATGGCAAGAAAAAGGCTCTAACAGGCTCAAAAGGGCACACTAGGAAAAATTAATTCATGAGTTGGCTATATAGGCTCAATCGATCCAAGGATAGCCTAAATCATCTCCCTAATGCTGTCACATAGGATTTTGCCTCAACTAGTGATCAAACAAGTTCTAGAGCTAGGTGGGATCATTTAGAAAATAAGTGATTCTAATAAACTCTCTCTAAGCAGACAAAATCAATTTAATAAAAGGCTAGTGCTCAAAAAATGCCAAGAATCACAAAGTCATCAAAACCAACACACATGCCAAACATTTAGACAAAAATGACATTTATTTATTCTAACTAGCCATCTTTCAAACAATCATGTTTTCATCATTGGCTAATAACAATTCAACACTAGTACTTCTCTAGATTTCACATGTTTTTTAATAATAGAAAAAAAAAACAAAGCAAATCCTACTCAACAATAAGAATAAAAACAAATCCAACAAAAAATGAAAGCTGACTAAAAAATCAAAGCTACTTCCCCCAAACTTAAAACTACTCATTGTGAGAATGAGGTTATGAGGAGTAATAGTATACAAGCAATTCGTCACAGAACCTGAATAGATAAAATCAGAATATTTGAAAATAGAACAATCTCCATCTCATTGGTAAATCTAAAACCTTCTCTATCCAAAACCGGAATAAAGATAATGTTTTCAATAATATTAGGACATGAAGACAATTATTCAAAACTATTATAGAGCCATTCTCAAAAGTTAGATTAACGGTGCCTATACTAATGCAACAACCTTTGTTCTATTCTCTATCCTTAGGACCGCCTCTTCTCTATCCAGGTTCCTACTTCTTGTCATTATTTACAAATTATTATAAATATGTGAGCCACAATCGGTATCTAGTACTCAAGAAGCATCATTAACAAATAAGTTAACTTCAACAAAATAGATACCTGAACTCTTCAGGCTTGCAAGATACTCTTTGCAATTCCTCTTCCAGTGCCCTAGTTTGCCGCAGTAATGGCACTTGTCATTGGTTTGAGAAGAAACCTTCTTGACACCGCTCTTTGCCTTCAGCTTGCTGGGTTTCTCTCTTGGCTTTGTAGCCTTTGATTTGGAATAGGATCCAACAAGCATGAACGGCTTGTCCTTTTTCATGGTGGACTCAGCCATCTTTAACATGTTTACAAGCTCAAGGAGACTAGTCTCCATATTGTGCATGTTAAAGTTGACAACAAGGATGTCAAATGAGGGAGGTAGAGATTGCAACAAAAGGTCCGTATATAGTTCATTTTCCATAACGACTCTAAGGGATGTAAGCCTTTCAATGAGGGCTATCATCTTCAATTTATGATCATGGACTGAAGAGCCCTCAATCATATAACATCTAAAAAACTCCTTTGAGATTGGATATCTCATCTGCCTAGTACGTTCACCATATAACTCTTGTAGGTGAAAGAGGATCCCATAAGCAGTATCTTGATCCTCGTTCTGCTTCTGCAGCTTATTTGACATTGATGCTAACATGTAACATCGAGCCTGTAGATTATTATCAACATGTCACGTCATAAGCCTATAAAGTAATATCCTCCGATGGAACCGAATGAGGCACGATGTCGAGGATATATACCCTTTTCTTAGATTGAAGGAGTATCTTAAAGTTTCTTAGCCAATCAACAAAGTTTGATCTAATTAATTTATTTTGCTTAAGGATTGTTGCTAGTAGATTCTTTACCATTTTAGTAGAAATATGAACAAAATTTTAATGAAGCAGAAACTGAGAAAACTATGGGAAAATCATATTCATTTAATATAAGGTCTTTAATACTAAATATCTCTCACTATTTTCTTCAAATTCTATCCCCCCTAATGGAAGTTTGGGAAATCGAATTTCCTAGTGGGCTTGAGGTCCAATGAAAATATTTCACAGTCCAATTTTATGAGCTCATGAAATATTTCTATCAGTGGTCAACTCTTTGATGATTGTATCACTATACAACTCTCAAGTTTGTTTTGCCTCACCTCTTCCCATATACATTAATTTGGTGAGCTCATATAGTACTAAGTGTTAAACAATACCCCTCAAATGTTCATGTGGATGGAGTATCTAGATGTCCCATGACTCTGGCCAACATAATGCTGAGTCCATCCTACGAGCATCTCTATGCTTGGTAGAGATCAAAGCTTTCCAACACAGGACCATCCCATGACTCATGGCCAGTGATAAAGTGCGGTAGCATCGTCATGTCTCTACCTTTGATAGTAGGCATGGAATGATAGGTCCTACCTAACTTGTCCATTTTTGTTTGAAATCGAAAAAATTCTCTTTAAGTTTCAAAAACTTGGAGTTTTCAATTATCCAATACCTCATCAATTAAATTAATAAGTGTGTTATTTAATGTTTATCATCATATATGTGCAAGTAAAAGCATTATTTGAAATCTAACATACATCCTATGTAACAAGCGATGGGATGATCATGGCCAACCTGTTGGACCCATTTGAGACAAAAATGGGTCAAGGTCAATCTAAGGGTAGAAAAATAAAGAACTATTCTATTACATTTCATTTGTACCTAGACATTTATGGGCCTTGAATCTTCTATTCTATTACATTTCATTTAATAACCCATACAAACATGGGCCTTTAGGCTTTGAACATCCTCCATTTACAAAATTAAAATAGAAACCTCACTTTCTATTCTACTCTCATTACAATAATTTAAATATAATACAAAAATAGAATAAGTGGCTCGCAGGCCTCAAAAACTCAAAGATAATTAAAAACATCCAATCACATTAGTCATAGGCCCATGATCGTCCCTAAATAAAATATCCAATAAACATTCATCACATGAATTTTAAAGTAAATAAATTTACCAAGTTGTTAAACAATGCATTTCCAAGACTTGGACACAATATTCTATTTTATGAAAAATAAAATTTTCAACATTTAAAATTAAAAATTAATTTAAATCAATAAAATATAATATTTATTAAATTGCATGTACATCTCTGCCCGACCACACATTGTGCAACCAAATGAAGAATTGTCGATGAGTTGCACGCGTACTGTCGGGCAAAACCAGCCAATGCATGCAGTAGATTGGTGTGCGGCCAGCTATTACCCGCGCACACTATGCATACGCTGTGCGCAACAGCATGCACGGGCAACAATCGCCTGTGTTGTTGCTGCTGCCTCGCAGTGCACAACCCCACGCACGGGCTCCAAGTCAAATTGCATCGTATGCTCTGATTTGTGCATTTACATCAATATTTTAACAAATTTAAAATATTTTTCATGCAATTAATAAAATCAATTATGCCCAAAAACTGAAATACAAAAACAAAAATTCATGTTCATTAAATAAACATACAAATAGAATCACATCAACTACTAATAATGTGAACCATGACTCTAATACCACTGTTCAGTTCGTTATAACCAAAGGGGTAAATAAAGTGAAAATTAAATTTTTTAAATAAAATATGCAATAACGTTTATTGCATTACCCCCAGTTTCATAGCGATTCTAATGATCGGTGTTATTAATAATTTAATAAATAGAATATAAATATAGTGATGATGTAACTCATTATCCTTTTCTGAAACTCCGATTCAGTGTAAGGCTTATGGCAATCAATTACTGGATTGTAGCGAATCTCTCATAAAAGAGTCCACGCATCCTCCCTATTAGAGTAGTACTCGACGCGCCAATTAGATTGGGTGTCTTTTATACTCTTGTATTTGTAAAAATAAACTTTTCCAAATTATATTAATAAAACAGACAAATTTCTTTATCTTTAATTGCATATAATAATTAGATAAAGTCCCTATACCAAACTTAGCTATGGGTCATGGTTACGCATTTGATGGTGATCATGGAATATGTCTCTATGGCTTTGGTCTTGTATTAGTTTCAAGTTGAGGGCTTTTTGAGATGGAATATCAAATAGCCTAATAGACTCACACATACAATGCATGCTAGCATGAAGAGGATGTCTCACTCCATAGTGTAATACCTAAGCCTCACACTACTCACTTCGACAATATGATTCATGCACTACATGCTACTTATATGCTAATTTTAATTAACATCTACATGGCATCTTATATAGCATTCTTAATCGTTAGACCTCTAACGCTATCACTTGATGTTAGTGGTTGAGATCCTATAATCCAATTAAGTAATTCTATATTTAGATAAGAAAAAGAATAGATTGTCAATATATTAGATATTCATAGGTTATATGTTATAATTTTAGAAGTGTTAAAGGTGTTACTAGTAAGCTTATATGATTCGATTCAATTCGATCGAGGTTTTTTAAAAATATACATCCATGAATTAACATACTTGGGATATTGGACATGATATAATATAGTTGAAGTGTCATATTACAAGGTCCATATGTGCATATAATTTTAGAAATGCAAACTAGACAATCATTTAAGAATTGGATGTCAATCGGTTTAGAGACCGAATGAACGGTTAAGAAATTAGGGCAAAAAATTATTATCCAATTGTATGGAAGTTAAAATAGGTTGTAAATAGTTAAAAAAATATTGAGAAATATTAGATTATAGCTGTATAAGGTGTGGATAATATTATATTTGAACCACCGCTCGACACCTTAAGCCTTGCCAACTCAAGCTACTACCTCAACCTTTCTTCAGTTCTATCATTGAACCACGACCAAAAACCCTTTTTTGAGATATTTCACCTCCCAAACCTCCATATTTAATTTTAGAAGTTGCACTCAAGTGATTCCAAGTAAGGAAAAAAGTGAAGGAAGCAAAGGGAAGTAAGGAGGAGCAAGTAGAAGTTTAAATTTGTGCATATGTGAGCTTAACTCATGTTTTTTATTTAAGTTGTTTGAGGGTTTATGATTTTTAAACTTCTATTATTGTTTATAATCATGTTAGGATATTATCGATGGTCTTATAATTTACAAAAGAGGGATTTTTAGTTCCAAAATTGCAATAGAAATCTCTAGGGATAGAAACTATATACTTGCTGGTTTTTATTTTTAAAGCTTTATATATGTATAATAACTTGATTAAAACCTATATATTTCACCATATATGTGTATATATATGATTTTAGATGATGTATGTAAGCTCGAAGAGGTTATAAATTGAAATATGGTTTGATATTTAAAGAGACACTCAAACTGTCATGATAGAACTTAAAGTTTTTATGCTGTGATAAGTGGGCTGGTTTTTCTGAGGTAAATCAGTGATTTTAGGCAATTATGAAATATGAATATATTTCTATACATGTTATCTAAGTGATAAAAATTTGGGAGTGATTGGATATGCTTAGGGATGTCAAAATTATCATAAAACTAAATTGGACAGCAAGATATGAAAATGTGAATCTGTATCATTTGATAACTTAGCATGTTTCAACCTAAATATGTTGCTATTGAGTGATAAAAATTAGGAACATGCTATTAGAGTTATAATACTTCAATTATATGATGTTTACATGTATCTAAGATGAGAAATCAAGGTATGTAAGGGACTATATTGGGTTCTAGTTTGTAAAAGTTGGATTGTTACCTAGACAGATTGGTGTTTAAGGTCTTAGTATGATATTTTATTCTTTCAACTTGCCAAATTGGGAATAGTGCTTGATGTTGGATAATATAATAGGCTATTTACATCTAAGATTGGAGGGGAACAATAAACAAATCTAGACTAAGCCACCAACCAAGTGAAAGTTAAGTAAAGATCCATTTGCAACTACAATGCGTGAACATAGTACGTCTTGAAGCATTTATACCTATTATGTTGATGATATTTAAATTGATTGGATGACAAGTATATTATGTACTTTAAGAGTTTTATGGTTTTTGAAACATATTGAGAGCAAGATGACTTGCATTTCATATTGAATGTATCATTCATGAGCATTTACATGTGCATGCACGATATATGGGTATAATTGAGGTTCTTGTATGCACGATATGATTTGAGAAATAATTTTTAGAAAGAAAATATTTTGGTTTCCCACAACTAGTGTACCGAGGCATGCTTATGTGATATTTTGGGGCAACGCAAGTGTTATTTCTCGGAGGATCGTAGGAGTTGACATGGGGTGTGCCTCTGGTGGTCTCAAGAGGGTGGACCACTTGACTGTGCCCTTATTGACTCCATCGGTGGGAAGACTTCTGGAGGATCATAGGGAAAGATAGGGGATGAACCTCTAATGATCCAAGAGATGGCCCCTGGATTGAGTCAATTTGTTTATGGCCATTTGATTATTGATATTGTGCCTAATAAAATGAAGTGATTTTTAATAAAAAATCTTTGATTTATGAGTACTCAAATTTAACATATTTATAGTATCTTATCTTAGAGATGAGTTGCATGAGATTTTATATCATACTCTTGCCATGCATGATTTTTACTTATTGAGTGTTAGTTCATGCATTATAGGTGAGCATGGTAAGACTCGAGACCTCTAGTTTACTGGATTGGCAGTGGAGCTCCTACATGCTTTCAAAGATTAATATACTTGGATGACGACCTGTTAGGCTATTTTGTGGGATGTGCTTTTGATTTTATAGTTTATTGTATTATATTAGTGATTTTATCCTCTATATCACTTTCAAAACTCTTTTGTGACAGAGAGTTTGAGTTTGTGATGATTTTGATAGACCTTGTTAATGTTTTAATAACTACCTATGTATATACAGTGTTACATGATGTGAAAGCACTTTACTTTTATCAATGTTTTGTCAAACTAACTAGGAAAAAAAAGCTATACACACGCATACATGCACAAATTATGTTGCACATATTGTTTATATATATATATGTATATATATTGTTGGGAGGTTGTGACAAGAGTGGTATCATAGCCCAGGTCTTGATTCTATAAACTGTCTATGTCCATGATCTCAGAACTTGTGGAGCACAGCCATGTCAAAAAGTTTTATTTTATGTTATAATGCATTAAATATTTCATGAATTATATTGGCCATTTGTTTTAAAAAAATGGTATTACAGTCATGGTGAGAACAAGGGTTGAAAGTAGTAGTGGAGCCAGAACCCCAGGAGAGCACCTATTCCGAATAATGATTGTGATGTTATCATTAATCAACTTACAGAGCTTATTGAACGACAATCAGAACAAATTCAGCAACTTATCCAGTAGAGGGATATGGGTGGACAATGAAGGGCTGAAATGGTTCAACCACAACCCCGAGTAGAACATATGGAGATAGTTGGGGAAAGATTCATAAAACTGAACCCGCCGGTGTTTGAGGATGCATTAGATCTTACAGCTGCAGAAGAGTGGTTGAGAACTCTTGAAAACATGTTTCAGTACAGTAGAGTTTCAGAAGAAGAGAAAGTGATGTGTGCATCCTTTATGCTTCTAGATAGTGCTGGATATTAGAAGGATACAATGAGGAGCATCGAAAACACCACTGTCATGACTTAGGATAGATTTAAAGAGCTATTTTGAAATAAATACTTCACAGCTCTAGTTCGTGCAATGAAGATGAATGAATTTATACAGTTATGATAGGGAACTATAATAGTTGGAGAATACATTCATAAGTTTGAACAACTATCCAGATTTGCCACATATATGGTCAATACTGATGTATTGAAAGTTGAAATATTTCTTGAAGGCTTGAGACCAGAGCTATATAGAGATGTGAAAATGGCATGAATTCAAGGAGTGACATACTCACAAACTGCTGAGAGAGCTTTAGTGGCAGAACAAGCTGAACTTAAAATTTCTCATTCTTAGGAGATTCGACGCTAATTTAAGCAAGGACATGGGCAATAATGGGTTGGAAATGAAAAGAAGAGACCATTTTAAATGCAGAATAAAAAATCTAAATTCCAACCAAGACAAGGGCAACAATAGTGGGATCAGAGTAAGCATATAAAGATTGATCAAAGCAAAGCACCAATACCGCAATCTGCTTGTCCTAAATGTGGTGGTCAACACAGTGGAGTTTGCCCGATGGAGACTAGAACCTGCTTTATGTGTGGGAAGATTGGACATATTGCCAAAGTATGTCCAGATAATCCAAATCCAACAGGACAAAGAAAAGTGTCGGCTAGAGTTTTTACCATCACTAGATTAGATACTAAGGCGAACCCATGAATAGTAATAGGTAAATTCTCTATCTTTGGTATTCCAACATTTGTATTGTTTGATTGTGGAGCTACATAATTATTTATATCCACTGAGTATATGAAGAGGCTGGGTAAAGTACCTGATACTGTTGAGGTCAATTACAATGTGATGATTTCTTCTAGAGATTCAAAACAAACTAACCATGTTTTAAGAGATTGTGCTATTCCCATTGAAAATAGAGAGCTCTATGCTAATTTAATTGTATTGTCCATGAATGACTATGATATGCTTTTGGGTATGGATTGGTTGTCAAAGTATCGTACTACTATAGATTATCAGAGAAAGATAGTGACTTTTGAACCTCTTGGAGAGGAACCATTCACCTTTATTGGAATCGTAAAAAGCTTCATATTCCCAATTATATCAGCATTGAAAGCATAAAGATTATTGGATAGTGGTTGTGAAGGATATTTGGCAAGTGTTATGAGCATTGAAGAACAACACCATCCAATCCTTAGTGAAGTGCCAATTATTCGGGAGTATCCATAAGTATTTCTTGATGATCTTCCTGGATTACCACTAGACCGTGAGATAGAGTTTATCATTGAACTAAATTCAGGAACATATCCAATATCTAAAGCTCCATAACAGGCACCAGCCGAGTTGAAAGAATTGAACGTACACATATAGGAATTATTGGATAAAGATTTTATCAGACCCAACTTTTCACCTTAGGGTACACCTATTCTATTTGTACGTAAGAAGGATGGTACAATGTGACTGTGTATAGACTATTTAGATTTAAATAAAATCACAATCAAGAATAAATATCCTTTGCTTAGAATAGAAGATTTATTTGAACAGCTCCAAGGTGCATCTATATTTTCAAAAATTGATCTACGATTTAGGTACCATCAACTAAAAATAAAAGATAATGATGTCGCCAAGATAATATTTAATACGAGATATGAACATTATGAATTTTTGGTGATGCCATTTAGGTTGACAGATGCTCCAGCAACTTTTATGGATTTAATAAATTGGGTATTTAAAACTTTCTTAATAGATTTGTTATTATGTTTATTGATGATATCATGATTTACTCTAGCACAAAAGAAGAGCATGGTGAACATCTAAGAATAGTTTGAGGTTTTGAAAGAAAAATAACTATATGCTATAAGAAATGTGAATTTTTAATTGATGGAGTGGTATATCTGGGATAATAATATCAAGAGCAGGAATATCTGTAGATCCAAGTAAAGTAGAAGTTATTAATAGCTAGTCATAACCTACTAATCCTTCAGAAGTACGAAGTTTTCTGGGTTAAGCTAGATATTACCATAGATTTATGGAGGGATTCTCCAAGATAGCTTCTCCTTTGACACAATTAACTAGAAAATATGCAACATTTAGATGGACGGATGCTTGTGAGAAAAGTTTTTAGGAAGAAGAAGTTAACTTCAACTCCTATTCTTTCTATTCATCAGGTCAACAAATAAAGGCAGAACATCAAAGACCAGTAGGAACCTTGCAACCTTTATTTATTCCAGAATGGAAATAGGAAAGAATTACTATGGATCTCCTATTGGAATTACCTAAAATAGTTAAAGGTCATGATGCTATTTGAGTTATCATTGACAACGTAACTAAATATGTTCACTTTCTTCCAATTTATTCCGCCTATTGCATAGACCATTATGTATATATATATATATATATATATATATATATATATACAGGAAGTGGTCAGACTTGATGGGGTACCATAATTATCTTTTAGTATTGCATATCATCCTCAAATTGATAGACAATTAGAGCAAATAATACAAACAATGAAAGATATGCTTAGAGCTCGTGTATTAGATCTTCATGGTTAATGGAGCAAATTTTTACCTTTAGTGGAATTCTCTTATAATAACAGCCATCCGTCTATTATTGGAATGCCCTCTTATGAAGTATTATATGGTAGAAAATGTAGATATCCAATTCATTGGGATGAGGTTGGTGAAAAGAAGCTTTTGGACCCAAATACGATTCGAGAAATGACAGAAGTTGTTACACAAACTTGTAAACGAATGCAGATTACCTAGAGCCAACATAAAAGTTATGCTGATCAAAGACAAAGAATGTTAGAATTTACAATGGAAGATCAAGTATTTCGGAAGGTATCTCCAAAAAAGGGGATTATGCAGTTTGGAAAGAAAGAAAAGCTCAGTTGTAGATATATTGGTCTATTTTATATTATTGAACGAATTGGGGATGTTGCTTACAAACTCGACCTACCTGGATTAATGTCTCAAGTGCATAATGTATTTCATGTATCCATGTTGAGGAAATATTGCAAATCCATCTCATATTCTGATGAATGAACCTATAGAGCTGAAAGCAGATTTGAGTTAAAGACCTATAAAGATTCTTCTATGAGAAGTAAAACAACTTAGAAATAAAAAAATCCCATTAGTTAAAGTATTATGAAGAAATCAGTTAATAAAATAAGCTATTGGGGAGGGAAAGATGATATGAAAGTTAAGTATCCATAACTCTTTCGATAAGTAAATTTATAGGACAAAATTTTAATAAGAAGGGAAAGATGTAATACCCAAGCATCACACTACTCACTTAGCTAATATGATTCATGCACTACATGCTACTTATACGTTAATTTGCATTACCATCCACATGGCATCTTATATAGCATTCTTAATCGTTAGACCTCTAATACTATCACTTGACATTAGAGATTGAGATCCTATAACCTAATTAAGTAATTCTATATTTAGATAAGAAAAAGAATAGATTGGTCTATATATTGGATATTCATGGGTTACATGTTATAATTTTGGAAATGTTAAAGGTGTCACTATTAAGCTTATATGATTCAATTCAATTAGATCGAGGTATTTTAAAAGTATACATCCATGAATTAACATACTTGGAATATTTAACATGATATAATGTGATTTAAGTGTCATATTAGAAGGTCCATATGTGCATATGATTTTAGAAATGTAAACTAGACAATCATTTAAGAATTGAATGCTAATCAATTTAGAGACCGAATGAACGGTTAAGAAATTAGGGCAAATATTTATTATCCGATCATATGAAAATTAAAATAGGTTGTAAATAGATAAATATATAGTGAGAAACACTAGATTAGATCTGTATAAGATGTGAATAATATCAGATTTGAACTATCACTTGCCACCTCAAGCTTTGCCAACTCAAGCTACCACCTCAATGTTTCTTCATTTCTATCATTGAACCACAACCAAAAACCATTTTTTGAGATATTTCACCTCCCAAACCTCCATATTGAATTTTAGAATTTTCTCTCAAGTGATTCCAAGTAAAGAAAAAATTGAAGGAAGCAAAGGGAAGTAAAGAGGAGCAAAAGTTTAAATTTGTGCATAGGTGAGCTTAACTCATATTTTTTGTTTAAGTTCTTGAATTGTTTGAGGGTTTATGATTTTTAAAGATCCTATTATTGTTTATAATCATGTTAGGATGTTATCTATGGTCTTATAATTTACAAAAGATGGTTTTTTAGTTGCAAAATCGCAATAGAACTCACTAGGGACAGAAACTGTATACTTGATGGTTTTTGTTTTTAATGCTTTATATATGTATAATAACTTGATTAAAACCTATATATTTTACCATAGATGTGTTTATATATGAGTTTAAGTGATGTATGTAAGTTTGGAGAGGTTATAAATTAAAATATGATTTGATATTTAAAGAGACACTCAAAACTGTCATGATAGAACTTATAGTTTTTGTGCTGTGATAAGTGGGTTGGTTTTGCTGAGGTAAATCAGTGATTTTAGGAAATTATAAAATATTATTACATTGATCTACATGTTATCTAACTGTTTTAAAAAATTGGGAGTAATTAGATATGCTTAGGGATGTCAAAATTATCATACAACTAAATTGGACAACAAGAAAATATGAAAATGTGAATATGTCCCATATGATAACTTAACATGTTTTAACCTAGACATGTTGCTATTGAGTGTTAACAATTAGGCACATACTATTAGAGTTATAATACTTCAATTATATGACATTTACATGTATCTAAGATGAAAAATTAAGGTGTTTGAGGGACTATATTGGGTTCTAGTTTGTAAAAACTTGATTGTTACCTAGAAAGCTTGGTGTTTAAGGTCTTAGTATGATATTTTATGCTTTCAACTTGCCAAATTGGGAATGGTGCTTGATGTTGGGTAACATTACAGGCTATTTTACATCTAAGATTGGAGGGGAATAATAAATAAATCTAGACTAAGCCACCAACCAAGTGAAAGGTAAGTAAAGATCCATTTACAACTACAATATGTGAACATAGTACACCTTGAAGCATTTATAGATATTGTGTTGATGACATTTAAATTGATTGGATGACAAATATATTATGTACTTTAAGAGTTTTATGATTCTTGAAACATGTTGAGAGCAAGATGACTTGCATATCATATTGAATATACCATTCATGAGTATTTACATGTGCATGTACGACATATGGGTATAGTTGAGGTTCTTGCATGCATGATATGATTTGAGAAATAATTTTTAGAAAGAAAATATTTTGGTTGGCCACTACTAGTGTATCGAGGCATGCGAGGCATGCTTATGTGATATTTTGGGGTGCTGTGAGTGTTACTTCTCAGAGAATCATAGGGGTTGACAGGGGGTGTGCCTCTGGTGGTCACGAGAGGGTGGACCACTTGACTGTGCCCTTATTGACTCCGCTGGTGGTAAGACTTCTGAAAGATCACTGGGAAAGACAGGGGGTGGACCTCTAGTGATCCCAGGAGATAGCCCCTAGACTGAGTGAATTTATTTATAACCATTTGATTATTGATATTGTGCAGAGCTCTATCCGGTGCATAGTAGGTAGGCCAAGGGCCCAATAAAATGAAGTGATTTTTAATAAAACCTCTTTGATTTATGAGTACTGAAATTTAATAGATTTATAACATCATATCTTAGAGATGAGTTGCATAAGATTTTATATCATACTCTTCTATGCAGGATTTTTACTTATTGAGCGTTAGCTCATGTAGTTCATGCATTGTAGGTGAGAATGGTGAGACTTGAGACCTCTGGTTTACTGAGCTGGTAATGGAGCTCCTACAGGCTTTCAAAGATCACTGTACTTTGGATGATGACCTGTTGGGCTATTTTGTGGGATGTGCTTTTGATTTTGTAATTTATTGTATTATATTAGTGACTTTATCCTGTATATCACTTTCAAAACTCCTTTGTGATAGAGAGTTTGAGTTTGTGATGATTTTGATAGACCTTGTTAATATTTTAATAACTACCTATGTATATACAGTGTTACAGGATGTGAAAGCACTTTACTTTTATCAATGTTTTGTCAAACTAACTAGGAAAAAAAATAGCTATACACATGCATACATTCATAAATTATGTTGCACTGGTTATTTATATATATATATATATGTATACATATTGTTGGGAGGTTGTGACATATAGACATTGGTGTAATGACACTAGTGCATGTATGCGGGTGCTTGTTAGAAAGCAAGTACACTGAACAGGCCCTCTAGAAATTCTTAATTGGAAATGTTGTTTGTCAAAATAAAAATTTGCATGTTACGATAGTACACGATTAATCCTTAGACTTGAGACACCATGGTAGCCTTGTGCATGTAGTGTTTCATTTAGATGTATCTTCTAATTGCCTGACAATCACAAATGGGGTACGTTGGATGTTGCATTGAATGTATGGAGGTTAATGAGTAGCCAACAGATGATCCATCACTTGTCTTGCAAAATAAGTGAATTTCCTATGTTTTCATAGTTCATGATTTAGAAGTCCTTGGCCAAGGCAGGATGAATGTTAGACAGGGTTTTCTGACAATTCGTCATGAGTCATTGAAACTTGAAATGAAATCATATTAAGTTTTTGACTATTAATTCATGCCCTATACTCAATTGGGAGATTATTTGACGGAAGGACTTTACGTGTATGATACTCATAATTGAAATAATTCACTCGCTATTTCACCTAACTCTAGGTAGTCATGATACACTTGCTAAGTGTTTCCCATGATTTATGAGGTTCTTGAAATTAAAGAGTTAATTTCAAGCAGATTAATTAATTAGATTACTTAATCAGAATAAATTTGGATTCATAAGTTGTACATGTTGCAAGCTCATTGCTAGCTTATTTGTGAACCTAAAAGGGTCATACACAAATTGAGATGGAAAATTTCTAACTTAGGAACTGGTTCGAGGAGTTGGATTCAATTAATTAATGGAGATTAATTAATTGGGGCTTCAATAAGTTGAATTAATTATTTAATTAAATAATTAGATTATTTGATCTAATAAGAGTAAGAAGCCTAATTAGAGTGAAATAATTATTTAATTGGATCAAATTAATTGTGTAGACCCTCAATTAATTTAATTATTGAATTAATTTACTTAATTAAATAATTAAATAATTAAATATTTAATTAAGCCTAATTTGATTAGGTGGACTAGATGGAATTAATTGGGCTAAAATAATTAATTGGATTAATTGTGGGATTTATTTTAAGTCCAAATCCAATTTAAAGAAGTTCATTAGGAGAGGCCCATGTAGGTTGCTGAAAAAGGATGGAAACTCAAGAATATAAAATTCTTGGAAGACTTTAAATATCTTTGGAAGATAAGAAATAAAGGTGAAATTTTTTGGGAGATTTGGAATCAACCAAAAATCTTCCAACCAATTAAAAAGAGATCAGAAATACCAAGAGTGGGACACTTGAAATTTTTGAGTCCCACTATAAATACAAGGGGGCTGAAAATTTGAGCACAATTAAGCCCTCAAATTTTTGGCCATTAAAGAAAAATAAGAAAAAAAGTTATTTTCTTCTTCTATCATTTATTCCACCAAAAATCCATCTTTTTGTCTAAGTATTAATTCTTTTATCACAAGTTGATAACAAGAATTATTAGTCACCATATTTACTTCATAAACTAGGTTAGTAAAAGAATCCGGATTGCTAGCAGAGTTCGAATTCTGTGTTTCTTCTTAACGTGTGGGATTTTTTAGTGGGAGATGCTTGGATCCCTATAAATTGAAATTCAGAAAGATGCTAGCAATTGATTGCTTCAAATCCTACGACAATCAGAGTGCATTGAAAGGTATAAATTGATACTTTAATTTATTTTTATACAACCATTGAAAATTACGAGATCATTAAAAATCGCATCGAATTTGGAGAACTGCTATAATTATTATGGCATGTTGTTTTTAAATTTTTAATTTTCCCACTGCGCATATCCTGGAATCACGCGAACCCAACACTCTCTCTAGAACTTGCTAGTGCTCTTTGTTTACAAGCCTAAAAGGCAGCGAACACTAATCTTTAATTCAACCGGTGGAATCAAAGATTAAGTGTTTATTGTTATTATTCTTAACCTAACTTGTTGAAGAAGAACAATATACTTGGATATTTGAACAACAAAGGAGAGGAGAAGAGAGAAGAAGAAAACATTTTTCTTTTCTTTTGCTAGTGGCCGATTTTTGGATTGTGTAGAATGTGGGATTTTTTCTTCAATCTTCTATTTGTATGGTGGCTGCTAAAATTAGGTCAAACCTAATATTATCCCCATACGTTGATTTGGTTATTTGAAAAGTCTAACTTTCCTAACAAACCAAATCCACATCAATCCGAAATCCTCTCTCCCTCTTCTCCTTAATGGCCGAAAATATGGCCTGAAATTGGCCAAAAAATTTCTGCCCCTTTCTCCCCAAATACATTGAACATATCCCATAAATTCAATCTTGATATCTTATATCAATTAAATAAGAAAAATTATTTTTTCCTATTTAATTTAATTATTCTATTATTTCAAGTGGGCTTCTATTAATGAGCCATTTTTAAAGTGGGCTAGGACTTGATCAAGCACATTAATTAATTCAATTAATTAATTAGCCCAAGTTCAATTAATTGGTCCAATCAATTAATTAATCCACTACAAATTGAATTTTCAATCTTATTAGGTACAATTAAATAATATAAAATAATTATATTATTTAATTGGATAATTAACTCAACTAATTTGGATTAATTTTAATTCTAATTAATTAAACTAATTAATTAATTATATCCAACTTTTTGAATTAATTTTAGACTAGAGGTTATTCATTTCAAATTATGTGTGACCCTTTAGGTTCACTACTAAGTTGGTAGTGGGCTTGAAATATTTGCAACTTATGAATAACAATTATTCTGATTATTAATCTAATTAATTAATCCGCTTGTAATTAACTCTTAAATCCAAAAACCTCAAAATGCTGAAATTGAGCTGCCAGGACAGAATACCCGGCGCCTAGGCACTAAAACAGAGTGCCTAGGCGCTGTCCAAAGCTTCCAAGATAGAATGCACAGTGCCTAGGCACTGTTATTCCATGCCAAGGCGCTGCCCTTCCAACAAAAAAGATGTTGATGCAATGTTTTGGTGACAAGTGGCAATGGATCATAAATTTTGGTTTTTTTATGAGATATACACATTAGATACACCTATATATCATTATCCATGTGATGCTCTAGTGGATACACTACATTGGTGAAGAGAAAAAGGAGAAAAAGCCAAGAAAAGGAGAAGAATTTCAGGTTCCTTTTGAAAAGCCAAGAAAAGTGGGACGATTTTTAGGTTTCTTTTGAAGAAAAGCCAAGAAAAGTGGAAGGATTTCAGGATTTCTTTTGGAAGACTCTTGGAGAGAAGTTTAAAAGGGCAAGATCAACATCAACCAAAAAGGAGAGGAGGATTGGTTCTTGGAACCAAAGAAGGTCATTAGGTGCTTGGAGACAAGACCTATTCCATTTTCTGCAATTGAAGACAAGGAGTTATTATTGGAGACAAGGAGAGCTTCAACCATTCCTTCCACTTCACAAATTGGTGAACAATTTCCATGTTCTTTCTTATTTATTTCTTGAAGTTGTATTCATCCATGGTAAACTAAACATTTATTTATAGAGGATGATGTAACCTTATTTGATTCTATGTTTTGAATTCCAAATAATATTAGTTCAAGTTCTTCATCTTGTTTGTGTTATCTTGTTTAGTATTTCATCTTGATTAATTGATCACTAATTGAGATTGTTTGACATATGAGATTTGGCATTCGAGAGATGGAATTTTATACATGATCATAGAAATAACACAACCTAGGAATCATAGAGTTGAGAAGCTTAAGAAACCTTTGAAGTTTTGAAGAGGATTTCATTGAACTTTTGTAGAGTTTTATTCTTGAATTTTTATAGAGATATCGAAATTCATGATAGAACTCATAGTCAATTCGGAACTCGAGAGAGGGAATTGATGAGCTTAGGAATTCTTAACTTACATGTGTTGTTGACTTGAATTGATATATTTTGGAAGGAAGAACATAGGTGATAATTAGGTGAGTCATTCCTCTAGAATATCTTTTTCATAAGTTGTTTGTTATATTATTTCTATAAACTCCATTCTTGTCTATGCATTTTTATCTTACTTTTCTTTGTTTACCAATCATCACTCGATTTTCTAGATAAAATTAGGACTATTTGAACTGCGGTACTTAATATAATTTTTGATTACAATCCTTGTAGATACGATACTCAACTCACCGTTGTATTAAAACTTGACACCGTTCACTTGCGGTTAGCATGCTTTGTTGACAAACTTAGTTAAGTTCATATTTTGTGATTTAATGAATAACTTAATTACCGATTGCCTATGATGATACCTAATTGATATTGTACAAAGTCTAGAGGAAAGAAAAATTGCTAGTCTTGTGACATGGTTATTCATGTGTGTATTTAATCATTGTCATGAATGATGAATTTTTATTGATCACGTTGTGTCGAAATCTTGTGAAATACATGCTACTTGGTGTTGGATTTTACTTCCAATGAGTTGTATTGATCATTTTGCGGTGTTCTAGAACTTGCTTGATTACTATTTGAGGCGAAATTGTAGATAACTACAAACTTAGAAATGATTTAGGTCATCTTTGACTCGTTTGTACCTTTCAAGCCTACCATGATCACACTTTTATTCACCAGTTCCCCCCTTTGAGCTGCTTTTCAAGGAATGGTATGTGCAAGGCATATGAATAACCACCATTCGACTTCATTTCTTGAAAGCTCACTATACCGACCCTTTATAGCCCAAAAAACCAATGATTGTCCCTAAGAGAGCTTAAAGTATAACATTTTGTGCACAATCTTATCAAGGGATCATATGGAGATATGTTGAGGGCATGAATGAATGTATTTAGGGTTATGAGCATGAAAAATATGCAAGAAATACATCACAACTCATGTCGATAAAAAGAAACAAGTTTGGGGGTTGTGAAAGCAAAAGAACAAGAAATGAAGCTTTGGAATTCATGAAGAAAAAAATATGAAAAAGAAAATAAAAAAAAATGGGAAAAAGAAAAGAAAGAAGGAGAGTGAGATTCTATGTGCAATGCTTTATGCTCTCTTATGTTGTTTATCCCTACCTTTCTTTGTAAGCCAATACCTAGGCCATACGTTACAAGCTTATTGAAGTCCTTTTGATTAAAGCTTGCAAGTATCTATATTAGTGGAGAATGTGTAAGAAAAGCAAGCATATGGAACACCTAGAACTCCTTGCTTAGATCATGAGAATCATTGGTTGTAAAATTCATACCTAAAATGCATGCATGAAACTTGAGCTTGACACTTCACACACACACGTTTTGAATTCATGACTAGATTAATGAAGCACAAGTTTTGTATTGTCATTTGACTAGCCTCGGGACTAACCTTTGGATTCATGTGCAATAAGAATTGATGAGGCATTTGAATTGGTTGATCAAGTTTTGTAATTCAATATCAAATTATGAGCTTATGATTGTTTGATTTTGAGTTTTCCTCGAGGACAAGTAAAAGGTAAAGTTTGGGGGTATTTGATAAGTTGGTTTTATACCAATAATTCATACATATTTTGATTATTATTTAGTTTATTTTCAATTATTTTTGTTTGAAATCTTGTAGGTAATGACAATAAGAGAAAAAAATGGAAACATATCAAAAACTTGGTTGAAATGTGAAGAATTCGAGTTGTGGTGCTACTGATGGCAGTTTTCGTATTTAAATCATATTTCTTGGACCAAATTTCATATCACATTGATTATTAATCCATTGGAAATCCAAGAAATATATCTACAACTTCTATGTTTACCACAAAATCCAATTCAGTCAATGTCAATGAGAAAAACTACGTTTAAGAGTTAGCACTGGGCTGCAAGTTTCTGGTATGACAATCTTAGTATTTCAGGAATAACTCGGGCCACCGATGTCCTATTCAATTGATTCAAGTGCCTATGGAATGAAAAGAATAGAACTACAATTCATTAGAAGACCTCAAAATCTAATTCAGCTTATAAAGAGGTCAAAAATCAGTTTCAATGGGCTATACAGTGTCAAAATGCTGAAATTAAGCTGCCAGGACAGAATGTCCGGCACTTAGGCGCCAAAACAGAGCACCTAGGCGCTGTCCAAAGCTTCCAAGATAGAATGCACAGTGCCTAGGCGCTGTTATTCCATGCCTAGGTGCTGCCCTTCCAACAAAAAAGACGTTGATGTAATTTTTTGGCGACAAGTGGCAATGGATCACAAATTTTGGCTTTTTTGTGAGATATACACATTAGATACACCTATATATCATTACCCATGTGATGCTCTAGTGGATACACTACATTGGTGGAAAGAAGAAGGAGAAAAAGCCAAGAAAAGGGGAAGAATTTCAGGTTCCTTTTGAAAAGCCAAGAAAAGAGAGAGGATTTTTAGGTTTCTTTTGAAGAAAAGCCAAGAAAAGTGGAAGGATTTCAGGATTTCTTTTGGAAGACTCTTGGAGAGAAGTTTAAAAGGGCAAGATCAACATCAACCAAAAAGGAGAGGAGGATTGGTTCTTGGAACCAAAGAAGGTCATTGGGTGCTTGGAGACAAGACCCATTCCATTTTCTGCAATTGAAGACAAGGAGTTATTATTGGAGACAAGGAGAGCTTCAACCATTCCTTCCACTTCACAAATTGGTGAACAATTTCCATGTTCTTTCTTATTTATTTCTTGAAGTTGTATTCATCCATGGTGAACTAAACATTTATTTCTAGAGGATGATGTAACCTTATTTGATCCTATGTTTTGAATTCCAAATAATATTAGTTCAAGTTCTTCATCTTGTTTATGTTATCTTGTTTAGTATTTCATCTTGATTAATTGATCACTAATTGAGATTGTTTGACATATGAGATTCGGCATTCGAGAGAGGGAATTTTATACATGATCATAGGGATAACACAACCTAGGAATCATAGAGTCGAGAAGATTATGAAATCTTTGAAGTTTTGAAGAAGATTTCATTTTGTAGAGTTTTATTCTTGAATTTTTATAGAGATATCAAAATTCATGTTAGAACTCATAGTCAATTCGGAACTCGAGAGAGGGAATTGATGAGCTTAGGAATTCTTAACTTACATGTGTTGTTGACTTGAATTGATATATTTTGGAAGGAAGAACATAGGTGATAATTAGGTGAGTCATTCCTCTAGAATATCTTGTTCATAAGGTGTTTGTTATATTATTTCTATAAACTCCATTCTTGTTTATGCATTTTTATCTTACTTTTCTTTGTTTACCAATCATCACTCGATTTCTAGATAAAATTAGGACTATTTGAACTGCGGTACTTAATGCAATTTTTGATTATAATCCTTGTGGATACGATACTCAACTCACCGTTGTATTAAAACTTGACACCGTTCACTTGCGGTTAGCAAAATATTTCACGAACAGTATCCATAAGGATTGTAATAAAAAATTGCAGCAAGTACCATAGTTCAAATAGTCTCAATTTTATCTTATAAATCAAGTGATGATTAAACAAAGTAGGATAAGAAAAAAATTGCAAAAGACAAGAGTGGAATTCTTAGAAGTAATACAACAAACACCTTATAAATAAGAAATTCTAGATGAATGACTCACCTAATTATCACTTATGTTCTTCTTTCCAAAACATACCAATTTAAATCAACAACACATATAAATTAAGAATTTCTAAGCTCATGAATTCTCTCTCTCGAGTGTTGAATTAATTATGGATTATAATATGAATTTCAATATCTCTATAAAAAACTCAAGAATAAAACTCTACAAAAATTCAATGAATTCTTCTTCAAAACTTCAAAGGTTTCATAAACTTCTCAACTTTATGATTCCTAGGTTATGTTATCTTTATGATCATGTATAATCTTCCCTCTCTTGAGTATCGAATCTCATATATCAAACAATCTCAATTAATAATTAATTAATCAAGATGCAATACTAAGCAAAATAACACAAACAAGATGAATAACTTGAATTAATATTGTTTGAAATTCAAAATATAGGATCGAATAAGGTTACATCATCCTCTAGAAAGAAATGTTTAGTTCATCATGTATGAATATAACTTCAAGAAATACATAAGAAACAACATGTAAATTATTCACCAATTTGTGAAGTGAGAGGAATAGTTGAAGCTATCCTTGTCTCCAAGAATGGCTTCCTTGTCTTCAAGAATGGTTCCATCTCTCCTTTTTATGTCCAGCAACACTCCTTTTATTAAGAACAAATTCTCATGTCCCACAATACCATTGGAGGCTCTTTAGGGTCCTTAAAATCAGATAGGAGATGCCTTAATGAGGGCTAAAAACCTATTTTGCCCCTTTTATCTGCGTGGCAATGCGTAAACACTGACTGGACAGCTAGGCACTGAACATTCTGTCCAAAACTTATTTCTCCAGCGTATGTAGCCTTTTTAAACTGTTTTTTCAATTATTTCTGGACAAAACAGCTTTTGGTGTCTTCATAATATTTGTAGCCCTATCTCTTATATTTCTATATCATCATGAATCATCTTAATAAGACATCTTTGGAGAGAATTATGCCTAAAATACCGATATGTGTCATATAAGAAATATTCAGTTTAGTGTTGACTTTTGAACTAGATATTTCTCATTGAAATCATAGGAAATAGATTTTGTGGTAACATAAAAGTTGTATATCTATGTCGTGGCTTTCCAATGGATCAAGAGTAAAGTCAATGTGATATTTGAACAAAGCATTATGATTGAAATACTAAAACTGCCATCAGTCGCACCACAATTCAGATTCTTCAACATTTCCATCAAGTTTTTAGTTTATTTCCATTTTCTTATCTTTTTATCATTACCTACAAGATTCCAAACTAAATGCATAAAAAGTAACAAAAATACTTGAAAATAAGCCAAATATTAATTAAAAGGCATATGAATTGTTGGTATAAAACTAACTTATCAGCATATTCCATGATCACCATCATATGCGCGACCATGCCCCGTAGATAAATTTGGTCTAAGGACTTTATCTAATGTGCAGAAAGAAAATGCAAGACATAAGATAAAAAAATGTCCTTTTCTTAATATGATTTCTAACAAGATCATTTTTACAAAATAAAAGAGTACAATACGCCCAATCTAATTGGGGCGTTGGACATCCTACCCTAACACTTACTGCACAATTTTCAGCAGTCGCGCCGTGAAGCCAAAATTAGGTGCCGTGCTACCATACTTTTGCCTTTTTGACCTATTTCCCAAATAAATTAGCTTTGGTGTCTTCATGTGAATTGTATTCCTCTTTTTTTAGCTTTCTACAACCACTTGAACTAGATCAATATCAAATTTATGGAGAGAGTTATACCAAAAATACCGAGATATGCCACATCCAAAAGTTTTAATCCGATGCTAGCTATTTAAGCCAATTTTTCTCTCTTATAATGACCGAACTAGGCTAAGTGTCAACATGAAAGATGTAGCTCCATCTCTTATCTTTCTAAATCATTAAAAATCACATCAATAGGACTTTAGAGCACAATATTATACTCAAATATGAAACTTGCCCAAAGCTAGAATTGGAGTTGTAGCGCCTCTATTTTGGAGTTTTTGGCTTAGCTCTTTTTCTTGGATTTCTTGGACATCTTCACCACTTTTATTTTCCTATAAAAATTATTTAAAACACATAAAAAGGAATAGAAAATACTTGAAGACTAAAAAAATATTAAGTTAAAGGTATCTGAATTAAAGGTATAAAACCAACTTAATATCCATTAAAGTGATCTCATCAATTAAACAAATCTAATTTAATTAATTGATTCAACCAATTAATTAATTAATTTTATTTAGTCCATTTAATTAAACTAAATCCAAATAAATAATCCTATTATTTAATTAAATAAATTTATTTAACTCCTTAAATTAATGTATGCCTATCTTAATTAATTATTCTAATCAATTAATTAATTCACTCCACATGAATCCCTAATCTTATTGGTCTAATTAAATAATTTTGTTATTTAATTTGATAAATTAATTTAATAATTAATATATTTGTAAATGTTGTCCATCTTCTTAAATTACCTTCTAGATTTGAAGTGGACTTTTTCGATTTGTGGGTTTACAATTATGCTAGCAGTGGGCTTACAACTCTTGCAACTTAGGTAAATAAATTATTTTATTTTAATTAATTAATTACCTTGGAACTAACTCCTAAATTTTAGGAACCTCACAAGTCATGGGAAATACCTAATAGTGCTTCATGATTGCCTAGTCTTAGGTGAAATACTATTGAACCTATTTTTTTATTATGAGTATCTTGTAAGTATGGTCCTCTTTGTTAGAGCAGTGCCCGACGAATCAATTATTTGACCACTCAATACTCTTTGTATAAGCAATCTTATCAATCAATATCATTAATAAAAGGCAATTCTTTATCTTTATTTATTTTAATTTAGATACAGTCTTTGGATCATACACAACTATGGGGCATGATCGCGCATAGGATAACAATAATTGAATATGCCTCTATGACTTTGGCCTT
The DNA here is from genome assembly GCA_019321725.1 of Paulownia fortunei. Classification (NCBI taxonomy): domain Eukaryota; kingdom Viridiplantae; phylum Streptophyta; class Magnoliopsida; order Lamiales; family Paulowniaceae; genus Paulownia; species Paulownia fortunei. Next base: position 12,708,081 of record CM033109.1, on the reverse strand, counting down.
AAAATGTCCTAAGTCAAGAATTATTGAGATGGGACATCAATATTTCTATTGAGACTTGCACATACGATGCATATTTGTAAGGAGGATGTCTCATTCCATAAGCATCGGTGTAGAGACACTAATGCATATATGTGGGTACTTGTTAGGGAACAAGTACACTGAACTACACAAACTAGAAATTTCCAATTGGAAAATATACAATTGTCAAAATAGGAATTTTCTTGTTACGATAGTGCAAGAATTAATCTTTCGATTTGAGACACCATTGTAACTTTGTGCATGCCATATTATTCTTTGATTTATTCTCTAATTGTATGACAATCACAAAAGGAATATTTTGGGTGTAATATCTACATGTGTGAAGGTTATGAATGGCCAACAAGGGATCCGTCACCTATCTTGATGGATAGGCAAATTTCCTATGTTTTGTATGGTGCTTGACTAGGAAATCCTTGGTCAAGGTTGGATGAAAGTTAGGAAATTATTTTCTAAATTCATCATGAAGTCAAGTTACTGGGAAATGATACATAGACATTGAGCTAATGCAATTTTAACTTATTATCCATGCCCTAGGCTCAATTTGAAGATTAGTAGATAGAAGGATCGTACTTGCATAGTATTCATAATTGGAAAGGTTCACTTTCACTTCACCTATATCTAGGTCTTCATGACATGTTGTAGACATCAACCATGATTTGTAGGTTCTTAGAATTATTGAGTCAATTCTAAAATGATTAACTAATTGGATTAATTAATTAGAATAATTTTTAATTGTTCAAATAAATTACAAGAGTTGTGAGCCTACTATTAGCTTATTGGTGAATGTAAAGGGTCACACACGTACTTGGACAAGTTCATTTCTTGCCACATGAATTAATCCAAAGATTGAATTAATAGAATTAAGTAATATGATTAATTAATTTATTGGGCATGAATTAAATCAAGACTAGAATTAATTCAATTAATTGATTGGATCAATTAATTGTTCCTAATATTATTAGGAGCCCAACTAGAATAACAAATTAATTGATTGGATCAATTAAATTGAAGCTTAATTGGTAAATTAGGTCAAGGTCTAATTGGTGTTGGTTTGATATAATCAAGGCCTAATTAGGATTTAGATTATGAATCCAAGATCCTAATATTAGAAGAACAAAGAAGTCTATATAACATGTGGACATGTCCAATAATAAATGGACATAAGAGAGAAGCTCATGGACATGGAATATTTAGAATTTTTGAAAGCCTAATTGTATTTGTTTTTTATTTATTTTCAACACACATATATGTATGATATATATCTAGATATATATACATATGATGTATATATATAAGTGGAGAATTTCTATAAATAATTAAAGATAAATATGATTAATAATTCAACCAACATGTGCACCTTAAAGTTATTCCATTTACCATAAAAGATGGCTTTAGAAACTTTATTCCATGTGATGGAGGATGTGAGGATAATTATTAACCCATGTCTTATGGGATATATTCATAATTTAAGGTGTCACTTGAAGAAAGCATCTAGCTTCTCTATCTATAAATAGCACTTTATTGAAGGTTCTAAACACACAAGTGAGCTAGCTATCATGGTTGAATTATTATCTTTTAAGAAAAGTTATTATTTGTTCTTCCTTTTATATTGTGTTATTCTTTCACAAGTTGAATTAAGAACATAAAGATCAAAACATCAAACACATAAATTGTTTGTGTGTGTTGTTCATCAAAAGTATATCCTAGGGCAAGAATCATAGAATCACAATCTACTAGCATAGGTGTGATTTCTAGTGAGCATCCAAGGTATGAATACACTTAAAGGGGAAACATTTGGTGCCCTTGGCGAATCAAGTTCATAGAAAGAGGTTTCTTTGGTTAGATCATGGTGAGATAACAATTTGAATTGTTTCATAACATCTTCATCAATCAGACACTTGGAGGTATAAGTCTTTTTGCCTCTTTTGTAAGAATTAAATTGTTGCATAACTAATCCTATCACTATGGTAATGAGATACTTTTATTTATGATAATTGTTATTATTGTAAAAATTTTAATTTCCACTGCGCCAAGTATCTCGACTACAAGCAAATCGAACACTCTTAATCGATCAAGTATAAGGTATGGATTATTAGTCGAAACTCTATTTAACTTAATAACTAAGATTTTATTTCAAGTCTCATTGACTATTTGATGAATTATTAGAAAACCCTTGTCTAATATTCATTGTGCCTTGCCAAAGTCTTTGGAGTCAAGGACTATGAAAACTCATGAGATTCACCTATAGGTAATGGATCCTTTATTGGCCACTCACTAACCTCCATACATGAAGATGTTACACTCAACGTATTCCCCCATCTTTATCATCTTTGACGGTGTAACAATTATTAGATAATTCCACTTTGTGACCTTTGTCACAAAGTTTACAAGTACGAAACAAGTTATATTTTTTACCTTTAAAATAAGAAACACTAGATATTGACATGTTATCTATACACAAACTCAGTCAATAGTTTTCTGTCTCTAGTTATGTACCTTAAGCAATCATTGTTGATATACCATAGTGGAAAACCAGAGATTGTCCTTCTAACCCTCATTTAGACAAATAAGATTTAGGTACTCATTTCATCTTGTGTCCTTCAAGGTTAGTTTCCTAGAAACCCATATTTATTTGACCTTCAATTTGGGAGGGTCAACTTTCACAGTTTTTCTATGCATAGATAAATTTGAACCATATATGCGTGCATTCCTCTGTTGCTTTTTGTAGCTAATAGATGGATGGTGTTGATAGATAGATGTCCGATACATAATTATAGGTATGTGATTTTTCATGTGTGTGCACGTTTCATGCATTTTGTAGAGTGCAGGTGCATGGTATTGATCATGTTCATCTACATGATGATCCTTGTACCCTCTATGATATTTACCTTTTACATTATTAAATTGATAGTAGATCCTCACATCTCTCTATTTCAAGTAGAGTGGCTCAACATGGGATGTTCTGCATTGTTCTTGCCTAATACCTTATTTATCTTGAGTTCTTTGTCCTTTAGTTGGCTATACCTTTAGGACACTGACCTTTGCATAATCAAGGTTTGGCGGGACCTTTCCCTTCACGTATCCCTACCCTATCTTCATAACATGACTAGTGTCAGGCCTTTTGACATCTCTCGATGGTCTAGGCTCTGTAGATCAATATAAATGATTAAACAAAAATACTCAAAGAAAAAAATTCAATGATATTTTAAAAAATAAATAGTAATATAACTAAATAAGTTCTTACATAAATTTATGATCACATTAATCATCATTTTGATTAATTTTGATGGATGGAGAAGTCTTCTTCTTAATTGATTTTATGAATTTTCTTTGCATTATACAATATAATCTAGGTGCATTATACATGATCAAATCATAATTTCACAAGCTAAAAAATGATAAATACTTTTTTCAGCTATTTGTAACAATATTCAATTTTTTAGTTAATGTAATATTCAATTGATCAAGAGAAAATACTAAACAATAAATATAAAGTGTCACATTTAATCAAAAACTCTCAAGTAAATTAAATTATTTTTTGGCCAAAATCAAATACAATATCTTGATATTATTCATAATTATTAATTAATCCAAAAAACATATAAATGCTAATCTTATCCATCTGTTTACTTACTCCTCTTGCTCACTTCATTTTCTCTCTCTCATTCCTTTCAATAAAGAAATATAACCAAAAACAAAAATTACAATAAAGAAGATATATAAAAAGTTACCTTTTTTTTTATTCCATTAACAACCACATAGATATTTTAAATCATAAAACATGAAATTAGGGCTATTTGAATCTACCTCCCCTGAGGTTTAAATCAACAAATGGTGTAAGTAATACCCGAGTAATGTAAAATTGATATGTATTAAATAAAGTTCTTCTAATTTTTTATTAGTAGCTTATATATTTTTACATTATATCCAATTTTAATTCTTGTTTCAATCTTTCATATCTAGATTTTTACAATTTCTAATGCGTAATTTTTAATGAGGCCTAACTTTTGCTACAAATGTTAGATACATATTAAATAAAATTCTTTTAAATATTTTCTAATTGTTTTTACAAAAATATGTATACTTATTTAATTCTATTTACTTTTAATTATCCTTTATTTTCTTATTTTGTTTCATTTAATTACATTAAATATCATTTATTATTAAAATTGATTTAAGATTATCTAACGATATACCTCCATATAAGTAAGAAATATAAAGACTATAATGAAACACAAGGGATTGAAATAATAATACAATTTTGAAATTAAAATTTATGAGGTGCAATATAAAATATGATTTACGAAAGTCATAATAAATCCTAATATAAAGTTAATTCTATTAACGTTTAAGTTTTTTGAAATTTTCACCTCATTGATTAGACCTAATTAAAATAAATAATGAAAAGAAAACACAACAAAAATAAAGCAAATATTTTTCTTATTCTATCTAATCCTTTTTCTTAAATCACAATATTTTAAAATTAAATTTAAAATCTCTTTTAAGGTTTGATTAAGAATCAAGTGAATATTACACCATAACACTTGAACTTAAGGTTATCCATCTCTTCTAAGGTTTGCAATTTTTACTAAAACATCTTTCTAGTCCTATTAAATCAAAAATTCTAAAATAAAATTGTATTTATAAAAAATATTATAACCTAACATGTATGAAAATAATCTCATCATTTTCTTTAAACGTCATTTTTTAGACAAAAAAAAAACATAATAAGCCATTTGAAACTCTCTTCGATTGGATACCAAATACCTTAATTCAGCATACAACAAAACCATATATAGTTTTAAAATAGAAATAGGAGATCTAACTTTTATTTTTGAGGCAATAATCAACAATAACAAATAATAATGATTAACTTGCATATTTAAGAATAACTTTGAAAAAACAAAAGTTTTTAAAGTGAGTACTTTAAAATAAAAAATAACTTAAATTAAATTCTATCTTCTTTAATAGTTAAAGAGAATGTACTAATATAGATATGAGAAAATAATGAATAGTAATAAAAAGAAAAACATAGTTTTCAAAATGCATAAATTATTAGAAATAAGTAAAAGACCAAAACTAAAGCTCAAGTCTATATACTAAAGGAAAGAGTATTCATTAACTTTTATATATTTGAAATATATATAATTTTAGATCAAAATTTAAATAATAAGATTTACTAAGATACAAAATATATATTATTATTTATCTATGAAAAAAATGCATTTGAAAGTAACTCCTTCCCATTTTTTTTCCTGAAAGTGTATGATGTACTATAGTATTAAAGATGATATTTGCAATTGAACTTAAGTCATTTCATTATGAAAGTTACATAATTGTAAATTTGTGAACTATATACAGTTAAAAAAATCATGATTATTCTTTATATGAAATTAATCTATGTTGATTATGTCGTTGAAGATACTACAAAATTTAAAATTTGACCTCATTCATTACTTTTCTTTTTTAAATTATTTATTGTAAATTACAAGTACCAATTAGTTTTTAGAAAGTTATGCCTTTTTTTCAAAAATATATAGATATGGTATTTTGATCTTGAAATAAATTTCTCTAAAATTTTTTGATCAAATAAGGGGATGTGGTTGGCAAAGATGCAAACCTCAAGGTGCAAATAACCCCTTATACTAACAATGCATGATTTAACATAGTAAACTTTAAAACTAAATTTGTTACATGAATTTCACCATGAATGTCATATTGGTACCTAAATTAACATATAGTTAAGAAATAGTTGACTTTTGCTATAAATGTCAAATTGTTACATATTAAATGATTTTTTTTTCTTCTTACAATATCATATATAAACTTTTATACTTAAAATTATTACAAAGTGACTTTCTCTTATTCTATTTACCATTTTTTTCTTTTTAAATTTTATTATTTAAAAATTAAATTTAAAATCTCTTCTAAGGTTTTATAACAATCATGTAAATATTATTATCATAGCACATGAACTTAGGTTATTTGATTCCACCTTTCATGAGATTTGCAATTTTAGTAAAACATCTCTCTAGCCCTACTATGTCAACAACTCCAAAAAAAAATTATATCTTAAAACAAAAAAACCTAACCTAACATATATGACAATAATTTATCATTTTAATTAAAATCCAAATTTAAAAAAATATAAAAAAGTGATAAGCCAAAATTCAAAATCTGAAACTCTCTTTGATTGAATACCAAATATTTTAATTTAATAAATAATAAAACCATTTATAGTTTTGAAAAGAAATAGGAGACCAAAATTTTAATTTTGAGGTAATAATCAACAATTTAAAATTTTAAACTCTCATTGATGTATACCAAATATCTTTATTTATTAAATAATATAACTATATTTAGTTTTAAAAAAGAAATACGAAAAAATTCTAATTTTGAGGAAATCATGAAGAATTATAAATAATATTGATTAACCTTTATGTTTGAGAATAACTTTGCAAAAATAAAAGTTCTTTAAATGAATAGAAATATATATAATTTTAAAAATTCTAAGTGAGGGTCGCTTTTAAAAATGCAAAATCATAAAAAGAATGCTAGAGAAAAATCCAAATCATGAGGTTTAATAATATACATAATGTGTATTAATTTTTGTCTACGAAAAAAATGCATATGTAATAATAACTCCATTTGATTTTTTTTCTAATAGTGTATGATGTATTATACTATTAAACATGTCATTTGCAATTAAACTTGAGTTTTTTATTTTTTTTATAAAAATTACATAGTTGTAAATTTGTGAATCATGTATAATTATAAATTTTAATTGTTCTTTATATATAAAATTAATCTACACACTTTATGTCGTTGGATAGACTTTAAAATTTAAAATTTGATCTTATTCATTTATTTTTTTTATTAAAATTATTTACTATAAAAGATAACTACTAATTAGGTTTTCAAATGTTATGCCTTTTTTTCAAAAATAAATATATATGGTACTTTGATCTTTAAATAAATTTCTCTTCAATTTTTTTATCAAACAAGGGGATGTGGTTGCCAAGAATTCAAACCTCAAGGTGTAAATAATCCCTTAAACTTACTATGAAGGGTTTAAGATAGTAAAGTTTAAGGCTAATTCTGTTAAATGAATTTCATCGTGAATGGCATATTGCTTGAATTAACATATAGTTAAGAAATACTTGAGTTTTGTCATAAATGTCAAATTATTACATATTAAATGAAGTTCTTTTAGTTTTTCTTCTTACAATGACACCCGTACACTTTTATACTTTATCCAATTTTAATTATTGTTTCTATTTTTCATACTATATTTCATTTTGTAAATTAGATTATTATGTTACCTAAATTTCATCATAAATGTCAATTGATACCTTAGTTTTTATAATTTTTAAGCATGTATTTTTTAAGTAACACCCAAATTTTACCATAAATATCGAATTGATACATATTGAATAAAAATACTTTAGTTCTTCTTCTAAATTTCTTACAATGACATTCGCACTATTTTTATTCTACTTACTTTTAATTTTATTTAAATTTTTTATGTTATGTTTCATTTGGTTAAATCAAATTTTATCTATTGATAACATAGATTTAAGACTTTCTAACAATGTACTTCCATATAAAGAAGAAATAAAAAGTTTATGATAGAATACCAGTTTAGTTGTAGAATATAGACTATGGATGCATTCTTGGAAAGCTTCATATAAATGTTCATGAAATAAATCCTTTAGAAAGGAATACTGACCTTTTTTATTGTTCATGAAGATTCAACTACATCATTTGCCATTAAACACATTAAGGTTGTTGGGTTCAAAAATACCCGTATCTATGCGCATAAAAAATTTAAAATTTTAACAATGCTTAAACTATATCGCATACGAAATATCCTAAGCCCAGTATTCGTTGCGATTATCAGTAAGCATTCTAAATTACTCCTCAAGCAAGTAAAAAACATTTAGGAAATATACATCAAGCACTACAGAAGTAGGTGTGGAGCAATCCAAATTACTACTATCTCACAAACTCTTTGTAGCTCTTCCAAAAATGATTCGCCTAGGGCTCCAAATATTTTGCCTCTAAAGCTATCCATACCACGAGCAAATACATGAGCCATGAATTCTTGCTAGAAAGTTCAAGTTTCTTATTCTAATCCAGAATATGGGAGTATAATTATAATTCTTATATCAACTTTTGATAAAATAATTAAACTGATATAAAAAAGGTTATGGAACTTTTTTTATGGAACAAAAGAAATCTAGTGAGAAGAAGAGACGGATATTTGCTTCTTGTGTTGGCCCAAAATTTGAGTCTCAAGGACTAGTATTTTCGACAACTATAGCATGGTAACACGCTGTAGCGGCAAACTCCCTGTTCTTCAGGCATCGTAACACGATGCTTCACGAATTGCTATTCACTGCCCATTTTCATCCCTCGCGCCGTGGCATGACCATGGGAGGTGACATGGCATGAGGTCTTGTCCTTTCGGTGTTGGGGTGCCACTTTGGAGGGTGTCGTGGTGCCAAACAATCTTCAGCTACTATCTATTTTTTTACTATCTAGCACGGTGGCACCACTTCCTTATTGTCGCGACATGAGATCATTTTTTTCCAAACTTAACAATTTTCACCATTTTTCACTTCATTCTTATTTTTAGTCCCTACATAAAAATATATACAAAATAAGGCACAATTGTATCGATTATATGCCAAAAATATATACAATTGTGCTCATGGAGGTGTTGGAGATGTCATACTTTATGAGTATCAACTATCCCCAAACTTACCTTTTATTCGTCCTCGAGCAATACTCAAAATCAAATAATCACAGCTCATAGTTTGATCATGAATTACCAAGCTTGATCAACCAATTCAAGTGTCTCATCAATCTTTATTGCACATGGCTCCAGAGGTTAGTTAAAAATCTAGTTGAATGACACTACAAAACTTGTGTTTCATCAATCTTGTCTTGAATTCAAAATGCGTGTGTTTGAAGTTTCAAGTTCAAGTGTAATGCATGCATTTTTGGTATGAATTTCACTACCAATGACCCCCTTGGTCTAAGCAAGAAATCTCTTTGGTACTCCATAAGTTTGATTTTTATACATCTTCTCCACTAATGTAGACAACAGATAAACTTAGATCAATAGGACTTTAATAAGCTTGTAATGTAAAACCTGTGTTTTAGCTACAAAGAAAGAGTAAAGATGACACAAAAGAAGAGAGCAAAGTATTTATGCATTTCAACATCTTTAATTACTTCTTAATTCCTTCTTTTCCTCCATTTTGTCTTTTTGGAGTTCATGCTTTTCATCATGTTGTTTTTCCTTCTTACATACTTTTCTTCTTTTGTACACATTTTTTTCTTGCTTTCTTTTCTTTCTATCTTTTTTTCTTCTATTCTTCTTTTCTTTTTTTCATTCTTTCACAACCCCCAAACTTAATTTTTTTTGTCGAATTGGGTTGTAGTGCCTCCCTTACTTGCATCAAATGCTAGTACACCCTCATTTTTCCATTCATGTACCCTCATTAAAAGTGCACAACGTGTCACATACTGAGCTCTCTTAGGGACAAGTCATGGTTTTTCTGGTTGCATAAGGTGCATGTAATGAGCTTTGCATATGTCATTCCTTTTAATAAGGCACAATGGGATGACTAGTGATAGATATGTACTCATGCTAGGCATGAAAGGTTCAATCGAGTCAAAGATGACCTAAATCATTTTCAAGTTTTCTAGTTATCTAGAATTTTGTTTCAAATGGTAATTAATCAAGTTCTAGAACACTATAAAATGATCAATACAACTCATTGAAAGTAAAATCCATTACCGAGTAGTACATAATTCACAAGATTTCAACATAACGTGTTCAATAAAAAATCATTATTTATGACAAAGATCAAATACACACAAGAATTGCCATCTCACAAGACTAGCAATCTTTATTTTCTCTAGACTCTATAAAATATCAATTAGGTTCATCATAGGCAATCGGTCATCACGATATTCATTCAATCACAAAATATGAACTCATTAAGTTTGTCAATAAAGTATGCTAGCTCTTGGACTCTTATTACACAAGTTATGTATTTCACACACAAAGTTTCAATAAAAATAAAAAAAAAATTCACTTATTTTTCACAAAAAGTTCAAATACAGAACATAAAACTCCCACACCAACCTTAAAATTAATATTGTCCTCAATGTTTAAAAAATTAAAGCACATAAGAGGGGGAAAATAGAAAACTCCCATTTTGGGAGATCCATATATCACTAAGGAGATGCCTATCTACACAAGAAAAAAAGACATGAAAACACATGGACTAGGCACAAAATACTAAGACATAAAGAAAAATAAAAACAACCAAAATAATAAATGTCCTAAAGGAAGGAGTAGTTTTAATTTATAGTCTTTAGCTTGACTTGGAACCTCTTATGGGGAGTAGGCAAGAACAATAGTAGATGTGGTACCATCTACACCACCCCCCAAATACGGCTTCAATCTTTGTCCATTCACTTTGAAAGCGCTTGTCTTCGGAGTGTAAACCTCAACAACTCCAAAAGGAAAGATTTTGGTGATGGTGAAAGGTTTGGACTATCGTGACTTCAACTTGCCCGAAAAGAGTTTTGATTTTGAATTATATAAGAGCATTAGATCCCCTTCGATAAATATCCTTCTTCATAATGTGTTTTTCATGCCATCATTTAGTACTTTCCTTGTGGAGTTTAATATTCTCATATGTTTGGCCCCAGAACTCCTCCGTCTCATTCAATTGCAATTACCTATTTTGCCCTATAGTTTGCATATCAAAGTTCATAAATTTAATATCCCAATATACACAATGCTCAAGTTTAATAGGGAGACGACATGCTTTACCAAAGATCAACCTATATGGTGACACCCAAATAGGTGTTTTATATGCCATCCTATAAGCCTATAAAGCATCTTCAAGTCTCAATACCCAATCCTTCCTAGTCAAGCTCACTGTTTTTTCCCAAAATTCATTTGATTTTCCTATTAGACATTTCTATGTGTCTGCTTGTTTGGGGGTGATACGGGGTAGAAAGTCTATGGGTGACTCCATACTTACTCAAAAGTTTCTCAAATTCCTTGTTACAAAAGTGAGAGCCACCATTACTAATAATCGCCCTAGGTGTGCCAAATCTAGTGAAAATGTGTTTTTTCAAAATTTGGACACTACTTTTGCATCATTAGTGCTAAATACTTCCACTTCAACCCATTTAGACACATAATCCACAACAATAAATATAAATTAATTAGAGCAAGAACTAGGAAAAAGACCCATGAAATCAAGTCCCCACACATAAAAAATCTTGCATGCTGTTAAGAATATTATTTAAAGGCATTTCATTTTTCCTAGAGATGTTTTGGGTTCGTTGACACCTCTCAAAACAAGCAACATAAGCATAGGCATCTTTATATAAAGTGGGCTAATAAAAACTAGATTGGAGTACCTTAGTAGTTATTTTTGAAGTACCAAAATAACCACCTACCTTCGGCCATGACAATGGTGTAATATAGATAACATTTTCTCTTTAGGCACACATCGCTAGATAATGTTATCTCCACAAAAAAAAAAAAAAAAATCCTCCAACACATAATGTTTAACATCGACTAAAAACTTTTTCATTTGATGAAATGAAAGATCATAGGGTAGGACTCCGGACACAATGTAATTGGCAAAGTGTACAAACCAATGAGGTGATGACAGCATACAATTGCTCATTCGGAATTTTTTTATCATTTGGTTCAACATCATCATGCTCAATACTAAAACACTTTATCATAGACAAGTGATCTGCAATAATATTTTCCAGACCCTTCTTATCTCTAATTTCAAGGTCATACTCTTGCAACAAAAGAATCCATCTTATCAACCTTGGTCTTACATCTTTCTTAGCAAGAAGGTATTTAAGTATGGAGTGATCTATGTACACCGCCATTTTGGCTAAAACAAGGTATGAATTAAATTTATCAAATACAAATACTACTACTAGAAGTTCTTTTTTAGTTGTGGCATAATTTTGTTGTGTTTCATTCAAAGTACGACTAGCATAGTAAATAATTTGAAATGTCTTATTTCTTCTTTGCCCAAGGACTGCACTAATAGATACAACACTTTCATCACACGTAAGCTCAAATGGTAGGCTCTAATCGGGTGCCACCATGATGGGTGCAGTGATTAGCTTCTCCTTTAAAGTTTGAAACGCCTGCAAACAATCATCATCAAAGTTAAAATGTGCATCCTTAACTAAGAGAATTGAGAGGGTTTGAGCAATTTGTTCAAAGTCCTTGATAAATCGGCAGTAGAATTCCCTAAGAAACTTCTCACTCTCATCTACACTTTAGCCCTATCCATCTCAGTTCCCTTATGTGAGATCTTGTAACCAAGGATAATACCTTCTTGGACTATAAAATGACATTTCTCCCAATTCAAGATAAGATTGGTCTCCTCACATCTAGCTTGTACCAAATCAAGATTACACAAGCAAACATCAAATGAGGAACCAAAGACCAAAAAATCGTCTATCAAAATCTCAAGAAAATTTTCAATCATATCATGAAAAATAGCCATCATGCATCTTTGAAATGTACTGGATGCATTACACAAACCAAATTGCATTCTCCAAAATGTAAATATACCTTAAGGACAAGTGAAAGTAGTTTTCTCTTGATGCTTGGGAGTTATAGCAATTTGGTTGTAGCCCGAATATCCAACAAGAAAGCAACAAAATTCAAAACTTGCAAGCCTCGCTAACATTTAATCATTAAAAGGAAGGGGTAAAGTAGTCTTTTCTAGTAGCATCATTTAATCTCCTATAATCCATACACACTCTCTATCCTATGACCGTCCTAGTTGGTATCAATTCATTTTGATCATTAGGAACAACAATTATACTTCTTTTTTTAGAAATGGGATAGATAATACCTGTACTAAGGAGCATGATGGTTTTGGCCTTTACTATCTCTTACATCATTGGATTTAATCTCCTTTGTGGCTGCACTAATGGCTTATAGCTTTTCTCCATTAAGATTTTGTGCAAGCAAATTGAGGGGCTAATTCCCTTAATGTTGTTGTCTTTTATCTAAAGGCTCTCTTATGCTTCCTAAGAACTCTTAGGAGCTTTTCTTCCATCTCACCTGTCTAGGAAGAATAAATGATTACTAGCAAGGAATTCAAATCATCAAGATATACATACTTCAAATAAAGAGGAAGTGGTTTAGGTTCAAGGATAGGAGGCTCCTCAATGGATAACTTTTGTTATGTGTGTGTGGGAGGAGGGGGGGGGGAAGGCTCTCCAACACTTCAAATCGTGGTTGAATGCTCTTTTTGTAAGGAGGGTTGGCTTTTAAACTTTCCACAATGACATGTATCCTTTCATCCTCCCCCTCTTCCTTAGCAAGAACTAAACATGTCTCTAACTTATATTTGAACATGTTCTTATGTAAGAATTCAATAGCCAAAAAGTCAAATGCATTAATTTTTTAACATCTATGCTCATCATCTGGATGCTTCATAGTATTGAACACATTAAAAATAACTTGATTATCTCTTACTCTAAGTGTTAATCTCTCTAATTGAACATAAATTAATGCCTTACCCATGGCTAGGAAGGGTCTACCTAGAATAAGTGGTATATCCACAACCATTTCGATGTCCAAAATAAGAAAGTCAATCAAAAATATAAACTTGTCTACCTTGACAAGCACATCTTCAATAATTCCTCTAAGATACTTGATAGACCGATCGACAAGTTGCAAATATACCATTGTGGGTTTTGGTTCTCCAAGTCCAGTTTTCTAAAAATAGTTATAGGCATGAAATCAGTACTAGCACCCAAATCATATAAAACTTTGGAAAATGAAACTGGACCAATAGTGCAAGGGATAGAAAAACTCCCATGGCTATTAAGTTTAGGAGGAAGCTTGTTTTGCACAATCGTCGAGCACTCCTTGGTCAAATTCACCATCTCATGGTCCTCTAATTTTCTTTTGTTTGACAAATTTTTTTTCAAGAACTTAGCATAACTAGGCATTTGAAGTAAGGCATTAGCAAATGGGACATTAATATGTAAATTTTTAAAAGCTACAAGAAATTTAGGAAATTGCTCATCTAACTTTTACTTTTTCAATGCCATAGGAAAAAAGGGGAGGGACACTTATTGGTTCATTAAGGATGACCAATTTGGATGGGGTGCTAGGCTTTGATGTCGATGCATGCTCATCTTCCTCCTTATGTTGATGTTCTTATTTCTTATCATTGAGATTTGACTCATTCTCTTGAGATTCTACTTCTTTCACCTTCATGTCTACCTCTTTTCCACTCTCTAAGGTGATGGCCTTGATATGCTCTTTAGGATTTTTCTCCATATCACTTGGCAATGTCCCTTGTGCATACCCCAAAACCATACTTGAAATTTGACCTACTTGAGTTTCCAAATTCTATAAAGTTGCCTCATTATTTTGGAATCTCACTTCGGTATTAGCAATAAACTTGGGCACAAGTTCTTCAATATTTGATTTATTTTCTTAGGTAGGTAATCGGGTGGTGGAGGTCTTACCATACCTTGATTAGCTTGAGAAGTGCCTAGGTTACCTTAACCTCTCCAAGTAAAATTTGGATGATTCCTCCATCTGGGATTATATGTTTGTGAATAAGGATTGTTTGCTTGCCTATTAAAATTCCCAGCACAATTGGCTTACTCAGATGAGGATGAGAATGGGTTCCCCACTTGGCATTCGGTGCTAGAGTGTCCACTTTCACACAACTCACATGTGATTGTTTGTACCTTCATCATCAAAGTACTAATGTTATTAATCTTCTTGTTCAGTACTTTGATTTGAGCCAAAAGGGCGGAGTATGTGTCAATGGTGTGCACTATCCATTTTCCATTAGTAACTGTTTGATGCCATTTCCTCTAACATCTCATATGCTTTCTCCATAGTTTTTCTCTTAATTGTGCCTCTTGCCGTTGCATCAATCATGGAATGGTTAGTGAGTGATAGGCTATTATAGAACATTTGCACTTGAAGCCACATGATATGGGCACCTCCTCAACAAATCCTTGAACCTCTTCCAACCTTCATACATTGACTCTAACTCGAATTGTACAAATGTGGTGATGTCGTTCCTTATTTTTGTTGTTTTGGAAGGTGAGAAATATTTTACAAGGAATGCTTGTGCCATTGCCTCCCATGTGGTGATTGATCCAATGGGTAATGAATTAAGCCACCTCTTGGCTTTGTCCTCAAAGAAAATAGGAATAATCTCAGCTTAATAGCATCATTGGTCACTCCATTATCTTTAAAAGTGTTACAAATCTCCAAGAAGTTTATGATGTGGTCGTTGGGGTCATCACTAGGCAAACCATCATATTACATCAAAGTTTAAATCATTTGAATAACTGCCAGTTTAATCTCAAAAGTGTTTATTTATATTGTCGGCCTCCTAATACTCAATTGGTTCTATTGACTGAAGGTTTAGCATAGTCCAACAATAATCTATTTTCCATATCTTGCTCATTGTTGGTTATACTTTGCTCTTTTTCTTCCTTTATCAATAAATGAAGAGTTTTTTCTATTTTCAGATCGTATGGCTCAAGATCCCATGAAGATGATCGGGTCAAGCACTAACAACACCTACAATGAGAAATAAGAACTCTCAAAATAACTTGAACAAATAGAATTAAACAAAAAAAAATAAAGACAACAATAATGAAATAAAAATAAAGCAAATAAAATGGTCAAACTACAACTAGCCAATCAACTTAGATATTATAAAAACACACACCCCGACAATGATGCCAAAAACATGGTGACCCCAAAATTGGTGGTAACAAACTATAATACACAGTGTCAACAAGTAATAAAGAGTGAGTAGAGTATCGTATGCCTAGGCAGTTCATGTGTAAGTACCAAATATAGATAACCTATGTTATATTTGACCTAATAATTATAATGGTGATTGAATTACAATGCACCAACAACTAAATTTAACAAAAGTAACTAATACCAAGGAGATTGATGGATTGAATTTAATACTAAGGAGAGTTAAGACATTAGTTAGCCATCATATATGGTTGTGATTAAGAATGATATGGGTTATGTGACGGTAGGTCATCCAAATGTAATTGGTGCTCTTTCTTGAGTCGGACCAAATCTACCACTAGTAGGCCATCGGTACCATCTCTAGCTAGGGCTATCCCACTAAGAGTACCTTTTCTAAATTCCACTAGCTTTTGGTTTTCATATTTATGACTACCGCACGTCCTATGTTTATATCTCTACAGGGGTCGATATGTGCCTTATACTACCTAATCTATTGTTACAACCACACCTCTAAGTCTCAATTGAAATAATTAAAATCTAATTGAAATTGGATAAGTATAAAAAAGCATTAAATACATAGTATATGCTCATCACAATAAACATAACATTACAACCACAATACAAACATAAACTCATAATTCCATTAAGATATCTTTCCAAGCCTTGACAAAAGTGGTTTAATTTATATTGAAATTAAATAAGCACCAAGTGGTTCCCAACATCATGATTCTTACAAATTTTTCAAAACTAAGCAAAAATAAATAAGAAATTAAAGTAGCAAATTACAACTACTAAGTGATTCTTCACTTCTTCTTCAAAATCTTCAAATCCAAAGCTCCTTGGTAATAGGTGTGTATGTTCTTAGTATAGTGTGTAAAGAAATATGGAGAAATGTGTATCTTTGGGTGGAAAGAAAATGTATGTGAGAAATGAGGTGTGGAGTATGTGTAGGTGATGAATTGTATATTGAATGATATGTGCCTTGTATGTTATATATTCTTGCATATATGTTGCTCAAGAAATTATGTGTAAGAAAATGTGTATATCTCACTTGTGTGATGTGAATGTGCATGTATAGTGTATCTAATAGAGTGTCACATATTGTGTGAAGGTGTAGTGGTGTATAACAAGAATGATTCCATAATATGGCTTATATTGCCACTTTCCCTAAAAATCTATAGATATTTTTTTCAAATTTGGACCACTCGCATTGCTACATGGGGATTAGGTGCTGTGGGGCCATACACCATGTTCTTTAGGCGCCGCAGTGCGACTTGGGGGGTGTCACGATGCTTAACAAATTATTGTTTACTGTCAATTTTTCACCTCTCGTGCCGCGGCATGACCCTACGGGTGTGGCGGTGCCAAATAATCTTCAGCTACTGTCCATTTTTTTCCCTCTGGCGCCACTTCCTTGGTGTTGCGGTGCAAGATCATTTTTCTCCAAACATAGCCATTATCATCATGTTTTCACTCTATTCTTCATTCTTAGTCCCTACAAATAAATATATACAAAATAAGGCATACTTGGATTGATTATATGACAAAAATATGTACAATTGTGCTCATGAAGGTATTGGAAATGTCATAGTTTATGTGCCTATCAAAACACCATATGTGATGTTGTGTGGGAAACCACTCTCCTACAAATACCTTAGGGAATATAGTAGTGTGCTTCTTAAGTAATGCAGTAAGTGGGAGACTTGTGTATACGATACAGGTTTGAAAGGAGGATGCCTCATTCCATTGGTATTGTGTGGAGACGCTAGTGCATGTATGCAAGTGCTTGTTAGGGAATAAGTACATTGAACTACCCTATCTGGAAATTCTAAATTTGAAATATTTTATTATCGAATGAGAATTTTTTTGTTACGATAGTGCAAGAATTAGCCCCTAGACTTGAGGCACCATGGTAACGTAGTGCATGACATGTTTCATTTTGATGTATTTTCTGATTATATGATAATCACAAAGGGTTTATGTTGGGTATAGCATCTTCATGTATGGAGGTTAATGAATAGCCAACAAAGGATCCATCACCTATTTTGAAGAGGTGAATCTCTTATGTATTCTACTGTACTTGACTTTAAAATCTTTGGCTAAAGTTAGATAAACATTAGATGAAGGGTTTTCTAATTGTTCTTCATCGAGTCAAGCTACTAGGAATGGAAAAATAGCTATTGAGCTAATGGGGTTTCGACTAATAATCTATGCCCTAGGCTCAATCGGGAGGTTAGATGATGGAAGAGTTGTACTTGAATGGTATTTGTAATTGTAATAGGTTCGTACCTTTACCTAAAACTAGGAGTCGTGATGCACTGCTAAGTGCTTCCTATTACTTGTGGGTTCTTGGAATTAATGGGTTAATTCTAAGAGGATTAAATAATTAGATTAGTTAATCAAAATAATTAATTGTTCAACTAAGTCATAAGAGTTGTGAGCCCATGGCTAGCTTAGAGTGAACCTAAGGGGTCACACACAAACTCGGATAAGTCCATTTTTTCCTAAGAAGGGTTGGATTAATTTAATTAATGTAATTAATTAAATGGGTCCTAATTAATTTAAGATTAATTAATTGAATTAATTAGATTAGGTAGCCCATGTTGGAACAAATAGTTAATGCATCGGATCAATTAATTATAATGGGCCTATTTAATTCATGAGATGAATTAATTTAATTAATTGAATCAATTAATTGGACTTAACTAATTAATCGGGTCTAGGTCTATTAGGTGTGGGCTTGCAAGAAACCTATTAGTAATTAATAGAGATTTAACTCCAAATTAAGTTAAGGTTGAAGTCTTTTACTTACTTTGGAAGACTTACCTTGTAGGGACGAAGTATCCTTATATGATAAGGAAACTTACCTTGTGTGAACACTAGGTGTGAACACAGGAGAGTTAAATAAGAAAGAAGTATTCTTGTATGACAAGAAGACTTACCATGTGTGAACACTAGGTGTGAATAAAAGAAAGTTGGATAAGGAAAAGATTCCATATAGATGGAATTTGGAGGGATTATTTATATCCTTTTAGGCCAAAAGTTAGGGGATTTTTCCCCACCTTCTTGCATGTTTTTTGTAGTATTATTGGCTGCAAAATTCATGTTCCAACCCTCTCTCTTGATGAAGAAAATTGTTTCTTCATGCAAGAAAAAAAAATGGCTTATTTCCTTATCCAAAAACTGCCACCTTCTTCCCTACTTTGTATTATTTTGATTATTAGTTTCATGCATTAAATATAGACTCAAAATAAATACCTAAACACTTGTTGTTCTTGCTCCAAACCATGAAAGCCTATTCTTAGGTTAGAATTATTGAGTCGAGATCCCATTAGCATAGGAATAACTTCAAGTGGTCCGAGGTATGGATATGCTTAGAGGGGTCACACTTGGGACTCTAAGCAAATCTTTCCATGACGAGGGGTTTGGATCAAACTTGAGAATTGTTCATGAAGAGAATGATTTGTATAGTTACACTCATCGTCTTCAATTAGAAGCGAATCAGGTAAAGGTTTCTGAAACCTTCTTACACTATGTATCAAATAATGCACAACTCAGTAATCACGAAAGGATTCTGGAATTCATTTTTAATTACATGTGATGTAATGTTTGTTTTATTTTTTAAAAATTTTAAATTCTACTGCGTATACATTACCCAGAATCACGCGAACCCAACAGTGATCCAAGGACTTATGGAAAGATGATGTCTGACATTGACTCAGAAAGTTGGCAAGATGGCATGTAATTCGAGATGAACTCCATGTACTCTAACAAGGTATGGACCTTCCTAGACCCACCATATGGAATAGTTCTCATTGGCTACAAATTGGTCTACAAGCCAAAGCTTGGAGTAAATAGAGAGGTGGTGATCTACACGGCTGGTTGCAAAACGTTATATCAAAAGCAAGGAATTTATTACGTGGAAACTTTTTTGCCAGTAGTGATGCCTAAATTCTCCTAGATACTGCTTTCTATATCAACATATTATGACTATTATATATGGAAAATAGATGTGAAGACCGTCTTCCTTAATGTTATAGAGATCCATATGAGGCAGCAGGAGGGTTTTATATCCAAAGGGAGCAAGAGCAAGCAAAAAGTTTGCAAACTCCAAATATCCATTTGTGGACTCAAGTAGACTTCCTGAAGCTGGAAAATTTAGTTCGATGAGATAATCAAAATGTTTTATTTTCTTAAAAACCTGGATGAACCTTGTCTCTACAAGAAGGTTAGTGGGAGTGCAATTAATTTGTTGTGTTGTATGTTGAGAACATCCTTCTTATTGTGAATGATGTAGGGATACTGCAGTTAACTAAGACTTGGTTGTCTAACCAATTCTCCATGAATAATTTGGAAGATGTATAATTCATACTGGGTATGAAGATCTATAAAGATAGATCTTGAAGGATGATCGGTTTATCCCAATCCATATTTATAGATAAGATGCTAAAGAGGTTTAGTATAGAGGAATCTAAGCGAGGATACCTGCATATAAGTCATGGAATCTCTTTCTTGACATCTATGTCACCTAAGACTCCTAAGGAGCAAGAAAGGATGACTTGCATACCTTATGCATTTGCTATTGGAAACATAATGTATGGGATGCTACTCGCATACCTTATGCATTCACTATTGAAAGCATAATGTATGGGATGCTATGTGCAAGGCTTGACGTCATGCATGCTTTAAGTGTTACGAGTAGATATTAGTGTAATACTGGCAATGAACATTGGAAGGTCGTGAATATAATCCTTAAGTACTTGAGAAGGAATAAGGATATATTCCTTATATAGATATCTTTCTTGTATAAAGCGTTGGAGTTAAAACCAGAAGGTTATATTGATTCTAGTTTTTAGTCAGATATAGGTGACTTAAAATCAATGTGTGGATTCATATTCACCTTACATAGGGGTGCAATCAGTTGGAACGCCTATAGACTCCACAACATGCGATGCAGCAAAGAAAGTTATTTAAATAAAGAACTTCATCCAAGGGTGTTAGAGTAGTGCCCAATGAGCCAATTAATTTGGTCTTCCTTATACTATTGTAAAAATAATCTTAATCATATGAATATCATTAATTGGAAATCTTCATCTTAAACTCATCATAAGAATTAGATGAAGTCCTTAGATCATATATAACTATGGGGCATGGCTGCGTATATAATGGCGAATGTGGAATATACCTCCGAGGCTGTGGTCTTAAAATGTTCGAAGAGAAGGATCATTGAAATAAAACATCAATGATCCCATTGAGACTTGTGCATACAATATAAGCTCGAAAGGATGAGGCCTCACTCTATGGGCATTAGTGTGGAGATACTAGTACATGTACGCAAGTACTTGTTGGGAAACAAGTACACTAAACTACCCCGCCTAAAAAATTCCTAATTAGAAATATTCTATTGTCGAATGGGAATTTTATTATTACGATAGTGCAAAAATTAGTCTTTAGATTTGAGGCACCATGGTAATCTTGTGCATGACATGTTACACTTTAATTTATTTCCCAATTGCATGACAATCACAAGGGGTTTACGTTGGGTGTAATGTCTTCATATATGGAAATTAATAGGTGAATAGGGGTTTATGTTGGCGAATAAATGATCTATCACCTATCTTGATAAATAAGTGAATCTCCTATGTGTTCCACTGTACTTGACTATTAAATCATTGGCCAAGGTTGAATGAAAATTAGACGTGGGGTTTTTTAATTGTTCATCATCGAATCAAGCTACTAGGAATAAACACATAATTATTAATCTATTGGGGTTTTGACTAATCATCCATGACCTAGGCTAAATTGGGAGATTAGATTATAGAAGAACTGTACTTACATGGTATTTGTAATTGGAATAGGATCACACCTTCACCTGAGACTAGGAGTCATAATGCACTGTTAGGTGCTTCCCATGCTTGTGGTTTCTGAAAATAATGGGTTAATCTAAGAGGATTAATTAATTAGATTACTTAATCAAAATAATTATTTGTTCAACTAAGTGTTAAGAATTATGAGTCAATGGCTAGCTTAGAGTGAACCTAAGGGGTCACACACAAAAGTTGGACAAGTCCATTTTTAGCCTAGAAATTAACCCAAGTGTTGGATTAAATTAATTAATGTGATTAATTAATAGGACTTAAAATAATTCAAGTGTTGATTTAGTTCAATTAATTAATTGAATTAATTGATTGGTCCTAATTGGATTAGGGAGCACAATTGGAATATTTAACTAATTGATTAGATCAATTAACTAAGATGGGCCTAATTAATTCAATAAATGAATTAATTTAATTGATTGGATTAATTCAACTAGGGCCTAAAAATTTAAGTAGGCTAAGGTCTATTAGGTATGGGTTGTAAGAAGCCCATTAAGAAATTAGTTTAGGAATCCAATTCTTAGAGGAGGTTCGATTGAGAATCTAATTCCTAAGAGGTAATAGGGAAAAAGAAAAGTTCTAATGAGATAAGGAAACTTGCTAATAGAGTTGGAGATGAGAAATGAAACACCCCTTAACCTAACTGCAGAACCTAAACAAGTTAATACAGTTAAGTCAAGAAATGTTAACTTTTCATTAATACTAGAGTTATGGTTTTAATAAAATTCTCCTTTTTGGCAATAAGAGAAAGAATTTGAATTCATTTATTGTTTCATTTTATTTTAAATACATCATATACATAATTCAAAATTGAGTACATCTGTTTACAAAACCATAATAGAGTGACCTATTTAAAAAAAAAATAACTTAAAGCATGGCATATGAACAAATCTCTGTCTGGCCGCTCTGGAGACTCAGTCAACCTCTAAACCTATACATTTTCACTTGCATCATATGAATCTAATGAGCTAAAGGCTCAGTAAGGTGAAACTGATGCAATAAGAAATAACATATATGTACATCTCATAAATCATTAAATGCATTATTCTATTTAATAACTTTCATTCATAAATCATTCTTTAGGCCCTTGAAGTGCGGTACCTAATTTATAGTGATAGACCATGATTTTTAGAACCTGTTCATAATGATTGGCCAATAAGAGAAATAATATGGGATTTTCATACTTAGTCTTTCAACCTCAGGTATTAGCAATATTCTATCTCATTCTTTATGGCTTTTCTATACTAGTTTTTCAACTTCAAGTATTTACCACCATTTGTTGGGTCCGCTGGTCACTCCTGCATCCCTTGTCTACCCGACAATCAATCAAGTACCATACTTCATTTTCAAAAAAAAAAAAACCTCATTATAATCTTAATAGTATCATGCTTCATAAACCATAAATGCATCAAACATTACATCATTTGATAAATAATGACACACATGAATAACATTATATGATTCTTGTGATACAATAAATGAAAGATTCAACTTACCTTAAGTCCACTTTGTGTTAAGTGAAAAGGTCAATCTCTTTGAAAGATAGAACGTGTTAAAGGCCTAACATATAGTGTATCAAATCATGTACCATATAATATCCTTTTTATAAATCATATAGTGTATTCTAGTTAAAATCATATACACTTTTCAATCTTTTGTAAGCAATTCCATATCAATTACATAACCTTAAAAACAAGGCTTACTCAATATTTTACTACTAATTCAAGATATTAAACATTAGGGCAGTCATTAAATAACTAATAATTCAAACATAATTTATTATGGCAGCCCCTAAAACATGTACATAATCCAAATTAACATGTCGTAAACTCGGTTCTAACTTAAATTGATTGTAACATTCAATTAAGCAAACTAATTGCTATTGTTTTCAATCATTCATAGGAACTTACAAACACAATATAAGCATTACAAGATTAATAGCAATAAGTAAATTAAGCATATTTCACAAGACTATCAATTCTGTTATAAACTAGCTTAACTAGCTTGGTTTTGGCTTCAAGTCTAACCCACTTAAGTTTTCAATCATACAAAAAGATACTAAAATATATAATCATCCAAGATACCATAAATTCATCATAAGAAACATTGAAAAAAAATATACCTTGATTAGATTGTAATTAAACTCCAAAATCAATAGTTTTCAAGGCTAAAAGGGTGAAAACTTGTTCTAGTTTGTGTTCTATGGATTCCTATGGATTGAATTTAATTTTTATGAGTAAGAGAGTGTAGAAATTTGGGAGAAACTTTGGAAAAGAAGGCTGGTCATTTTTGAGGAGCTTCCACAAGAAAACATGGTTAAAAATGACTTGTTTGACATTTCAAATAGAGGTAAGTGGATGGTGATGATTGGTTGCATCATGCTTGGTGTCTTCTCATGCCAAAAACCATGTTTATTGGCTAGGGAGATAAAAAAAATTGATACTTTGGTGTTATAATCAAGTGCAATGTAGTGTAGAATGATTTCATGTAACCTAGTCAACCAACCAATCAAATTGCGCCATTTTGCATACTTTTAGTTCTTAGTCAAATGTAACATATTTAAAGCAAATATTTAGGTAAATAATCACTTTAGAATGTAACAAGTATAGAGCAATACGAATAATTCATTTCATGGCCATTTAACTAACCAATTTTTCTTAATTAAGATACTGAGTTTTTCATTGCAAAAAGGCAATTAAGGAATATGTTAAATCAAGAAACAAAAGTTTGATCTCATATTTCATATACTAATGCATGTTAAAGCATAACTGGAGCACATAATAATAATTATTCATATTCGTGCAATCATGCTATTTGTATGCCCTAATTCGATAATGCACATTGATTAGATGCATATTCATGTAATATGTTTATTATTGACTGTGTAGGAGAGAATTGGGCATTACAAGAAAAGAAAAAGAGTCCTACATGAAAAAGACTTGAGGTAGCCTTTATTGGAAAAATTCTTTGACATTTTTAGGGACTTTTTACTGTAGATCTTCTACTGGGAAAATGTGAAAAAGAGCCCTCTCTCTCTTCAAGAAAAATATTTTCTTCATCTCCAAGAATTCATCCTTTTTTCCTCCTTCAATCTCCAAAAGTTTTCCAACTTGTTACCTTGTTTAATTTTTGATTCACTTGTTGAGTAAAGAATTAAATTAAACACCTAAAACACTAATTGTTATTGTATTCTTATTCCAAAACAAAATTGATCTAGGATAGAATTATCAAATAGAAAAATACTAGCGTAGAATTTAGTTGCAAGTGGGCATCCAAAGTGTGGATGCTACTAGAAAGATAGCATTTGGGATCCTAAAAATGAATAAATTTTCAATTGAAGGGATTTGAATTCAAGAACTTGAAGATTCATTTGTACTACGATAATGATTTGAATTGTTTCAATCTCTACATCAGCCAACGTCTAATTCAGGTATATGGGTTTTGGGATGTTTATTTTAACATGTGATGTGTAGTTTTAAAAGTTTAAAATTTTCACTACGTTTTGTATTATATGGCCACACTAACTCAACAAATGGCTAGGTGTAGTTTCATCTATTGTTGATCCAGTATTGATATACTGTGATAACAATGGAGGTTTTGCACAAGCAAAATGGCTAAGATCTCTTCAATGATCCAAGCATATCATGAGATGATACCACCTGATCAGAGAGAGAT
Organism: Paulownia fortunei; assembly: GCA_019321725.1. Lineage (NCBI taxonomy): Eukaryota > Viridiplantae > Streptophyta > Magnoliopsida > Lamiales > Paulowniaceae > Paulownia > Paulownia fortunei. Next base: position 12,682,662 of record CM033109.1, on the reverse strand, counting down.
CAATGGTTGAGGTGACGTCGTAGTAGATAGAGTCGCTTCAGCAGAAAATATTGCAGATCTACTGGCTAAACCCTTAGCATAGAGAGTATTCGAGGGACATCTTGAGATGATGGGCTTGAGGCACATGGGTAATTAGTGATAGGGTAAGTGGGAGATTGATAGAGTAGTGCCCCGTGCACTAATTAGATTAGACATCTTTTACTCATGTATATTGTAAGCGATTTTTTTAAAACATAATAATAAAAAGGCATTTTATTTATCTTATACTTTGCATTTATTATTTTCCCATTAGATAAAGTCCCTATATCAAATTTAGCTATGGGGTATGGTCACACATATGATAGCATGGAACATGCCTCTGTGGCACTGGTCTTAAATTAGTTTCGAGTCGAGGGCTTTTTGAGATGGGAATTAAAGAGCCCAATAAGACCCGCATATACAATGCATGCTCAATAGAGGAGGATATCTCATTCTATAGGCATCGGTGTAGCGATGCTAGTGTTGGAAAACAAGTATACTAAACTGGCTAGTAGGAGATTCTTAGTTGGAGACGTCGTCTATCAAAATAAGAATCTTCACATTATGATAGCCTTGAGTACGCCCTGCCTTATTTTGATATGTCTTCTAATTGCTTGACAATCACAAAAAAGGATAGGTTGGGTGTTGCACTAGTGTGCATAATGGTTAATTAGTGGCCAATATAGAATCCATCACTTACCTTGAACAAGTGAATCTCCTATGTTTTCATAGTTGATGACTCTAAGACCTTGACTAGGGTAGGATGAATGTAGATTCATCATAAGTCATTGGAACTTAAATGGGATCATAATTATTAACTTATTTAGGGATTCGATTTATAATCCATACCCTAGACTCAATCGAGAGATTAGATAATGGAAGGACCTTACGTGTATGGTACTCGAAATTGAAATATGTTCACTCACTATTTCACCTAAGACTAGAAACTATGATACACTTACTATATGTTTTTCATAGTTTATGAGGTTGTTGGAATTAAGGAGTTAATTCTAAACAAATTAATTAATTAGAATAATTGTTATTTATATGCAAATATTGCAAGCTCACTGTTAGTTTAGTTGTGAACTTAAAGGCTCACACACAAACTAAAATAGAGCATTTCTAATCTAGAAATTAATCCAAGTAGTTGAATTTAATTATTTAATTGGGGCTTAAGTTAATTCAATTGATTGAATTAATTATTCAATTAAGTAATGAGATTATTTAATTGGACCTAATGAGATTAGGAAGCCCACTTGGAGTGAAACAACTAATTGATTGAATCAAATAATTGAATTTGGGTAATTTAATTAATTGGATTATTAAATAGACTTTGTAAAAGTATAAGCCCAAAATCAAAGTGGCTCATTATTAGATGTCGGCTTCAATTAATGGAAGAGGAAATATAAATAAGATAATATAATGTTTTATTTATTAATTATCTTATGAAGATATGAAAAGATATAAGATATCTATCTTGATTGTATTTGAAGAGTCTAAGACAACTAAGAAGAGAGAGAGTGTCTACTTATGGCTTGTGGAACATGCTAGAAAAGAAATTGATTGAATTGGTTATTTTAGGAGAGTTTCACTCTACCAAACAACCAATTTGAACATATGGAAAATGTGGGGAAGGGAATGAAAATTAGGGATAATTTTTAGCCACCCCATATAACATGAAGTGGCCGAAAATTTAAGTATATCCTCATTATAATTTTCGACCGCTACAAGAAAGAGTAGAAAAAATAGTTTGTCTCTCTACACTCTCTTTTATCTCCCAATAACTTATTCTAATATAATCAAAGTATCTTCTTTGATTATAAATGTATTGAATTCTTAACTCCAAAAGTTGGATTAAGAATTAATCTCTTTTCTCTCCCAATAACTTATTCTAATATAATCAAAGTATCTTCTTTAATTATAAATGTATTGAATTCTTAACTCCAAAAGTTGGATTAAGAATTAATACTCACAAAAGCACTCCATAGTAGATGAATAAAAGGATTAAAATCAATAGAGAAGTTTTAATTCAGTGTTCTTGTCCAAATGTGTGGACTTACATTAGAGAGGAGACAACTGGATCTCTTGCAAACTATTTCGTTAAGTGATCCCTGACAATTGATTGCTACACACCCTATTACAATTGGAGTGCATGAAAGGTAAAATCTAAAATTTTATTTACATTAATTATATAAAACTGTAAAAAACACGCGATTGTTAGAATCGCTGTAAACTTGGGGTGATGCAATAATTATTGTTCAATGTGTTTTATTTTAAATTATTTTAAATTATGTTGTGCACAATTATAGCAAACTCAACAAGTATACGGATGACCAAATCAATTAGCATGTTGGACACTACTTTAACAATTTCCTATTTACCCTAAAGACAATTGTCCTAGTATTAAAACTCATCTTCCCCAAGATCCCTTCAAATACTTATCTCATAGACTAAATTAGAGGGTTTGCTATATTTTCTATCGAGGTAAATATTTCCATGCTGATGTTGCCTCAACTAATGATTTTCAAAATCAAGGTATCGATGATCTATTTATGCTTGGATCCTTTGATAAGACCTTGGTTTGCTTGTATAATAGCCCTATTGTTATCATAGTACTCCAATACTCAATCAATAATGGTTGGGACTATATCCAACACTTAGATAAAGTTCCCCATCCAAATAATCTATTTTTGCAGCATCATATACCATGATTTATTCAACCACGATAGTGGAATATACGATTGTTACAAGTGTGGAACTTTTTCTAGCTATCTGTCCACCATTTAGGATGCACACAAATCTAGACATAGACTTTAAATCATCTACTTTGGACTAAAAACTAGACAAAGCATCTTAGTTTCACTTCTCTATAACCTTACTCCAAGAAGAGATCTTTAGTGCTTCGTATGCACTAAAGATTGTCTCTACCATTTTAAATAATTTGTGCATCGAATTGACTAATATATGTGTTAGAGTAGGATGCCCAACGCCCTAATTGGATTGAGTGTATTATATTCTTTTACTTTTATAAAGATAATCTCATCAGGAATCATATTAATAAAAAGACATTTTCTTTATCTTATGTATCTTTTATTTATGCACATTAGATAAAGTCCTTATAGCTATGAGATATGGTCGCGCACATGATGGCGATCATGGAACATGCCTCTAAAGTTGTGGTCTTAAATAAGTTCTAAGTGGAGAGCTTTTTGAGATAGGATATCAAATAACTAAATAAGACTTGCACATACGATGCATGCTTATGAGACAAGGATGCAAAATTCCATTGGCATTAGCATGGGGACACAAGTGCATGTATGTGGGTGCTTGTTAAGGAAGTGCATCAAGCATGTCCTTGATATATCTTCTGATTACTTGACAATTACAAAGGGGGTATATGGGTGTTGCACTGGTGTGCATGGAGGTTTGTCAGTGGCCAATATAGAATTCGACACTTGTTTTCTTAAACAAGGGAATCTTTTATATTTTCATAGTTCGTGATTCAAAAACCTTGGCCATGGCAGGATGAATCGTGATTCATCAGGAATCATTGAAACTTAAAATGGGATCACAGTTATTGAATCATTTAGGGTTTTGACTTATAACCCATGCCCTAGATTCAATCAAGAGATTAGTTGTCGAAAGGACCGTACGTATATGGTACTCATAACTGAAATAGGTTTACTCTCTATTTCACCTAAGACTAGTTTGCTATGATTACTTGCTAGGTATTTTCATGGATAGTGAGGTTTTTGGAATTAAGGAGTTAATTCCGAAGCGGATTAATTAATTAGAATAATTGTTATTCATAAGTTATAAATATTACAAGCCCACTACTAGCTTAGTAGTGAAATTAAGAAGGTCATACATCTTTATAGAAAGTAATATTTTTAATTTTGGGATTTATCCAATGGTTGAGAATTAATTAATTAATATTGATTAATTAATTAATTAAGTGTTCTATTTAATTTAATGGTTAAATTAAATTATTTAATTAAGTAATTAGATTATTTAATTGCACATAATTTGATTAGAGAACCCAAATGGAGTAAATTAAATTAATTAATTAGATTGATTTGTGGATTTTTAAGTCCAAGCCCAAAAATTAATATGGATCACTTAAGAAACCTACCAAAATATGAAGAGAATAAATTAAATAAATATAATTTATTTAATTAATATATTTATAAATAAATAAATATAGTGATTGATTTTTATGGGATAAAAATCGGCCACTGGGATTTATTTAATATTTAAATATATTTATGGTATATATATTTGATATATATCTATCCTAATAATTATTTAAAAAGTTCAAATTAATATCAAGAGTGTATGTAAATAATTTTAATGATTAATGTAGTCTCAAATAAGTTCATATACATAGGAGAGAGAAAAATAGAAGAGTTGTTTGAAAATTTGGAATCCTTCTAAGATAAAACTTTGAAATAGTTCAAAATTGACAACTCTCTAAGAGTTGGAGTAGGAGCAAAATTTTAGCCCCTATTTATAGGATTGCCGAAAATTTGCATACGAATTAAGCAAAAAATATTTGATAAGTCTTCTATTTTTCTCTCCAAGAAAGGAAAAGAAAAGAAACAAAAAGAAAAAGTGTTTTCTTGAAATCTTGGTTTACTTGTTCTTTAAAAGAAAACTAGTTTTTTGATATTCTCTTTATATTCAAGTTTCAAGAACTTAAAGAATCAATCTTTATTGTTCTTGAAAGTTTTTTCTTGATCCATCAATTAGATCAAAAGATAAAATTTACTCTAGTTCTAGTTTAGTAGACAATTAAGAGGATACTAGCGAATCCTTTTTTAATTGGTGTTGCTATTTCATATTGTGAACCTGATAGAGAGGAGACACTTGAATCCCTGCGAGTTCTGAAAGTGTAGGATAAGTAATTGATTGCTTCATTCCCTACTATAACTGGAGTGCAAGAAAGACATCTAATAGTTATGAAATTCTAGGATAAGCAATTGATTATTTCATTCCCTACTACAATCGGAGTACGAGAAAGGTATAATTCAAATTTAATATTTATTTATATATTCACTTGAATAAGCGCGTTCGTTACAACCATTTTCAAATTGAGGGAATATATATATTTATGTTTGATAAAAAATTAATTTTCCACTGCGCATGTCCCTACAATTATAGCGAACCAAATCGTGGTATTAGAGCCACAGTTTTGCATAATCAGTGAATTTTGGATTTATGTATGCATGTTTTTTAAATTATTTGAATTCATGTAAAGTATGTAAAATTTGATTTTGCATATTTTCAGCAATTTTGAATTGAAATTATTTTAATTGCTTAATTAAATTATTTAAATATTAAAATCAAAAAATGGACGTGTAGGAACGGGCACCGTAGCAGCGCACGCATGTTCGCACTCGCAATGGGTAGCCTTCGTGCTGCTCGTTGCGTTGTTTTTTGGGGTTTGGTTTTTTTATTTTTTGGAATAGTAAAATTAAATGTTAATTTTAATTATTTATGAAAAATTATTTTTCAAGCAATTAAAATTTATCCCAAGTAAAAAAAATTACGTTTAACAACTCGGTAAATTTACGTATTTTGATAATTGCATGTGATGTTAATTATGAGCATGTATGGGATGATCATGAGACATTGGACCAATGTGATTAGTTTTGTTTAATGTTCTTGGGTTTTAAAATGGGGCCTGCGAGCTTCTTATTTCATCTATGTAAGTGATTTAATTTTCTATAAAGAGAGTAGAATAGATTGTAAGATTTTTCTTTTTCTTTGAAAGACGAATGAGAATCAAGAAGGAAGTTCCAAAGAAGGCCCATGGTTGTATGGGATACAATTTTGTAATAGAATATGTTCTATTCTATTTTATTACCCTTAGACTGACCTTGGGTTCATTTTTGGCTCAAATAGACCATAGGACTGGTTCATGATCATCCATTTGTTTAAGTATGTATTAGATGCATGCTTCGGATTTTATTTAATGTTTTTATGTTTGCACAATGATATTATGATGTCATGCATTAAATAACCAACTTAATTTATATTATGATGAGGTCTTCGATAAAATTTAAACCCCACTTAATTTACTAAAATTAAGTAAGAGAATTTTTAGAAAATTTAATTTCATACAAAAATGGACAAGTTAGGTAGGACCTATCGTTCCATGCTTACCATTAAAGGTAGAGACATGACAACCACTATTGAACTTGATCACTAGCCATGAGTCGTGGGGTAGTTTTGTGTTGGAAAGCTGTGATCTCTACCAAGCTTCCTCCTAAGCTCAAGGACTTTGGGAGTTTTTCTATCCCTTGTACTATTGATTCAATTTCATTTTCCAAAATCTTATGTGATTTGGGTGCTAGCATTAGTCTCATGCCTATGACTGTTTTTTAGAAAACTTGGACTTAGAGAGGCAAAGCTTACAATGGTATCTTTGCAACTTGCTAATCGGTCCATCAAGTATCCTAAAGTCATCATCAAGAATGTACTTGTCAAGGTAAACAAATTTATCTTTTCGATTGATTTTCTTATTTTAGACATAGAAGAGGATGTGGACGTGCCTCTCATTCTAGGTACACCCTTCCTAGCTACCGGTAAGTTATTAACTGATGTTCAACTAGGGATATTGATACTTAGAGTAGGGGATGATCGAGTGACTTTTAATATGTTTAAAGTTATGAAACATCTAGATGATGAGCATAGATGCTATAAAATTGATGCACTTGATTCTTTAGCTCTTGAATTATTGCATAAGAATAGGTTCAAAGACGAGTTGGAGGCATGTTTAGTTTTTGCTAAGGAAGAGAAGCATGATGATGAAGGGATATGGATTGTTGTGGCGTGTTTGAAGGCCAATCCTCATTACAAGAGAAATGCTCAACCACGTTTTGAAGTATTGGAGAGGCCTCCCTCTACACAATAAAAGTCATCCATTGAGGAGCCTCTTATTCTTAAACTTAAACCCCTCCCCCCTCATTTGAAGTATACTTATCTTGATGAAAATCTTTATCGGTAATCATTTCTTTTTCCTCGATAGTTGAGATGGAAGGAAAGCTCCTAAGAGTCGTTAGGGAGCATAAGAGAGTCTTTGGATGGAAGATAGCCGACATCAAAAGAATTAGCCCCTCAATTTGCATGCACAAAATCTTAATGGAGAAGAGCTACAAGCCCGTGGTGCAGCCACAAAGGAGATTAAATCTAATAATGCAAGAGGTAGTAAAGGCCAAAACCATAAAGCTTCTTGACGTAGGTATTATTTATCTCTTCTTTGATAGTATGTAAGTGAGTCCCGTATAACGTGTGCCTAAAAAGAGAGGTATGATTGTTGTTCATAATGCTAAAAAAAATTTGATACCAACTAGGATGGTCATAAGGTGGAAAGTGTGTATGGATTATAGGAAATTGAATGATGCTACTAGAAAAGATCACTTTCCTCTTTTCTTTATTGATCAAATGTTGGAGAGGCTTGCAGATTTTGAATTTTATTACTTTCTTAATGGATATTCGGATTACGACCAAATTGCTATAGCTCCCAAAGACCAAGAGAAAACCACTTTCATTTCTCCTTATGGTATATTTGCATTTAGGAGAATGCCATTTGGTTTGTGTAATGCACCAGCTACATTTCAAAGATGCATGATGGCTAATTTTCATGGTATGGTTGAAAATTTTCTTGAGATTTTCATGAATGATTTTCCATTTTTAAACCATCATTTGATACTTGCTTGTCAAATATTGATTTGGTTGTATCTAGGAGTGAGAAGTTTCTTAGGTTACGCCAATTTCTACCTCTGGTTTATCAAGAAATTTTCACAAATTGCTAAACCTCTCTCAAGTCTTCTAGTTAAAGATGTATATTTTAACTTTGATGATAATTATTTGTAGGCGTTTGAAACTTTGAAGGATAAGCTAATCACTGCACCTATCATGGTGACACCCGATTGGAGCCTACTATTTAAAGTTATGTGTGATGCAAGTGATGTAGCTATTGGTGTAGTCCTTGGTGAAAAGAAAAACATGGTATTCCAAATCATTTGCTATGCTAGTTGTACTTTGAATGAAGTACAACAAAATTATGCCACAACTGAAAAAGAACTTCATGCGGTAGCATTTGCATTTGATAAGTTTCATTCATACCTTGTTTTGGAAAAAGTGATAGTGTACACGAATCACTTCGCACTTAAATAAATACCTTCTTGCTAAGAAATATGCAAAATCATGGTTAATTAGATAGGACCTTTTGTTACAAGAATATGACCTTTAGATTAGAGACAAAAAAGGTGTGAAAAATGTTATTGCAGATCACTTGTCTAGGATAGACAATCCTAGTGTTGAGCATGATGATGTGGAACTAATTGCTGAATTTTTTTTGGATGAACAATTATATGCTATTTCTTCACCTCCATAGTTTGCACGCTTTATGAATTACATTATATCTGGTATCCTACCCCATGATCTTTTATTTCATCAATAGTAAAAAAATTATCCGATATTAAACATTATGTATGGGAGGATCCATTTTGGTTCAAAGTTTGTGTAGATAATGTTGTGAGGAGATGTGTGCTCGAAGAAGAGATGCTACATATATTGCACTATTGCCATAACTGGGAGGTAGATGGTCACTTTGGCCCCATAAAAATAGTGGCAAATGTACTCCAATCTATTTTTTATTGGCCCACTTTGTTTAAAGATGCACATTCTTATGTTGCTTATTGTGAAAGGTGTTAACGTACTGGAAACATCTCTAGGAAGTATAAAATGCCTTTTAATAATATTCTTGAATGCAAACTCTTTGATGTGTGGGGAATTGATTCATGGGTCTTTTTTCAAGCTCTTGCTCTAATAAATATATACTTATCATTGTGGATTATGTGCCAAAATGGGTTGAAGTGGAAGCATTTCGTAGTAATGATGCTAAGGTAGTGGTCCAATTTTTGAAGAAACATATTTTCACTCGATTTGGCACACCTAGGGTAATTATTAGTGATGGTGTCTCTCACTTTTGTAACAAACAAATTAAGAAACTCTTGAGTAAGTATGGAGTCATCCATAAAATTGTTACCCCCATATCACCCCCAAACAAGTGGACAAGTAGAAGTGTCTAATAGGGAAATCAAACGAATTTTGAAAAAAAATGGTAAGCTTGACTAGGAAGGATTAGGCATTGCGACTTGATGATACTTCATGGGATTATAGGGCAGCATATAAAACACCTATTGGGATGTCACCATTTGGTAAAGCATGTCATCTCCCTATTGAACTTGAGCATCGTGCATATTGGGCTACTAAAAAGTTGTTACAATTGAATGAGTTGGAGGTGTTTTGGGGAAAGGCATATGAGAATGCCAAACTCTACAACGAAAAGACTAAACGGTGGCATGACAAACATATGGCTAAGAGGGACTTTGCAAAAGGTGACACCATGTTGTTGTACAACTCAAGGATGTAAATCTTTTTGGGCAAGTTGAAGTCTAAGTAAGTGGTTGGGGCCCTTTCAAGTGAATCAAGTCTTTGCTTCAGGAGTTGTTGAGTTGATCACTCCGAGGAACACCACATTCAAAGTCAATGCGCATAGAGTGAAACACTATTTGGGGATGGCGTTGATCATTACACATCCTCTATTTATTTTGCTAACCCCCAATAAAGGCTCGAGAGTCAAGCTAAAGACAATAAATTAGAACTACTCATTCCTTTAGTAATTTTAGTATTTTGGTTATCTTTGTTCTTTTCTATTTCTTAGTATTTTGTGTCTCACCCATGTACTTTCATGTCTTATTTTTCTTTTGTAGATGGACATCTCTTTGGTGATATTTGTGAATCTCCTATGAACTTTATTGGCATCATCTATTAGAAAGTGGAGTTTTCTAGTTCCCTCCCCCCCCCATCTATGTGTTTTATTTGTTTAAACATTGAGGATAATGTTAATTTAAAAGTTAGGGGTAGGATTCGCATTTTGTGTGTTTGAGCTTTATGTGAAAGATTGAGCTAATTTTTTTTTTGTTGAAACTGTGTGTGAATAACATATGTTGTGTGATGAGAGTCCTAGAACAAGCATGTTTTGTTGACAAACTAAGTTGAGTTCTTGCTTTGTGATTGGATGAATAACTTGATTACCGATTGCCTGTGATGATACCTAATTGATATTATATAGAGTCTAAAGGAAATAAAGATTATTAGTCTTTTGACATGATGATTTTTATATGTATTTGATCTTTATCATGAATGATGAATTTTCATTGAGCACGTTGTGCCAAAATCTTGGGAATTATGTGCTACTTGGTGTTAGATTTTGCTTCCAATGAGTTGTATTGGTGATTTTGTGGTGTTTTAGATCTTGCTTGATTACACTTTGAGGTAAAATCCTAGATAACTAGTAAACTTGGAAATGATTTAGGCTATCTTTGACTCGTTTATGCCTTTCAAACCTACAATGATCCCATTATTATTCACTAGTTACACCTTTGAGCCTTTTTCAAAGAATCACATGTGCAATGCCTATGAAGGACCACCATTTGACTTCGTTTCTTGAAGCTCAGTATACCTACTCTTCACAACCCAAAAAAACTAAGGATTACTCCTAAGGGAGCTTAAGGTGTGACATTTGATGCACAATCTTATCAAGGGGATCATATAAGACATGTTGAGGGAATAGATGAATGAATTTAGGGGTATGAGCAAGGATAATATGAAGGAAAACTATCATAACTCATGTTGATAAAAAAAAACAAGTTCGGGGGTTGTGAAAGCAAAAGCACAAGAAACGAAACCTTGAATTTAAAAAAAAAAGAAGAATAAAAGAAAAGAGAAAAAATTATGAAAAAGAAAAGAAGTAAAAGAAAAAAAAGAAAAAAAATAGTTGTTGAAAAAGAAAAGAAAAGAAGAGTATAAATCCTAAGGGAAAAAGAAGGAGAATTGAGGAAGAAAAAAAGAAAGGATGAGAGTGTGATTCTATGTGCAAAGACTCTAGGATCTTTTACTATGTTAATTCCTATCATTTCTTTGTAAGCTAATACCTAGGCCTTACATCACAAGTTTAATGAAGTCATCTTGATTTAAGTTTGCAAGTGTCTACATTAGTGAGGAAGTTGTGTGAAAAGCAAGCTTATGGAATACTAAAACTCATTTGCTTAGATCATGAGAGTCATTGGTTGTGAAATTCATACCTAAAATGCATGCATGAAACTTGAGCTTGACACTTAACACACACAAGTTTTAAATTCATGACTAGATTAATAAAGCACAATATTTGTAGTGTCATTAGACTAGCTTTTTAACTAACCTTTAGACTTTTATGAAATAAAGATTGATGAGGCATTTTAATTGGTTGATTAAGCTTAGTAATTCATGATCAAAGTATGAGCCTATGATTGTTTTGATTTTGAATTTCGCTCAAGGATGAGCAAAAGGTAAGTTTTGGGGTAGTTGATAGGCTCATAAATTTTAATAATTTTGACAACTCTATGAGTACAATTATATATGCTATTGCCTTACAATTGATACAATTATGCCTTATTTTGTGACAATTGTGTGTAGGGACTAAAAATGAAGAATAGAGTGAAGACATGGTGAAAAATGGCCAAAATTGGACAAAGAGAAACTCAAACCGCGATACCCCTTAGAGCATGCTGCAACATGAACAGCTAAACTTGGGCAGTGAATTCCAATTTCGGTGGTGCTGTAACACCCCCTCGTATGTGCTGCGTCATCGAAGCGGTGCTAGAAGAATAGAGCATTTTGCACTGCGGTGTCAGTGGTCCAAATTTGAAAAAAAATTATTTGCAAAATTTTTGAGGGGATAAGTGGCAATCTAATCCATGCATGGAGTTTCTTGTTATATACTACTAAACCCTCATACACCATGTGAGACTCTATTAGATACACTATATTCACATAATTATATCACACAAATGACAGATACACATAATTATCTTGACCAACGCACAATATACAACATTCAAGACACAATTCATTACCCATACACACTCTACACCTAAATTCTCACACATTTTCTCTCCACCCAAAACACCTATTCTTCCATATTTCTCCACACACTACACCAAAAACACACACACCCATCATCAAGGAATTGGGAGTTAAAGACAAAGAGAAGAAGGAGATAATTTGGGCAAGGAGAATTTAAAGCTAGATGTGAAGACTCTAAAAAAGGGTTGTAATTTTTACTTTAGTTTTCTTTTTAATTTTGTTTAGTTCTAAAGAATATTGTAAAGGCATGATGTTGAGAAACAAGTGTTTGCTTTATTTCATTATGAACTAAATTCAACTCTACCAAGGCTTAAAAAGTTGTTTTTATGAAATTGTGAATTGTTAACTTGTATGTGATGTGGATGACTATTGATTTGTGATGCTAGTTTTGAGATGATCTTTGTTGTTGTAATTGAGACTGGGAGGTAGTGCTATAATAAGTGCTCGTGTAGTGTATGTCATGGGTTAGGTGACTATAGGAATATAGAAGCTTGCCCACGCAGTAGTCATAGACTTGATTGTCGAATGCTAGATGAAATCACAAAGCTTAATGCATTATTGGATAGCTAAACTTATATAGGAATATACCGGTTGCTTTCTAGTAATAGGTATGGTACATTGGAAAAGAGTATTATATAAAATTAGATAAATGTATCCCATACATTTATGGGCATTGATTCCTCGTTTTTCCTATCTTCATTCTATCAACTTGTAATGTTCGCTAAATTACAAAAAGAAAAATCCTACCTCCTAATTTTACTCTCATTACATTTGCTAAAACTACAAGAAACCTTGGACAATTCCAAGGGGAGGTACATAGGAGGGTGATAGAAATACATAAAGAATAACAACTAGAGAAAGACGAGACTCGCATACCTCATTTTAATTAAAATCTAGAATAACCAATAAGTGCATAAAACTAAACCAATCACATTGGCCTAGGCTCCATGATCATCCAGCTAACATGCTTAACATAAATCATCACATGATAATGAAAGCATGTCAATTTACCAACTATGTTATGTGCAATTTATTTCAAATTTAGGATTAAAATTCTTGTTTTTTCAGGAAAAATAATTTTTCAAAAATTAACTATTAAATTTAAATTTGAAAAACCAATTTTTTTGCAACATTTGCTCGTCAAAACGAAACAGGCATAAGTCTAAAACTCTTGCCTCTTTTCTTGATCACCATCAAGAAATCTTGGAAAAACTTAATCAAGAAACTATTTTTCTTGATCAAGACATCAACTTCCTTGATTTTACCATCAATTCAATTATTTCAAGGTTTTAGAAATCTTGAAGTCTTAAATTCAGGAATAAAATTCTTGTATGTAAGTCTTAAAATCTTGAACTCAAGAATCATATTATTCAATTAAGAAATCAACTCTTGTGGTAATTTATTTCATTTTGATCTTCTTTCATATTTTTATAACTAAAATAAATCAATTGCATAACAATTATGTGATTTAGACAAAACAAAAAAGGCATTCGCGTATGCTGGGTAATCGAAAAATTACTTGCAGAAGTTCTAACTAGTGTCGCGGCGCCAGCACCTTACTGGCATTATGTGCATAGATTTCGGTATTTTTTTTTGTAATTATTTTTTGCCATTTTGATTATTCATTTCAATAATTAAAAATAATAAAGATATGATCCCAAATAAAGAAACTTATTGATTTAAAATCAATCACATATAAAAATATTCTATTTATCACACAAATTAATTAAACGCAATCGAAAAGTATCAAAAACTCACAAACTTTGGTTGTGATACCATTGTTGGGTTCTCACGATCTCGAGAAATGTATACACAGCAGAATTTAAAAGTTTTCAATAACATAAATGACAACTACATCACATGAAATAAAAATGACCCAGAACCCTTTTATGATTACTTAGTTGTGCATTTTCTGATACTTAGAGTATAAAGGTTTCAGAAACCTTTGCCTTGATTTGCACTCCGACTGATTAAGATGTCTGAAATAATTTAAATTGTTATCTTTCCATGAACTCCTCGATGAAAACATAATTCCATCCATGAACTACTTTCGTGAATTTTGATTCCAAACCCCTCATATTGGAAACAATTCGCTTAGAGTCCCAAGTGTTACCCCTCTAAGTGTATCCACATGTTGGAAATTTCCACACCAATTGAATCCATTCTAGTTGGTTCAAAAGGCCTTATTTTACTCTAGAATATATGGAGTTCAATTCTTAATTCATCTAGTGAATAGGAGAATTAAACCATGATCAAAAGATAGAACCTTTTGATAGAAGAATTTCTCTTGCTTCCTAGCTGGCCGATTTTTGTTTCTCCAAGACTCAAATTTTTAGCCACTAAGGGGCGTCCTCTTATAGGACTCCTCCAATCATAGTCCTACTAGGTTTCCACTAGTTTCTTTCCTTATTTGATTTCCTCTTTCCATCAAACTATAAGACAAGTTTAATTCTTATAATTAAACTTCCTAATGTGCCTCCTACAAGCGCATTAGCTTGAGCTTGGACTTTAATTAATTTAATTAAGTCTAATAATTAATCCTCATTAATTAAATAAGTCCAACTTAATTAATTAATTCAATCAATCAATTAATTGGTTCCACTTGGGCCTTCTAATAATATTTGAACATATTATATAATTTTTTTAATATGCCCAACTTAATTAATTGACCATAATAATTAATTAACTTGATCATATGTAGGGCTCCTAATAATATTAGGTCCAATTAAATAACCACATTATTTATTTTATTAATTTAATTTATCTCCTTAATTTAATTTATACTCTACTTAATTAATTGATCATATCAGTTAATTAATTAGCTCCACATGGGTTTCCTAATCTTATTAGGTCTAATTAAATAATTATATTATTTAATTTAAAAATGTGAATTAACTCTATCAATCAATTTGAGCCTCAAATTAATTAATCTCTATTAATTAATTTGATCTAATCTTTGGACATATTCTAGCTAGAAGTGTACTCTTTCCAACTTAGTATGTGATACCTTAAGTTCACTTTAAACTAGTCGTGAGCTCACAATTATTGTGACTTAGTTGAATAATTAGTTGTTCTAAATAATTAATCCTAAGAACCCACAAGTTATGGTAAGCACCTAGGAGTGCATCATGACTCCTAATTTTAGGTGAAGGTGTGACCCTATTCCAGTTACGAATACCATACAAGTATGGTCTTTCTAGCATCTATTCTCCCGATTTATCCTATGGCATGAATTATTAGTCAAAACCATAATTGCTTAATAACTATGTATCTATTCTTAGTAGCTTGACTCGTGATGAACAATTAAAAAAATCCTTCATCATATTTACATCCAACTGTGGCCAAGGATTTTAAAGTCAAATATAATGGAACGCATAAGAGATTCACCTATTCATTTAGATAGGTGATGGATCCTTTGTTGGCCACTCATTAACCTCCATATGTGAAGATGTTTTATACAATGTAAACCCCTTGTGATTGTCATGCAATCGAAAAATACATCAAAGTGCAATATATGAAGACAAGGTTGCAATGATGCCACAATTCCAAGAACTAATTCTTGCACTATCATAACAAGAAAATCCCCATTTAACAATAGGATATTTCCAATTGGAAATTTTCAAGAGGGGTTGTTCAGTGTACTTATTGTTAGAGTAGTGCCTGTAGAGCCAATTAGCGACAAGCTTTTATACTCTTGTAAAAATAGTCTTATTCATAACTTTTAAATAAATAAAAGGTATTTCTTTATCTTTAATTATTTTTATTAATTAGATAAAGTCCTTAGATCATTTTTAGCTCTGGGGCATGGTCACACATATGATGGTGATAATGGAATATGCCTCTATGGCTTTGATCTTAAAAATATTTTTGAGTTAGGGGTTTGTTGAGATGGGACATCAATTAGCTCGATAGACTCGCACACACGATACATACTTAAAAGGAAAATATCTCATTCCATAGATATTGGTGTAGGGACACAAGTGCATGTGTATGGGTTTTAGGGAACGAGTACACTAAATGGCCCATTGAGAAATTCTCAATTGGAAAATATTATTTGTTGAATGAGTGTTTCCTAGTTATGATAATGTATTAATTAGTCCTTTAACTTGAGGCACCATAGTGGTCTTGTGCATGACATCATACACTTTGATGTATTTTCTGATTGCATGACAATCATAAGAGGCTTATGTTGGGTGTATGATCTTCGTGTATGGAGGTCAATGAATAGCCCATAAAGGATCCATCACGTATCTGGTAAAATAGAAGAATCTTTTATGTTTTCATAGTCATTGATCTGAAGACCTTAGCCAAGGTAGGATGAATAATAGATGTAGGTTTTTCTAGTGATTCATAAAAGGATCAATGTGACTTGAAATACAATCATAGTTATTAAGTCAAAATAAGGTTTCGACTAATAATCCATACCCTAAACTTAATCAGGAGATTAGTTACGGAGGGACTGTATTTGCATGGTACTCGTAACATAAAAGGTTCACTTGCTATTTACCTGAGCTAAGTAGTTGAGATTCACTGCTAGGTGCTTCCCTTGATTTGTGAGGTTTTTGGAATTAAGAGGTTAATTCCAAGCAGATTAATTAATCAAAATATTAAATTTATTCATAAGTTGCAAAGGTTGCGAGTCTATTGCTAGCTTAGTTGTGAAAGTAATGGGTTACACATAAATCAAGATGATCCACTTCTATATCTATTTTTGTAATCCAAAGTGTTGGATTAAGTTGATTAATGGAGATTAATCAACTTGAGTTAGAATTAATTTAATTAGTTAAATTAATTCATTCAAATAAATAATATGATTATTTATTTGAATCTAATAATGATTAGGGGCTATAATTAATTAATTGACAGAGATCAATTATATTAGCTTGGTTTAAAATTAATTTAAGGAGTTAAATTAATTTAACCAATTAAAATAATAGAATTATTTTAATTGGGCCTAATATAATTAGGTGGCTTACGATGGAACCAACTAATTAATTAATTAGATCAATTAATTGTATTAGGTTTTTTAATTAATTGATGGAAATCAATTAATTGGACTTTAATAAATTAATTAGAGTCGAAGCCCATGCGGTTAGAGGTCTATTAGGATTTTTTAATTTTTAAAATTAAAGAGTCCTAATAAAGATGAAAAGAATTTGTCTTGAAGTGAATAAATAAGAGATAAGGAAGGAGTAAGTTTCCTAATTGGATTTGGGGAGTAATTAGGGTAAGAGTTGGAGACCTAATGGGATTAGGTCAAGACTACAATGTGTATATAAATACACAATGTAGGGGCTAAAAATTATAAGTAAGAGAGCTAGAATTTTTGGCCCCCTCTCCTCTTCTCTTTCTCATTTTTTTTGTTCTAGTTTCTTATTTCAAGAAAATTACTCCATCAAAAGGTTTTATCCCTTTTTGATTAAAAGGTTAATTCTTCCATCACTTATTAATTCAAGAATTAATATTCACTCTCAAATAGATTTCGAATTAAAAAGTTTAAATTCACTAGCAAAGATTTGAAGCTTGTTGATCTACTCGAAAGTGTGGATACCGTTAGAGGGACTACACTTGAAGTCCTTAGTGAACGTTTTGAGAGGCCATCGAAATTGTTCGAGAGGAGCTTGAGGAATTAGAATTCCTTCTTACCCTTCATCAATCGGATTGCTTAAAAGGTATAATCGCGAAACTTTAGTTGTTTAATTTTATTAAACGAGCAATCAGAAATGCAAACCAAAAATCGCATCAAATTTAGGATATGCATATTTACATATGACGTATTATTTTATTTCAATTGTTGAAATTTTTTAAATTTCTGTTGTTCTTGCAATCCCACGATTGTGTGAACCCAACACTAGTTTTAGAACCTAGACTTATGCGTTCTGATTATTTTCAAGATATTTTATATCTGAATAGTTCGTATGATGAAAAATATGTTTAATTGTGTTTTTGTGTGGGAATTATAATTCTGGAATTTTCTGCATGATTATAAAGTATTAAATTGCATGACATAAAAACCAAAATAAATAAAAAAAGTAATCTTAGCTGGATGCGTTGTGTCACCGCGGCACCTAATGTGCAATTTTGGTGGGTAGCAGATCATCTTTGCCTATTTTCATATCGTATACAGAAAATTTGATTTTTTAATTTTTAAAATTAAATGTTAATTTTAAAATTCTGGAAATTATTTTTATGAAAAACCATGAATTAATTTCCAAACTAGAAAACATGATTTTTAACAACTTGGTAAATTTACAAGCTTTGGATTTTTAACATGTGATGATTGAATTAAGGATGAATGGGATGAATGATCATTGAATTATAATTCTGGAATTTTTGGCATGATTTTAAAGTGTTAAATTGCATGACACAAAAACTAAAATAAAAAATAATAATAATCTTAGATGGACGCGTTGTGTCGCCATGCTTAACGTGCAATTTTTCAAGGGCAACAGATTATCTGTTGCCCGTTTTCATATCACATGCAGAAAATTCAGTTTTTCAATTTTTAAAATTAAATGTTAATTTTTAAATTTTAAAAATTATTTTTATGAAAAACCATGAATTAATTTCCAAACTAGAAAAATATGATTTTTAACAACTTGGTAAATTTACATGCTTTGGATTTTTATCACGTGATGATTAAATTAAGCATGAATGGGATGAATGATCATGGAGCCTAGACCGTTTATTTTCTATGTATGGTTTTATGCTTTAGATTTTTGATTAAAATGAGGCCTACGAGATTCACTTGCACATAGGCAAGTGATGGATTCTATGTTGATCACTCATTAACCTCTATGCACGTCAGTTCATTATCCAATATATCTCTTTATGATTGTCAAGCAATCAAAGGATATATCAAAATGGTGTAAGACGTACACAATGCCACCATGATGCCTCAAGTTCAAGAATTAATCGTATACTATTATCTTGTAGAGATTCTTATTTTAATAGACAAAGTCTCCAAAAATCTCCGGTAGACCTGTTCAGTATACATGTTCTCTAACAAGCACTGCATACATGTATTAGCATCACTATGCTGATGTCTATGGAATGAGACATCCTCCTCATGAAAGCATGCATAGTATAAATGAGTTTTAGTAGGCTATTTTATATCCCATTTCAAAAAGCCATTGACCAAAAACTTGTTTAAGACCAAAACCATAGAGTCATGTTTCATGATCGCTATCATATGCGATTCCATACCCTATAACTAATTTTGGTCTAGGGACTTTTTCTAATATACTGAATTTAAAGTGAAACGAATAAGATAACAAATGCATCTTTTATATATGTGTTTCAAATAAGAATGTTTTTAAAAAATACATGAATATGGCTACCATAAGGCCTAAACTCTAAGAACTAATTGATGCACTGTCGTAACTAGAAAATTCTCGTTCAACTAATAATGTTTCCCATTGAGAATTTCCTATGGGACTATTCGATGTACTTGTTCCCCTACAATCACCTACACACATGCAGCGTCGCTAAGTTGATGCCTATGGAACAAGATATCCTCCTTTCGAGCATGCATCATATGCATGAGTCTGTTGGGCTTATTAATGTCCTATCTTTATGAATTTTTGCTTTCAAGCAAATCAACAACTCTTAATTTTTTGCTAGAAAATCCAAACTCTTATTTCTAATCTAGAAATTTGGGAGTGAAACTTTAATTCTTAAATCAACTTGTGATAAAAGAACTAAATTTGATGATGAAAAGGTAGATCAATTAATGGAACAAGAGAACAAAAGAAGAAAATGCGAGGGGCAATTTTTGTACATATTGATGGCTAAAGATTTGCTTGCTTTTTAATCAATTTTTGGCCCCTAGATAAAGAGTATATATGCTCTCCTCTAAACCCTAGTCCCGTTAGGTTTCTTTCACCTTCCATTCTTATCTATCAGATAAGTTCAAAATTTAACATTTTTCCAACACTCTCAATAGCACAAATTATGATTTTTTTTATATAATTGATGGATTTGTGCACTGGTCTTTTGATAAATTTTGTGTAGGCACATAAATTAAGGTGATTGATGAAAAAGGAGAAGAAAATGCTAAAAATATGAAAGCATTGAAACAATGGGCAGAAAGTGCAATACCTAGGAGCTATAGGAAACTAGATGGCAGAATGTGTAGCACCTAAGCGCTATTTTATAGGGCAAAGCCCCAACGCTATAGAAAACATAGAATGGTAGAATGAGCAGCCCCTAGGCACTATTCTGTAGAGCCTAGGTGCCATCCTATAGAGCCTAGGCACTGCAGAAACACAAGATGGCAGAATGTGCTACACCTAGGCACTATCTAGTAGAGCCTAGGAGTTGCTTTGATAACTGAAAACATGTTATTTTTGTGCAACAAAGCGATCAATCACAAAGTTTGGTATATTTTTGGTTATATACACTTTACATACAACTCATACATCATCACTAATGTGATATGCTTATATATACACATAATTCACATCACACTTTACATCATTCATTCAATTTATCACCCAGCACATACTACACACTTAAATTCTCACACTTTTCCTCTCCACATAAACACACACTTCTATGCCTTTTAACACACGTACACACTCCATCAAACCACACACACACACCAAGGAACTTTGGATTTGAAGCCAAGAAGAAAAGGAATTTCATTGGGCATTGAAAATTTTGAAGAAGAAGTGAAAATTCATTTGGGGTTGTAACCTTCTTCTTTACTTGGATAGTTTTGAGGAATTTCTAAGAATCATGATGTTGAGAAACACTTGGTGCTTTCTCTTTATACAAAGTCCCATCTTGTTGGAATATCTAGATGTAATGATTTTTTACATTCAACTTTCTCCTCAATAAAAAAATCATTAAATTTCTTAATCCTTATAAGTAATTGCCTCACATACTTCACCACTGTTCGAGTACCCTCAACTCACTCATTCAACTCTTTTAATCCATTTTTAACAACAAGATTTATAATATGAGCTACGCATCACTTATGCAAAAATTTCCCACCCAATATCGCAGTCCCCTAGTTAATAATTCTTTTTTCTCAAATAAGCTACAGTGGTATCATTAGAACAAGAATGATCAATAGTAATGCCTAAAATCTTATCTATTCTCCAATCAAGCTGGCATTTCTCAATCAAAAGACTAACCTTATCACCTTTATGAGTAGGACATGAATGAAATTAAGAATCACCTTATGTAATTTCCATTCATCATCAATGAGTGGCCAATCAAACACAAATATGCGAGTCTTTGATTAAAACTCCATGTATCAGTGATCAATCAAAGTCTTTATTCAGATGTCTTAAAATAAGTCTTTAACTTATTTCTTTTATCAAAGTACATTTTAAGATGATCTCTAGTTATTGTCATTCTTGATGGAACAATAAAATGTGGACATGTAATGGACATAAATTACCTAAATCCTTTATTCTATAAAACTTAAATGTAATTCATTAATGATAAGCTCATAATTTCACACATTTTCGATACTCTCAAAAGTACAAATTTGGATGTTTTGTTTTGTATTTGATGGAATTGTGCCTTATCTTCTGATAATTGTTATGTAGGTGCAAGAGTTGAAGAAATGGAATGGAAAGATGAAAAATTGGCTAAGTGTTGAAGAAAATGAGACTTGTGTCATGACCTTAGAGATGTCATGTTGCAGCACCAAGTGCAAAAAAAGGGTTATAGCTTCAGTCCTGTTGAGAGGCCTAAGAAAGTCAAGGCATGACGCAAGATGTTAAAGTAAGATTGGGCCACGGTGCTGGGAACCAGGCACCACATCGCCCAACTTTCGTGCCACGATGCCAAACTAGAAGAGTATTTTGCTTTGTGGCTCAAAGAGGTCACCTGCAAAGCCACTACCAAAAATCACATTGTACTCAGGCTTGGAGTTTGGCGGCATGGCACCAGTTCTTCGCCTACAGCATATTTTTTATGAAAAGTGGCGAGAAAGGCTTAGTTTGGGATTTTTCTTATTGCACACACATTAGATACAATTCATTCATCACAACCCATAGGATACTCGATTAGATATATAATATAAATACACTCATACAAAAAAAATCATAAACTAATACACACACTTTGCACTAAGATTCTTACACATAAAATTACTCTCCACAAAAACACACACTTCATATTTTTACATACACATTCCATCAAAACACATGCACCCATTTCAAGGAGCTTAGGATTTGAAGCCAAGAAGAGGAGAAGCTTACGTTGGTCATTGAAGATTCAAGAGAAGAAGTGCATACTCTCATGTAGATTGTAAATTTGTTCTTTAGTTTTTTCTTTAATTTGTTTAGTTTTGAGAACTTTTCAAAAACTATGGTGTTGATGAACATGTGGTGCTTGCTTGATTTCAACATGAGCTAAACTATCTTTTATCAAGGCTTGGAAAGCTATTTCTATGAATTTATGTGTTAATATTGTGATGTGGATGATGTTTGATTTGTGTTGAGCATACATTATGTTCTTAATGCTTTTCGAAGTTTGGCTAACTTTCAAAAGATCTTTGTTGTTGTGATTGAGATCGGGAGATGGTGTTTCAACAAGTGCTAGTGTAATATATGCGGTGGACTAGGTCACTATAGGGATATAGAATTTAGTACACACAGTTGTCATAGACATAAAAGTCAAAAGCTAAAGGAATTCACAAAGCCCAATGCATCATTAGTAGGCTAAAATCGTTATAGGGATATAGTCAATTACCTTCTGATGGTAGAGTTGATATATCTTGGGAGAGAATATCAACTATTATCGGAAGTCCCACTGTCACATAACTAAACACTAATCCTAACAACGAACTTGTGAAATTCATAATAAATTAGAATGATGATCCATGGCCTTGACTCTTCTCTGTCTTAAATTATATCCATTGCACTCCTTGATCATGATTTTTACTTAGTTAATTGTTTATTTTAAGTTTTTAATCAACCAACCACTCTTCGATTAAATATAGTTGGATAGTCTAGATTCGTTACTTGCACACACACTCATTTGGGAAACTATGTATGTGTACTCAAGCACTTTATTACTTATTGATTTATTGTGAGTGTGTCTCTGCAATATCAAAGTTTATTTATCTAGCAATAGTTTAACCATTTTACTTGCTTTATTTTTGTTTTCTTTATTTCATTGTTGTTAAAGTTACTTGTGAGTTCTTGTTTTTGGATTTTAGGAGTTCATTAGTGTATGACCAAGTCATCTACTCGAGATCATAAGCTATATCGGAGATAGAAAAAACTCTTCATAGTTTGTTGAAAAAATCATAGGATAAGATGACAAACAATGAGCAAGGCGATAAAAGTCGATTATTGTTGGAGTATGCAAAACTATTAGTTAATGACAATATCAAGCATTCGCAGATCGGCTATCCAAGAAAACATATTTGAGATCAAATTGACAATCATATAAATAATCCAAACCTTGATCCAATTTAATGGATTTCCAAGTGACAACCCCAATGCCCACATTACTGATTTCCATGAGATATGCGACACTTTCAAGCATAATAGAGTAGCCAATAATGCCATCTATTTGAGGCTATTTCCATTTTCTTTGTGGGACAAAGCTAAGTGTAGGTTCAACTCTTTGCCCATCAGATCCATTACCACTTGGGAGGCCATGGCACAAGCTTTCCTTGCCAAATACTTTCCACGCTCCCAAACAACAAAGATGAGAAATAACATCTCTACTTTTGCATAATATGAAGCATAGTTTGCCCACACGGCTTCAAGTATCACAATCATGAGAAAAACTCCAAAGAAGCTTATGAGTTATTGGAAGAAGTGGCATCAAATTGTTATCAATGGCAAATAAGTAGAAGTTTGGAAAGAGGGCAATAGGGGTGCATACTGTTGACATATACTTAGCGCTTTTAGCTCAATCAAAGCATTTAACAAGAAGATAATAGCATGGGTACTTCGACAATGGAGGTACAAACCATCATTTGTGAGTTATGTAGAGGTGGATACTATAACATCGATTGCTAGGTTGGGAATCTGTTTTTATCCTCATCTGAGCAAACTAAGTTCGTTGGAAACTTTAATAGACAACCAAACAATCTATACTCATAAACATACAATCCCGAATGGAGAATCACCTAACTTCTCATGGGGATATCAAGGGAAGTAAGTCACATTTAAAAGAAATAAAGGCATGGCAAGGGCCCCACCACCCGACTACCCACCTTAAGAGAAGAAGCCAAATTTGGAGGAACTTGCAGCAAAATTCATTTTGAATACCCAGACAAGGTTCCAAAACTAAGAGGTTTCAATCCAAAACTTGAAAACACAAGTGGGCCAAATTGCAAGCATGATTTTTGAATGAGTGCAATGAGCTTTGCTAAGTGACACCAAGAGAAATTCCAAAGCACAAGTAAATGGGATCACTTTGTGAAGTGGGAAGGAGATTGACACCAAAGTGCAAGAGGTGGAAAGTTAAGAGAAGATGGATAGGCACACATTCAACCCTAATCCCTTTTCTATCCCGATTGTTCATACTAAACGAATAAGTATTCCTCCCCATTTTCTTTTAGATTTGAAGAAAGCACAATGAGAAATGAAATTTAGGAGGTTTCTTAAAGTTTTCAATATATTGCATATTAATATTTCATTTGTTGATGATTTATTCTAAATGCCCAAATATGCCAAGTTTTTTAAGGAAATCTTGTTAAACAAAAGGAAATGGGAGGAACATGAAAAGGTAAACTTGATCGAGGAGTGCACAACGATTGTCCAAAATAAGTTTCCCCAAAGCTTAAGAACCCCAAGAGTTTTTCTCTACCTTACACTATTGGTCCACTTTCTTTCTCTAGTACCATATGTGATTTAGGAACAAGCATTACTCTTATATGTTTGTCGGTTTATAGGAAGCTTGGACTCGGGGAACTAAAGCCAACAATGGTGTCGCTGCAACTAGCTGATAAGTTGGATTTATAGCAACAAATTAAGTACTTCTAGACTAATTATTTGATTGATCTCAAGTAATATATATAGTTTTTATGCGTGTTTTGATGCATTATAAAATAACTCTCCAAAATGCAAGTCAAGAAAGAAATTGAGGGACAAAACAAGCCAAAAATAAGAAAAAGATAAAGGTATGCCGCGGCATGGCCTAAAAATGAGGAAAAACAAGCACAAGGGTTCATGTCGTGACATGGTTTGAGCATGCTGCGAGCATGTGTCAGCACAAAATGCATGCCCCAGCATGGTCTGAACATGCCCCAACATGGTCTTAGTATGCCCGGACATGGTCCAACATGGTCTTAGTATGCCCGGACATGGTCTAAGCATGTCCCAGTATGGTCACATTTCCTGCACACGGTCTACTTTTTCTTTTCACCCAATTTTAAGGGAATAAAGGATATATGATAGGAGATACTTGAACCATATTTTATGGGCTAAGAAAGTGTGTCATAAAATAAAGAAAAAAGAGGCTAAAAAGAGGGGAAATGATTGCTAAAAGAGGAGACAAGATGGCTAAGAAATGGGTTTGCTACAACTTGCAAAAAAGAAAGAGTTTTGGTGGAGATAAAAAAGGGGAGAACAACAAAGAAAATGGGAGGATGATTTTATGGATTCTTTGGAAGACTCTTGGGAAAAGAAAATGAGAGCAATCATATTGAGAAGTTGAGGAGAAGATTTGCATCAACAAAGAAAGTCATTCTTAGAGATAAGGAGAGCTTCAATCATTCCCCCCACTTCACAAATTGGTGAACAATCCCATGCTCTTTCTTATGTATTTCTTGTAGTTGTATTCATCCATGATGAACTAAACTTTTTTTTCTAGAGGGTGATGAACCTTATTTGATCCAAAATTTTGAGTTTCAAATAATATTAGTTCAAGTTATTCATCATGTTTGTGTTATCTTGCTTAGTAGTGCATCTTGATTATTTAGCCATAAAGTGAGATTGTTTGATGTATGAGATTTGATACTCGAGAGAGAGAAGATTATACATGATCATAAGGACAATACAACCTAGGAATCATAAAGTTGAGAAGCTTATGAAACCTGTGAAGTTTTGAAGAGAATTCATTAAACTTTTGTAGAGTTTTATTCTTGAATTTTTATGGAGATATTGAAATTCATGTTGGAACACATAGTCAATTTGGCACTAGAGAGAGGGAATTGATGAGCTTAGGAATTCTTAACTTACATGTGTTGTTGACTTGAATTGGTGTGTTTTGGAAGGAAGAACATAGGTGATAATAAGGTGAGTCATTCCTCTAGAATTTCTTGCTCATAAGGTGTTTGTTGTATTGCTTCTAAGAACTCCACTTTTGCGTTTGCATTCTCTATCTTACTCTACTTTATCTACCAATCAGCACTCAATTTTATAGATAAAATTGGAACTATTTGAACTATGGTACTTGAAGCAATTTTTTATTACAATCCTTGTGAATACTCAACTCAACTCACTATTGTATTAAAACTTGACACCGTGCACCTACAGTTTGCATAATATTCATGAACAAGCTTCTGGCATTGTTGCTGGGGATTATTTTATTATAATTGTATTAATATTGTTATGATTTAGTCTTAATTTTAGTTTAGATTATTTTTACTTTCTTCTCATATTTTGATGTTGTCTTGCCTTGGATTGGATTATACGTATATGTATGCGTGAATCTAGGAGTCTTGACTTAGATTATTTTGATCCAGAAATTGAACGGACTCTTCGAGCAATTGGAGTAGCAAAAAGATTTGACAATCAAGCCATGGCGGATAACATCAACAATGCCAATATGAATGCTAATCTTTCATTGCAACAAACATCACTACAACGAGCTATCCAGGACTATTTTCAACCAACCATAAACTAAAATTACTCCAAGATATCTCAAAAACAGATCAATGCCAATAATTTTGAGCTTAAACCAGCCCTTATTAGCATGGTGCAATAGAATCAATTTGGAGGAAGTGCGTTGGAAGATCCTAATGCACACTTAGCCTTATTTTTAGAGAGTTGTGGCACCATCAAAATGAATGGAGTGCCCAACGATGCCATTAGACTTCACTTATTTCCATTCTCACTCCAGGACAAAGCTAAGCTATGGTAACAATCTGTTACACCAAGTAGCAAACCGAGTTGGAATGACTTGACATAAAAATTTCTTGCTAAGTACTTTCCACCAAGAAAGACACTTCAACTCAAGAGTGAGATAGTTCAATTCTGCCAACAAGATTTTGAGCCATTATATGAATCTTGGGAGAGGTTTAAGGATTGTCTAAGAAGGTGTCCTCAATATGGTTGTGAGGATTAAAAGCAGGTACAATACTTCTACAATAGTTTGAATGGGCAAACTCAAACCATAATAGATGCTGCCACAGGTGGGACTTTAATGTCTAAGACCGCAGACGAAGCCTATATTTTACTTGAGGAGATGGCTACTGAAATTAATGCTAAAAACATAAAGGAAATTTTCCAAGTGATACGAAAATCAATCCGAGGGAGCATTGCAAAGCTATTCAACTTCAAAGTGGAATTGAAATCAAGGGACCAGAAATGAAAAGTTCAAATATTAATGAGCCAATGGCAAGAACTTCGAGTCAAAGTCCTATGGAGGAACAACCAAAGGAAGAAGAAAGGCATTCAAATGATCAAACAGGTGCTAAGAAGCTAAAATCTACTCTTAACTTTGAAACTTCTCCTAAATTTAATGTTTTCATTTCTTTTCCACAAGGATTTCAAAAGAAAAAGATTAATTCACAATTTTCAAAATTTTTGGAATCTTTAAAAAAATTCATATAAACATTCCTTTTGCAGATGCTCTTTGAGCAAATGCCCAATTACGCCAAGTTCATGAAAGATGTGATGTCAAGAAAAAGAAAATTGGTGGAATTTAAAATTGTGAATCTCATAGAAGAGTGTAGTGCCATTTTACAGAAAAAACTTCCTCAAAAATTAAAGGATCCAGGGAGTTTTACTATTCCTTGTACCATAGGAGGATCTTTCTTTTATAAAGCATTATGTGATCTTGGAGAAAGCATTAATTTGATGCTACTTTATGTTTTCAGAAAATTATAAATTGGAGAAGTCAAGCCATCAACTATCACCTCGTAATTGGTAGATCGGTCTCTCATCTATCCAAGAGGAGTTGTTGAAGATGTATTGATAAAAGTGGATAAATTCATATTTCCTACAGATTTTATGGTGTTAGATATGAAGAAAGACCAAAAAATTCCTTTAATTCTTGGTCAACCATTCCTTGCTACCAGGCATGCTTTGATTGGTGTGCAGCATGGTGAATTAACTCTAAGAGTTAATGAAGATGAAGTGATGTTAACATTTATCAAGTATTGAAGTTTTAAGAGGAATCACATACTTGTAATAGGATTGAAATGTTAGAAACTTGTTTGCATGATCATTTTCTCTGACAAATTTCTACCAAACCTTTAAAGCAATGCATTGTTTATTCCATAATGCAAGGTAATCACCATGATATTGATAATGACGATTTAATGCATTACTTGCTCTTTCTTGAATCAGGAGAGGTGGAGTTAAAGAAGGATAAATGCAAGGAAGAAATAGTAGATTCCTCAATAAAGGAACAAACAATATCATCGGAGTTGAAAACACTTCCTGAGCATTTGCGGTATGAATTTTTAGGTGCTAACCATGCTTATCCAATAATTATTTCAGCATCCCTATCTCCTTTTGAAGTTGAGAAGTTGCTTCGTATTTTAAGAGAGCATAAATTTGCTATAGTGTCATAATCTCCCAATAATATGTATAAAATATATATATAAACAACATGTGCAACACAATTTGTGCATGTGTGCATGTGTGCATGTGTTTTTTTTCTACTCAATTCAACAAAACATTGATAAAAGTAAAGTGCTTTCATATCATATCACACTGTATATACATATGTAGTTATTAAACATTAACCAAGTTTATCAAAACCATCACAAACCCAAACTCTCTATCATAAAGGAGTTTTGAAAGTGATATACATGATAAAGTCACTAATATAATACAATAACTATAAAATAAAAAACACAGCCCACAAAATAGCCCAACAGGTCGTCATCCAAGTACGTTGATCTTTGAAAGCCTGTAGGAGCTCTACTGCCAGCCAGTAAACCAAAGGTCTCAAGTCTCACCATGATTATCTACAATGCATAAACTACATAAGCTAACGCTCAATAAGTAAAAATCATGCATGACAAGAGTATGATATAAAATATCATACGACTCAACTCTAAGATATGATGCTATAAATGTATCAAATTGAGTACTCATAAATCAAAGAGTTTTTATAAAAAAAATCACTTCATTTATTAGGCCCTTGGCCCACCTACTATGCATCGGATAGAGTTCTGAATAACATCAATAATCACATGGCTATAAAAAAATTAACTCAATTTAAGGGCCATCTCTTGGGATCACCAGAGGTCCACCCCCTGTCTTCCCCTATGATCCTCCAGAAGTCTTCCCACTGGTGGAGTCAATAAGGGCACAGTCAAGCGGTCTACCCTCTCAGGAAGTAACACTCACGGCACCCCAAAAATATCATATAAGCACGCCTCGCATGCCTTGGTACACTAGTAGTGGCCAACCAAAATATTTTATTTCTGAAAATCATGTCTCAAATCATATCGTGCATACAAGAACCTCCACTATACTCATATGTTGTGCATGCACATGTAAATGCTCATGAATGGTATGTTCAATATGAAATGCAAGTCATCTTGCTCTCAACATGTTTCAAGAATCATAAGACTTTCAGTCAAATTTAATATCATCAACACATTAGGTATACATGCTTCAAGACATACTATGTTCTTGCATTGTAGTTGCAAATGGTTTTTTATTTGACTTTCACTTGGTTGGTGGCTTAGTCTAGATTTGTTTATTGTTCCCCTCCAATATTAGATGTAAACTAGCCTGTAATATTACCCAACATCAAGCACCATTCCCAATTTGGCAAGTTGAAAGTATAAAATATCATACTAAGACCTTAAACACCAAGTTATTTAGGTTTTACAAACTAGAACCTAATCTAGTCCCTCCAATACCTTAATTTCTCATCTTAGATACATGTAAACATCATATAATTGAAGTATTATAACTCTAATATCATGTATGTAATGCCCAATTCTCAATTCTCTCCTATATAGTCAATAATAAGCATTTTGCATGAATTTGCATCTAATCAATGTGCATTATTGAATTATGGCTTACAAATAGCATGATTGCACGAACATGAATAATTGTTATTATATGCTTCAGTTATGATTTAACATGCATTAGTACATGAAATATGAGATCAAACTTTCATTTCTTAATTTAACATATTCCTTAAGTGCCCTTTTTGCAGTGAAAAACCGGTATAGGAAAGCCACAATGAATGAGATAGAATACGGCTAATACCTGAGGTTGAAAGACCAAGTATGGAAACCCCGTATTAGTTCTCTTATTGGCCAATCATTATGAACAGGTTCCGAAAACTATGGTCTATCACTATTAGTTAGGTACCACACTTCAAGGGCCCTAAAGAATGATTTATGAATGAAAATTATTAAATAGAATATTGCATTTAATGATTTATGAGATGTGCATATATGTTATTTGTTATTGCTTCAGTTCCACCTTACTGAGCCTTTAGCTCATTAGATTCATGTGATGCAGGTGGAAATGTACAGGTTTAGAGGTTGACTAAGTCTCTAGAGCGGCCGGACAGAGATTTGTTCATATGCCATGCTTCGACATGTTTTGTAGTTTATTTTGAAAACTCTGTTTTGTTTTTAAATAAGCCGCTCTGTTATGGTTTTGTAAACAGATGTACTCAGTTTTGATATATGTATATGGTGTGTTAAAAATGATTCAAGTTCTTTCTCTTATAGCTAAGAATGGGAACTTTTATTAAAAACCATAACTCTAGTAAAGATGAAAAATTAATATTTCTTGACTTAACTGTATCAGTTTGTTTAGGCTCTGCAGTTAGGTTAAGGGGTGTTACAGTTTGTGGTATCAGAGCAGAGGTTTAGTCGTTCCTGTAGACAGGAGAAGGCATATGAGCACATCCTGGCTGGGAAACTTGGTCAACTACATGTTTATTTGCTTTTATGTTTATTTAATTATATTTCATTCCATGTTATTGTCATGATTATGCATTTATTATTGGCTAATGAATGGAATGAGACTGGGCAATGCATATCAGGTCATGGCACCAAAAAGGAAGACAATGGATGATCATGAGGGTAATCATAGTGTGGTGGATAATTTGACTGATCTCATTCAACAACAAACTAGAATGCATGGTGAACAGATACAACAATTGCTAGATATGCAACAAAGAACCCAAGAACAGAATCAGCGCCTTCCTCCACCACAAGCTCGATAGGATCCTTCACAGGCTGTATATGAGAAGTTTAGAAAGATGGAACCGGTTGATTTTAATGGTGGGTTTGATCCCATGGTTACAGAGGAATGGGTGAAATCTTTGGACACTATCTTTGACTACATGCGAATTGATGATGCTGAGAAGGTACTCTGTGCAATTTTCTTGTTGAAGAAGGATGCTAGAACTTGGTGGGAAGGAGCTAAACTTGCAGTGAATATGGAAGAACTAACTTGGGAGAGGTTTAAAACAATCTTTTATGATAAGTATTTCACCAGGGATGCTAGGTCACTCAGAGTAAAGGAATTCTTGGAGTTAAAACAAGGAGCGATGTCTGTATGTGATTATGTGAGAAAATTTGAACAGGGTTGCAAGTATGTGCCATACATTGCCAGAGACAACAATGAGAAGATGGATCATTTCTTGAGGGGCCTTAATCCTGAAATTAGAAGAGATGTGAGAATGTCTTCAGTAACAGAGTTTAGAGAACTAGTGGACAAGTCTTTGATGGCTGATTTAGATGAGAAAGAGATTGAGAAATTCCAACAACAAAAGAAGCAAGTATTCACTCCAAGAAATCTAAACCAGTGGAAGAAAGGAGAGCAAAAATTAAGCCAAGGGAACGAAAAGCGTCCTAGAGTTGGACAGACTTCTTCTACAATTGAAAGGCCTAAATGTACTAAGTGTGGGAAGAATCATTTTGGGGAATGCTATAGTGGTACTAATCGTTGCTTTAAGTGTAAAAATCCTGGACATATAGTAAAGGATTGCTCAATAGTGTAGGGGAAAGTTCAGGGGAGAGTATATGCAATGACACAAGAACAAGTTGATGCAGATGCTTCCGTTGTCACAGGTACTATTTTAATTAATGGGATACCTACAATTGCATTGATAGATTCTGGATCTACGCTTTCATTTTCATCACATGCATTTGTGAGAAAATTGGGCATTACACCAGATTTATTAAAAGTAAGGTACAGTGTGACTGTTCCATCTGGGGAAGAAATGGATTTCAACCAAATGTTAAGGGCTTGTTCTATTCAGATTAGTGATAGGAATCTCTATGCAGATCTTGTTGTTTTACCGATGCCAAATTTTGAGGTTATTCTAGGTATGGATTGGCTTACCAAATATCATGCAACAATTGATTGTAATAAGAAGATTGTGATTTTTCAGCCACCTGGGGAAGAACAGTTTATGTTTAATGGTATCTCATTCTCACGGTCCTTACCAATTATATCTGCATTGAAAGCTCAAAAGATGTTGAATAAAGGTTGTGTTGGGTATTTGGCAAGTGTTCTGGACACCTCAGTTGAAGCACAATTAAAGCCAGAAAATGTAGATGTGGTTCAAGAATTTGTTGAGGTATTTCCAGATGATTTACCGGGACTACCACCGAATCGAGAGATCGAATTTGTGATTGATGTTATGCCAGGAACTACTTCTATTTCTAAAGCACCATACCGAATGGCACCAACAGAATTGAAAGAGTTAAAAGTTCAATTGCAAGAATTGCTTGATAAGGGTTTTATTCGCCCTAGTTATTCTCCTTGGGGAGCACCTGTGTTGTTCGTGAAAAAGAAGGATGGTACATTGCGGTTGTGCATTGATTATAGAGAGCTGAATAAGATAACAGTCAAAAATAAGTATCCACTCCCAAGAATAGATGATTTGTTTGATCAATTGTAGGGAGCATCTGTATTTTCTAAGATTGATTTGCGTTCTGGGTATCATCAATTGAAGATCAAGGAAGAAGACATACCAAAGACTGCATTCCGAACAAGGTATGGACATTATGAATTTCTAGTGATGCCTTTCGGTTTAACCAATGCCCCTGCAGCTTTTATGGATCTAATGAATAGGGTGTTCAAGCAATATCTCGATAAATTTGTGATTGTGTTTATTGATGACATCCTAATTTATTCACGTGATAAAGAAGAGCACAAGGAACATTTGAAGATTGTGCTGCAAGTTCTTAAAGAAAAACAGTTGTATGCTAAATTCAAGAAGTGTGAGTTTTGGCTTGAACAAGTGGTATTCCTAGGTCATGTAGTATCAAAGGATGGTATTTCTGTTGATCCGAGCAAGGTAGAAGCTGTCATTAAGTGGCCAACACCAACAAATGTATCAGAAGTAAGGAGTTTCTTGGGATTAGCAGGGTACTATCGACGATTTGTTCAGGGGTTTTCAAAGATAGCAACTCCAATGACAATGTTGACAAGAAAGAATGTGAAGTTCTTGTGGACCAATGCTTGTGAAAGAAGTTTTGAAGAACTGAAACAAAAATTGACTACAGCTCCTGTTCTTACCATTCCAACTGGAATTGGTGGATTCGTGGTGTATAGCGACGCTTCAAAAAATGGTTTGGGTGCTGTTTTGATGCAAAATGGGAAGGTTATTGCCTATGCTTCAAGGCAATTGAAGGAATATGAAAAGAATTATCCAACCCATGATTTGGAACTTGCTGCTGTGGTTTTTGCCTTGAAAATTTGGAGACATTATTTGTATAGTGAGAAGTGTGAGATATACACAGATCATAAGAGTTTGAAGTACTTCTTTACCCAAAAAGAGTTGAATATGAGACAAAGAAGATGGTTAGAACTTGTGAAGGATTATGATTGTGTGATCAACTATCATCCTGGTAAAGCAAATGTGGTTGCAGATGCATTGAGCAGAAAATCCACGTCTTCTCTTTTTGTTATATAAAAGTCAATATTACTGGATTTGCAGAGATTAGAGCTTGAAATTGTACCTAAAGGGAAAAAGTGTTTGTTGTCAGCCTTAGTGTTGAGACCTGTACTTCAAGATAGAATTAGAGAAGGTCAAAAGGTGGACACACATTTGTGTAGATTGAAAAGAATGATTGAGGTTGGAAAGAGGCCAGACTTCTCTATTACTGATGATGGGATTATTCGATATAAAGGGAGACTGTGTGTGCCGTTTGATAAGGCCATGAAAGGAGATATTTTAGAAGAAGCTCATACTACTCCTTACTCAGTACACCCAGGTAGCACAAAAATGTATAAGGACTTACAACAACATTATTGGTGGCCTAAAATGAAGAGAGATATAGCAAAATTTGTGGCTGAATGTCTAACTTGTCAACAAGTTAAGATTGAACATCAAAGACCATCAGGGTTGTTGAAGACTTTATTGATTCCAGAGTGGAAATGGGAGCACATTACAATGGACTTTGTGCTTGGATTACCTAGAACACAAAAGGGGTAAAATTCCATATGGGTGATTGTTGATAGATTAACTAAATCAGCTCATTTTCTTCCAGTGAAATCCACATACAATATGGACCAGTATGCTCAACAA
This sequence comes from Paulownia fortunei, assembly GCA_019321725.1. Taxonomy (NCBI): domain Eukaryota; kingdom Viridiplantae; phylum Streptophyta; class Magnoliopsida; order Lamiales; family Paulowniaceae; genus Paulownia; species Paulownia fortunei. The sequence continues at coordinate 12,647,997 of CM033109.1, read as the reverse complement.
TATATTAAAGAGATAGTCAGGTTACATGGGGTGCCAGTTTCAATAGTGTCTGACAGAGATCCTAAGTTTACATCTACATTTTGGAAGAGCTTACACAGTGCCATGGGAACAAAACTTGCATTCAGTACAGCATTTCATCCACAAAGTGACGGGTAATCAGAAAGGGTTATTCAAATATTAGAGGATATGTTAAGAGCTTGTGTGCTAGATTTTCAAGGGAGTTGGGATGCAAAGCTTCCATTAGTGGAGTTTACTTATAATAATAGCTACCAATCAATAATTGGAATGGCGCCTTATGAAGCATTGTATGGAAGGAAATGTAGATCTCCAGTTTATTGGGATGAAGTTGGAGAACGAAGCCTACTTGGTCCAGAAATAGTTCAACATACCGCTAAGGTAGTGGAGAAGATACGAGAGAGAATGAAGATTGCGCAGAGTAGACAGAAAAGTTATGCAGATAAACGGAGAAAAGATCTAGAGTTTGCCATTGGGGATCATGTGTTCTTAAAAGTAGCTCCCATGAAAGGTGTTATGAGATTTAGAAAGAAAGGAAAACTCAGTCCAAGGTATGTCGGCCCATTCGAGATTCTCGAAAGAGTTGGTGATAAAGCTTATAGAGTGGCCTTACCTCCATCATTATCTACTGTTCACAATGTTTTCCATGTGTCTATGTTGAGAAAGTACATTTCAAACCCTTCTCATGTGTTGAGTTATGAACCGTTGGAATTGACTCATGATTTAGCCTATGAAGAGGTTCCAGTGCAAATTCTAGATCAGAAGGAAAAAGAGTTGAGAACGAAAAAGATTCGACTTGTTAAAGTATTATGGAGGAATCATTCTGTAGAAGAGGCCACATGGGAAAGAGAAGAAGAAATGCAGAGCAAGTATTCGGAATTATTTGGTACGTCAAATTTCGAGGACGAAATTTTTATAAGGAAGGAAGGATTGTAATGCCCAATTCTCAATTCTCTCCTATATAGCCAATAATAAGCATTTTGCATGAATTTGCATCTAATCAATGTGCATTATTGAATTATGGCTTACAAATAGCATGATTGCACGAACATGAATAATTGTTATTATATGCTTCAGTTATGATTTAACATGCATTAGTACATGAAATATGAGATCAAACTTTCATTTCTTAATTTAACATATTCCTTAAGTACCCTTTTTGCAGTGAAAAACTCGGTATCTCGGTTAAGGAAGATTGATGTGTTGAATGGCTATGAAACGAATTATTTGTATTGCTCCATACTAGTTATATGCTAAAGTGATTAATTGTCTAAATATTTACTTGAAATATGTTACATTGGCTAAGAACTAAAAGTATGCACAATGGTGCAATTTGATTGGTTGGTTGACTAGATTGCATAAAACCATTCTAAACCGCATTGCACTTGATTATAACACCAAAGCATCAATTTTTGTCATCTCCTTAGCCCATGAACATGGCTTTTGGCATGAGAACACACCAAGCATGATGCAACCAATCATCACCCTCCACTTACCTCTCTTTGAAAGGTCAAAGAAATCATTTTCATCCATATTTCTTGTGGAAGCACCTCAAAAACGACCAGCCCTTATTCTCCTAAGTTTCTCCCAAATTTCTACACTCTCATACTCACAAAAGTTGAATTCAATCCATAGGAATCCATAGAACACAAGCTAGAACAAGTTTCCATCATTTTAAGCTTGAAAACCGTTGATTTTGAAGCTTAAATCCAACTTAATCAAGGTATATTCTTTTTCAATGTTTCTTATGATGAATTTGTAGTATCTTGGATGGTTACATGTTTTAGTATGCTTTTGTAGGATTGAAAACTTAAGTAAGTTACACTTGAAGCCAAAACCAAGCTAGTTAAGCTAATTTTTAGCAAAATTGATAGTCTTGTGAAATTGTTTAATTTACTTGTTTCTATTGATTTTGTAATGCTTATATGGTGTTTGGAAGTTTCTTTGAATGATTGAAAACAATAGCAATTATTTTGCTTAATTGAAGGTTAGAATCAATTTAAGTTAGAATCAAGTTTACGTCATTTTAATTCGAATTGTGTTCATATTTTAGGGGCTGCCCTAATAATCATATTTGAATTATTAGTTATTTAATGGCTGCCCTAATGTTTAATATTTTGAATTAGTAGTAAAATATGGAGTATGCATTGTTTTTAAGGTTATGTAATTGATATGTAATTCTTTACAAAAGATTGAAAAGTGTATATAAACTTTAACTAGAATAGACTAAATGATTTATAAAAAGGATATTAAATGGTACATGATTTGATTATGTTAGGCCTTTAACACATCCTATCTTCCAAAGAGATTGGCCTTTTCACCTAGCACAAAGTGGACTTGAGGTAAGTTGAAACTTTCATTTAATGTATCACAAGAATCATATAATGTTTGTTCATGTTTTAATGTGATTGTTGTTGTTTGTCAAATGATGTAATGTTTGATGCATTTATGGTTTATGAAGCATGACACTATTAAGAATATAATGAGGTTTTTGAAAAGGAAGTATGGTACTTGATTGATGGTCGGGTAGACGAGGGACGCGGGAGGGACCGGCGGACCCAACAAATGGTGGCAAATACTTGAGGTTGAAAAACCGGTATAGGAAAGTCACAATGAATGAGATAGAATACGGCTAATACCTGAGGTTGAAAGACCAAGTATGGAAACCCCGTATTAGTTCTCTTATTGGCCAATCATTATGAACAGGTTCCGAAAACTATGGTCTATCACTATTAGTTAGGTACCACACTTCAAGGGCCCTAAAGAATGATTTATGAATGAAAATTATTAAATAGAATATTGCATTTAATGATTTATGAGATGTGCATATATGTTATTTGTTATTGCATCAGTTCCACCTTACTGAGCCTTTAGCTCATTAGATTCATGTGATGCAGGTGGAAATGTACAGGTTTAGAGGTTGACTAAGTCTCTAGAGCGGCCGGACAGAGATTTGTTCATATGCCATGCTTCGACATGTTTTGTAGTTTATTTTGAAAACTCTGTTTTGTTTTTAAATAAGCCGCTCTGTTATGGTTTTGTAAACAGATGTACTCAGTTTTGATATATGTATATGGTGTGTTAAAAATGATTCAAGTTCTTTCTCTTATAGCTAAGAATGGGAACTTTTATTAAAAACCATAACTCTAGTAAAGATGAAAAATTAACATTTCTTGACTTAACTGTATCAGTTTGTTTAGGCTCTGCAGTTAGGTTAAGGGTGTTACAATGTACCTAATTGTTAACACTCAATAGCAACATGTCTAGGTTGAAATATGCTAAGTTATCAAATGAGACAGATTCACATATTCATATTTACTTCTTGTTCAATTTAGTTGCATGATAATTTTGCATACCTAAACATATCCAATCACTCCCAAATTTTTACCACACTTAAATAACATGTATATAAATGTAACCATATCATAGAATTGCTAAAACTCATGGATATAGCTTCCCAAGTTTAGCTCTCTTCACAACATACTGAAACAAATTATTTTCCTACCGTGATAGTTTTGCACACTTCATGACATTAATGGTTTTGGCACCCTTAAGTACATTCAATCACTCCCAAATTTCCACCATACTTAGATAACACATATAAAGATACAACAAGGTCAAATTACTACCAAAACTAATGGATTTATTGATGTAAAACCAGCACCATTCACATAGGACAGAATCTGAATTTCAAATAAGACAGTTTTCAGCACCTCTTTAATTATCACACTATATTACAATTTATAACCTCTCTAAACTTACATACATCACCTAGACTCATATATAAACACATATATGGTGAAATACACAGGTTGTAATCAAGTTATTATACATATAAAGCATAAATATAAAAAATCAGCAAATAATACAATTTCTATCCCTAGTGATTTTTATTGTGATTTTGCAACTAAAAATCCTTCTTTTGTGAACTAAAAGACCATAAATAACATCCTAACATGATTATAATCAATATTAGAAGCTTTAAAAATCATAAAGCCTAAAAAAATTCAAGAACTTAAATCAAAAACATGAATTAAAGCTCACCTATGCAAAGATTTTAGATTCAACTTGCTCCTCCTTACTTCCCTTTGCTTCCTTCACTTTTTTTATTTACTTGGAATTACTTGAGAGCAATTTATAACATTCAATATGAGGGTTTTGGAAGTGAAATATCTCAAAAAATAGTTTTTGGTCGTGGCTCAAGGTAGAAATGAAGAAAGGTTGAGGTGGAAGCTTGAGGTGGCAAGGTTGAGGTGTCAAGTTGTGATTCAAATCTGATATTTTTCACACCTTATACAGCCCTAGTCTAGTGTTTCTCATTACTTATTTATCTATGTACAATCTACTTTAATCTTCATATGATCGGATAATACATTATGCCCTAATTTCTTAACCGTTCATTCGATTTCCAAACCGATCGACATCCGATTCTTAAATGATTGTCTAGTTTTCATTAAAATCACATGCACATATGAACCTTGTATTATGACACTTAAATCACATTATATCATGTCCGATATCCCAAGTATGTTAATCTATGGATGTATACCTTTAAAACACCTCGATCAAATAGAATCGAATCATATAAGCTTACTAGTAACACCTTTAACACTTCTAAAATTATAACATACAACCTATGAATATCCATTATATTGATCAATCTATTCTTTATCTTATCTAAATATAGAATCACTTAATTAGGTTGTTGGATCTCAACCACTAACATCAAGTGATAACATTGGAGGTATAATGATTAAGAATGCTATAAAAGATGCGATGTAGATGTTAATGCAAATTAGCATATAAGTAGCATATAGTGCATGAATCATATTGGCCAAGTGAGTAGTGTGAGGCTTGGTTATTACATATAGGTTGGTCAATTTCTGATTTAAAAGGTATTAGTCCTTCAATTATCATGATTGCATGAACATGAATAATTGTTATTATATGCTTCAGTTATGCTTTAACATGTATTAGTACATGAAATATGAGATCAAACTTTTGTTTCTTGATTTAACATATTCCTTAAGAGCCTTTTTGTAGTGAAAAGCTCGGTATCTCGGTTAAAGAAGATTGATGTGTTGAATGGCCATGAGATGAATTATTTATTGCTCCATACTAGTTATATGATAAAGTGATTAATTGCCTAAATATTTACTTGAAATATGTTACATTTGGCTAAGAACTAAAAGTATGCAAAATGGTGCAATTTGATTGGTTGGTTGATTGGGTTGCATGGAATCATTCTAAACCGCATTGCACTTGATTATAACACCAAAGCATCAATTTTTTTCATCTTCCTAGCCCATAAACATGGCTTTTGGCATGAGAAGACACCAAGCATGTTGCAACCATTCATAGCCCTTCACTTACCTCTCTTTCAAATGTCAAATAAATCATTTTCATCCATATTTCTTGTGGAAGCACCTCAAAAATGACCAGCCCTTATTCTCCTAAGTTTCTTTGAATTCAATCCATAGGAATCCATATAACACAAACTAGAACAAGTTTTCACTCTTTTAAGCTTGAAAATCATTGATTTTGAAGCTTAATTCCAACTTAATCAAGGTATATTCTTTTTCAATGTTTCTTATGATGAATTTATAGTATCTTGGATGGTTACATGTTTTAGTATGTTTTTGTATGATTGAAAACTTAAGTTACCCTTGAAGCCAAAACCAAGCTAGTTAAGCTAGTTTTTAGCAAAATTGATAGTCTTGTGAAATTGTTAAATTTACTTGTTTCTATTGATTTTGTAATGCTTATATTGTGTTTGAAGGTGACTACAAATGATTATGAACAATAGCAATTAGTTTGCTTAATTGAAGGTTAGAATCAATATAAGTTAGAATCAAGTTTACATCATTTTAAATCGGATTGTGTTCATGTTTTGTGGGTTGCCCTAATAATTATGTTTGAATTATTAGTTATTTAATGCTTCCTAATGTTTAATGTCTTGAATTAGTAGTAAAATATGGAGTATGCATTGTTTATAAGGTTATGTAATTGATATGGAATTGTTTACAAAAGATTGAAAAGTGTATATGATTTTAAGTAGAATAGACTACATGATTTATAAAAAGAATATTAAAAAGTATATGATTTGATTATGTTGGTCATTTAACACATCCTACCTTCCGAAGAGATTGACCTTTTCACTTAGCACAAAGTGAACTTGAGGTAGGTTGAAGCTTTCATTTGCTCTATCACAAGAATCATATAATATTATTCATGTTTTAATGTGATTGTTATTATTTGTGAAATGATATAATGTTTGATGCATTTATGGTTTATGAAGCATGATACTATTAAGGATATAATGAGGTTTTTGAAAAGGAAGTATGGTGCTTGATTAATGGTTGGGTAGACAAGGGACCCATGAGGAACCGGCAGACCCAACTATGGTGGCAAATACTTGAGGTTGAAAAATCGGTATAGGAAAGCCACAATGAATGAGATAGAATACATCTAATACCTGAGGTTGAAAGACCACGTATGGAAACCACGTATTAGTTCTCTTATTGGCCAATCATTATGAACAAGTTCTGAAAACCACGGTCTATCGCTATTAGTTAGGTACCACAGTTCAAGGGCCCTAAAGAATGATTTATGAATGAAAGTTATTAAATAGAATAATGTATTTAATGATTTATGAGATGTGCATATAGGTTATTTGTTATTGCACCAGTTTCATCTTATTGAGCCTTTAGCTCATTAGATTCATGTGATGCAGGTGGAAATGTACAGGTTTAGAGCTTGACTGAGTCTGTAGAACGGACGGACAGAGATTTGTTCATATGCCATGCTTCGAACTATTTTGTATTTTATTTTGAAAACTCTATTTTGTTTTAAAATAAGCCACTCTGTTATGATAAGTATTTCACCAGAGATGCTAGGTCACGTAAAGTAAAAGAATTCCTGGAGTTAAAATAAGAAGGGATGTCTATATGTGATTATGTGAGAAAATTGACAGGGTTGCAAGTATGTATCATACATCGCCAGAGATAACAATAAGAAGATGGATCATTTCTTGAGAGGCCTTAATCCTAAAATTAGAAGATATGTGAGAATGTCTTCAGTAACAGAGTTCAGGGAATTAGTGGACAAGGCTTTGATGGCTGACTTAGATGAAAGAGATTGAAAATTTTCATCAACAAAAGAAGCAAGTATTAACTCCCAAAAATCTGAATCAGTGGAAGAAAGGAGAGAAAAAATCAAATCAAGGGAATGAAAAATGTCCTAGAGTTGGGCAGAGTTCTACTACAATTGAAAGGCCTAAATATGCTAAGTGTGGGAAAAATCATTTTGGGGAATGCTATAGTGGTACTAATTGTTGCTTTAAGTGTAAAAAGCCTGGACATATAGCAAAGGATTGCCCAACAGTGCAGGGGAAAGTTCAGGGGGAGTATATGCAATGATACAAGAACAAGTTGATGCAGATGCTTCTGTAGTCACAGGTACTATTTTAATTTATGGGATACCTGCAATTGCATTGATAGATTCTGGATCTACGCTTTCATTTGCATCACATGTATTTGTGAGAAAATTGGGCATTACACTAGATTTATTAAAAGTAAGGTACAGTGTGACTGTTCCATTCGGGGAAGAAATGGATTCCAACCAAATGTTAAGGGCTTGTTCTATTTAGATTAGTGATAGGACTCTCTACGCAGATCTCGTTGTTTTATCGATGCCAAATTTTGAGGTTATTCTAGGTATGGATTGGCTTACCAAATATCATGCAATAATTGATTGTAACAAGAAAATTGTGATTTTTCAGCCACCTGGAAAAGAACAATTTATGTTTAGTGGTACCTTATTCTCACGGTCATTACGAATTATATCTCCTTTGAAAGCTCAAAAGATGTTGAATAAAAGTTGTGTTGGATATTTGGCAAGTGTTCTAGACACCTCAGTTGAAGCACAATTGAAGCCTGAAAATGTAGATATGGTTTAAGAATTTCTTGAGGTATTCCCTGATGATTTACCGGGACTACCACCGAATTGACAGATCGAATTTGTGATTGATCTTATGCCAGAAAGTACTCCTATTTCTAAAGCACCATACCGAATGGCACCAACAGAATTGAAAGAGTCAAAAGTTTAATTGTAAGAATTGCTTGATAAAGGTTTTTTTCGCCCTAGTTATTCTCCTTGGGGAGCACCTGTGTTGTTTGTGAAAAAGAAGGATGGTACATTGCAGTTGTACATTGATTATAGAGAGTTGAATAAAGTAACAGTCAAGAATAAGTATCCACTTCCAAGAATAGATGATTTGTTTGATCAATTGCAGGGCATCTGTATTTTCTAAGATTGATTTGCGCTCTGGGTATCATCAATTGAAGATCAAGGAAGAGGACATACCAAAGACTGCATTACGAACAAGATATGGACATTATGAATTTCTAGTGATGCCTTTCGATTTAACCAATGCCCCTGCAGCTTTTATGGATCTAATGAATAGGGTGTTCAAGCAATATCTTGATAAATTTGTAATTGTGTTTATTGATGATATCCTAATTTATTCATAGGATAAAGAAGAACACAAAGAATATTTGAAGATTGTGCTGCAAGTTCTTAAGGAAAAATAGTTGTATGCTAAATTCAAGAAGTGTGACTTTTGGCTTGAACAAGTGGTATTCCTAGGTCATGTAGTATCCAAGGATGGTATTTCTGTTGATCCGGGCAACTCCAATGACAATGTTGACAAGAAAGAATGTGAAGTTCTTGTGGACCGATGCTTGAGAAAAAAGTTTTCAAGAACTGAAACATAAATTGACTACAGCTCCTGTTCTTCCAATTCCAATTAGAATTGGTGGATTTGTGGTATATAACGATGCTTCAATTAATGGTTTAGGTGTTCTTTTAATGCAAAATGGGAAAGTTATTGCCTATGCCTCAAGATAATTGAAGGAATATGAAAAGAATTATCCAACCCATGATTTGGAACTTGCTACTGTGGTTTTTGCCTTGAAAAGTTGGAGATATTATTTGTATGGTGAGAAGTGTGAGATATACACAAATAATAAGAGCTTGAAACTGTACCTAAAGGAAAAAAGTGTTCGTTGTCAGCCTTAGTGTTGGGACCTGCACTTCAAGATAGAATCAAAGAAGATCAAAAGGTAGATATGCATTTGTGTAGATTGAAAAGAATGATTGAGGGTGGAAAGAGGCCAGACTTCTCTATTACTGATTATGAGATTATTCGATATAAAGGGAGACTGTGTGTGCCTTTGACAAGGCCATGAAAACAGATATTTTAGAAGAATCTCATACTACTCCTTACTCGGTACACCAAGTTAGCACAAAAATGTATAAGAACTTACAACAACATTATTGGTGGCCTAAAATGAAGAGAGATATGGCAAATTTTGTGGTTGAATGTCTAACTTGTCAACAATTTAAGATTGAACATCAAAGACCATCGGGGTTGTTGAAGCTTTTGTTGATTCTAGAGTGGAAATAGGAGCACATTACAATAGACTTTGTACTTGGATAACCTAGAACACAAAAGGGGTATAATTCCATATGGGTGATTATTGATATATTAACTAAATCAGCCCATTTTCTTCCAGTGAAATCCACATACAATATGGACCAGTATGCTCAACAATATATTAAAGAGAAAGTTAGGTTACATGGGGTGCCAGTTTCAATTATGTCCGACAGAGATCCTAAGTTTACATCTATATTTTGGAAGAGCTTACACAGTGCCATGGGAATAAAACTTGCATTTAATACAACATTCATCCACAAAGTGATGGACAATCAGAGAGGGTTATTTAGATATTAGAGGATATATTAAGAGCTTGTGTGCTAGAATTTCAAGGGACTTGGGATGCTAAGCTTCCTTAGTGGAGTTTACTTATAATAATTGCTACCAATCAATAATTGGAATGACGCCTTATGAAGCATTGTATGGAAGAAAATGTAGATCTCTAGTTCATTGGATAAAGTTGGAGAACGAAGCTTCCTTGATTTAGAAATAGTTCAACATACCACTACGGTAGTGGAGAAGATACGAGAGAGAATGAAGATCGCACAAAATAGACATAAAAGTTATGAAGATAAATGGAGAAAAGATCTAGAGTTTATTGTTGGGGATCATGTGTTCTTAAAAGTAGCTTCCATGAAAGGTGTCATGAGATTTGGAAAGAAAGGAAAACTAAGCCCAAGGTATGTCGGCCCATTCGAGATTCTCGAAAGAGTTGGTGATAAAGCTTATAGAGTGGCTCTACCTCCGTCATTATCTAGTGTTCACAATATTTTCCATCTGTCTATATTGAGGAAGTACATTTCAAACCCCTCTCATGAGTTGAGTTATGAACCGTTGGAATTGACTCCTAATTTAGCCTATGAAGAGAAACAAGTGCAAATTCTAGATCAGAAGGAAAAAGAATTGAGAACAAAAAAGATTCGACTTGTTAAAGTATTATGGAGGAATCATGTTATAGAAGAAGCAACATGGGAAAGAAAAGAAGAAATGCAGAGCAAATATCCAGAATTATTTGATACGTCAAATTTCGAGGACGAAATTTTTATAAGGAAGGAAAGATTGTAATATCAAATTCTCAATTCTCTCCTACATAGCCAATAATAAGCATTTTGCATCTAATCAATGTGCATTATCGAATTATGTCATACAAATAGCAGGATTGCATGAACATGAATAATTGTTATTATATGCTTTAGTTATGCTTCAACATGCATTAGTACATAAAATATGAGATCAAACTTTTGTTTCTTGATTTAACATATTCCTTAAGTGCCTTTTTATTGTGAAAAGCTCGGTATCTAGGTTAAGGAAGATTGATGTATTGAATGGCCATGAGATGAATTATTTGTATTGCTCCATACTAGTTGTATGATAAAGTGATTATTTGCCTAAATATGTACTTGAAATATGTTACATTTGGCTAAGAACTAAAAGTATGCAAAATGGTACAATTTGGTTGGTTGGTTGACTAAGTTGCATGGAGATTATTGTAAACCTCATTGCACTTGATTACAACACCAAAACATAATTTTTGTCATCTCCATAGCCTATAAACGTGGCTTTTGGCATAAGAAGACACCAAGCATGATGCAACCAATCATAGCCCTCCACTTACCTCTCTTTGAAAGGTCAAAGAAATCATTTTCATCCATATTTCTTCTGGAAGCACCTAAAAAATGACCAGCCCTTATTCTCCTAAGTTTCTCCCAAATTTCTACACTCTCATACTCATAAAAATTGAATTCAATCCATAGGAATCCATAGAACACAAACTAGAATAAGTTTCCACCCTTTTAAGCTTGAAAACCGTTGATTTTTAAGCTTAATTCCAACTTAATCAAGGTATATTCTTTTTCAATGTTTCTTATGATGAATTTATAGTATCTTGGATGGTTACATGTTTTAGTATGTTTTTGTATGATTGAAAACTTAAGTTACCCTTGAAGCCAAAACCAAGCTAGTTAAGCTAGTTTTTAGCAAAATTGATAGTCTTGTGAAATTATTTAATTTACTTGTTTCTATTGATTTTGTAATGCTTATATTGTGTTTGAAGGTTCCTACAAATGATTGTGAACAATAACAATTAGTTTGCTTAATTGAAGGTTAGAATCAATTTAAGTTAGAATCAAGTTTACATCATTTTAATTCGGATTGTGTTCATATTTTGTAGGCTGCCCTAATAATTATGTTTGAATTATTAGTTATTTAATGCTTCCCTAATGTTTAATATCTTGAATTAGTAGTAAAATATGGAGTATGCATTATTTTTAAGGTTATGTAATTGATATGGAATTGTTTACAAAAAATTAAAAAGTGTATATGATTTTAAGTAGAATAGACTACATGATTTATAAAAAGGATATTAAAAGGTACATGATTTGATTATGTTAGTTCTTTAACACATCCTATCTTCCAAAAAGATTGGCCTTTTCACTTAGCACAAAGTGGACTTGAGGTAAGTTGAAGCTTTCATTTGCTGTATCACAAGAATCACATAATGTTGTTCATGTTTTAATGTGATTGTTATTATTTGTAAAATGATGTAATATTTGATGCATTTATGGTTTATGAAGCATGATACTATTAAGGATATAATGAGGTTTTTGAAAAGGAAGTATGGTACTTGATTGATGGTCGGGTAGACAAGGGACGCGGGAGGGACCGGTGGACCCAACATATGGTGGTAAATACTTGAGATTGAAAAACCGGTATAGAAAAGACACAATGAATGAGATAGAATATGGCTAATACCTGAGGTTGAAAGACCAAGTATGAAAACCCCGTATTAGTTCTCTTATTGGCCAATCATTATGAACAGGTTCCTAAAACCACGGTCTATCGCTATTAGTTAGGTACCACAGTTCAAGGCCCTAAACAATGATTTATGAATGAAAGTTATTAAATGGAATAATGTATTTAATGATTTATGAGATGTGCATATATGTTATTTATTATTGCACTAGTTTCATCTTACTGAGCCTTTAGCTCATTAGATTCATGTGATGCATTTGGAAATGTACAGGTTTAGAGCTTGACTGAGTCTCTAGAGCGGCCAGATAGAGATTTGTTCATATGCCATGCTTCAAACTATTTTGTAGTTTATTTTGAAAACTCTATTTTATTTTTAAATAAGCCGCTCTATTATGGTTGTATAAATAGATGTACTCAGTTTTGATATATGTATATGGTGTGTTTAAAACGATTCAAGCTCTTTCTCTTATAGCTCAAAATGGGAACTTTTATTAAAACCATAACTCTATTATTGATGAAAAGTTAACATTTCTTGTCTTAACTATATCAGCTTGTTTAGGCTCTACAGTTAGGTTAAGGGGTGATACAGTTTGTGGTATCAGAGTGGAGGTTTAGTTGTTCCTGTAGACTGAAGAAGGCATATGAACACATCCTGGCTGGGAAACTCGGTTAACTACTTGTTTATTTGCCTTTATGTTTATTTGATTAAATTTAATTCCATGTTATTATCATGATTATGCATTTATTATTGGCTAATGAATAGAATGAGATTGGGTAATGTATATCAGGTCATGGCTCCAAAAAAGAAGACAATGGATGATCATGAGGGTAGTCATACTGTGGTGGACAATTTGACTGATCTCATTCAACAACAAACTAGAATGCATGGTGAACAGATACAACAATTGCTAGATATGCAACAAAGAACCCAAGAACAGAATCAGCGACTTCCTCTACCACAAGCTCGACAGGATCCTCACAAGCTGTATATGAGAAATTTAGGAAGATGGAACCGATTGATTTTACTGGTGGGTCTGATCCTATGATTGCAGAGGAATGGGTTAAATCATTGGATACTACTTTGACTACATGAGAATTGATGATGCTGAGAAGGTACTCTGTGCAATCTTCTTGTTAAAGAAGGATGCTAGAACCAGGTGGGAAGGAGCTAAACTTCCAGTGAATATGGAAGAGCTAACTTGGGAGAGGTTTAAAATAATTTTTTATGAAACCAGGTGGGAAGGAGCTAAACTTCCAGTGAATATGGAAGAGCTAACTTGGGAGAGGTTTAAAATAATTTTTTATGAAACCAGGTGGGAAGGAGCTAAACTTCCAGTGAATATGGAAGAGCTAACTTGGGAGAGGTTTAAAATAATTTTTTATGATAAGTATTTCACCAGAGATGATAGGTCGCTTAAAGTAAAAGAATTCCTGGAGTTAAAACAAGAAGGGATGTATGTATGTGATTATGTGAGAAAATTTGAACAGGGTTGCAAGTATGTACTATACATCGCCAGACAATAATGAGAAGATGGATCATTTCTTAAGGGGCCTTAATCCTGAAATTAGAAGAGATGTGAGAATGTCTTCAGTAACAGAGTTCAGGGAACTAGTGGACAAGGATTTGATGGCTGACTTAGATGAGAAAGAGATTGAGAAATTTCATCAACAAAAGAAGCAAGTATTAACTCCCAAAAATCTGAATCAGTGGAAGAAAGGAGAGTAAAAATCAAATCAAGGGAATGAAAAATGTCCTAGAGTTGGGCAGAGTTCTACTACAATTGAAAGGCCTAAATTTGCTAAGTGTGGGAAAACTCATTTTGGGGAATGCTATAGTGGTACTAATCGTTGCTTTAAGTGTAAAAATCCTGGACATATAGTAAAGGATTGCTCAATAGTGCAGGGGAAAGTTCAGGGGAGAGTATATGCAATGACACAAGAACAAGTTGATGCAGATGCTTCCGTTGTCACAGGTACTATTTTAATTTATGGGATACCTACAATTGCATTGATAGATTCTGGATCTACGCTTTCATTTTCATCACATGCATTTGTGAGAAAATTGGGCATTACACCAGATTTATTAAAAGTAAGGTACAATGTGACTGTTCCATCTGGGGAAGAAATAGATTTCAACCAAATGTTAAGGGCTTGTTCTATTCAGATTAGTGATAGGACTCTCTACGTAGATCTCATTGTTTTATCGATGCCAAATTTGGAGGTTATTCTGGGTATGGATTGGCTTACGAAATATCATACAATAATTGATTGTAATAAGAAGATTGTGATTTTTTAGTCACTTGGAGAAGAACAATTTATGTTTAGTGGTACCTTATTCTCACAGTCCTTACCAATTATATCTGCTTTAAAAGCTCAAAAGATGTTGAATAAAAGTTGTGTTGGATATTTGGCAAGTGTTCTAGACACCTCAGTTGAAGCACAATTGAAGCCAGAAAATGTAGATGTGGTTCAAGAATTTCTTGAGGTATTTCCAGATGATTTACCAGGACTACCACTGAACCGAGAGATCGAATTTGTGATTGATGTTATGCCAGAAACTACTCCTATTTCTAAAGCACCATACCGAATGGCACCAATAGAATTGAAAGAGTTAAAAGTTCAATTGCAAGAATTTCTTGATAAGGGTTTTTTTCGCCCTAGTTATTCTCCTTGGGGAGCACCTGTGTTGTTTGTGAAAAAGAAGGATGGTACATTGCCGTTGTGCTTTGATTATAGAGAGTTGAATAAAGTAACAGTCAAGAATAAGTATCCACTTCCAAGAATAGATGATTTGTTTGATTAATTGCTGGGCATTTATATTTTCTAAGATTAATTTATGCTCTGGGTAACATCAATTGAAGATCAAGGAAGAAGACATACCAAAGACTGCATTCCAAACAAGGTATGGACATTATGAATTTCTAGTGATGCCTTTCGGTTTAACCAATGCCCCTGCAGCTTTTATGGATCTAATGAATAGGGTGTTCAAGCAATATCTTGATAAATTTATGATTGTGTTTATTGATGATATCCTAATTTATTCAAAGATAAAGAAGAACACAAAGAATATTTGAAGATTGTGCTGCAAGTTCTTAAGGAAAAACAGTTGTATGCTAAATTCAAGAAGTGTGAGTTTTAGCTTGAACAAGTGGTATTCATAGGTCATGTAGTATGCAAGGATGGTATTTCTGTTGATCCGGGCAAGGTAGAAGTTGTCATTAAGTAGCCAACACCAACAAATGTATCAGAAGTAAGGAGTTTCTTGGGATTAGTAGGGTACTATCGATGCTTTGTTCAGGGGTTTTCAAAGATAGCAACTCCAATGACAATGTTGACAAGAAAGAATGTGAAGTTTTTGTGGACCGATGCTTGTGAAAAAAGTTTTCAACAACTGAAACATAAATTGACTACAGCTCTTATTCTTACAATTCCAATTGGAATTGATGGATTTGTGGTATATAGCGAGGCTTCAAAAAATGGTTTGGGTGCTGTTTTAATGCAAAATGGGAAAGTTATTGCCTATGCTTCAAGACAATTGAAGGAATATGAGAAGAATTATCCAACCTATGATTTGGAACTTGCTGCTGTGGTTTTTGCCTTGAAATTTTGGAGACATTATTTGTATGGTGAGAATTGTGAGATATACACAGATCATAAGAGTTTGAAGTACTTCTTTACCCAAAAAAAGCTGAATATGAGACAAAGAAGATGGTTAGAACTTGTGAAGGATTATGATTGTGTGATCAACTATCATCCTGGTAAAGCGAATGTGGTTGCAGATGCATTGAGCAGAATATCCACATCTTCTGTTTTTGTTATACATAAGTTAATATTACTGGATTTGTAGAGATTAGAGCTTGAAATTGTATCTAAAGAGAAAAAGTGTTCATTGTCAGCCTTAGTGTTGAGACTTGCACTTCAAGATAGAATCAAAGAAGGTCAAAAGGTAGACATGCATTTGTGTAGATTGAAAAGAATGATTGAGGGTGGAAAGAGGCCAGACTTCTCTATTACTGATGATGGGATTATTCGATATAAAGGGAGACTGTGTGTGCCATTTGACAAGGCCTTGAAAACAGATATTTTAGAAGAATCTCATACTACTCCTTACTCGGTACACCCAGGTAGCACAAAAATATATAAGGACTTACAACAACATTATTGGTGGCCTAAAATAAAGAGAGATATGGCAAAATTTATGGTTGAATGTCTAACTTGTCAATGATTTAAGATTGAACATCAAAGACCATCGGGTTGTTGAAGCTTTTGTTGATTCTAGAGTGGAAATGGGAGCATATTACAATGGACTTTGTGCTTGGATTACCTAGAACACAAAAGGGGTATAATTCCATATGGGTGATTGTTGATAGATTAACTAAATCAACCCATTTTCTTCCAGTGAAATCCACATACAATATGGACCAGTATGCTCAATAATATATTAAAGAAATAGTCAGGTTACATGGGGAGCTAGTTTCAATAGTGTCCGACAGAGATCCTAAGTTTACATCTACATTTTGGAAGAGCTTACACAGTGCCATGGGAACAAAACTTACATTTAGTACAACATTTCATCCACAAAGTGATGGACAATCAGAGAGCGTTATTAAGATATTAGAGGATATATTAAGAGCTTGTGTGCTAGATTTTCAAGGGAGTTGGGATGCTAAGCTTCCCTTAGTGGAGTTTACTTATAATAATAGCTACCAATCAATAATTGGAATGACGCCTTATAAAGCATTGTATGGAAGAAAATGTAGGTCTCTAGTTCATTGGGATAAAGTTGGAGAACGAAGCTTACTTAGTCTAGAAATAGTTCAACATACCACTACGATAGTGGAGAAGATACGAGAGAGAATGAAGATCATGCAAAATAGACAGAAAAGTTATGCAGATAAATGGAGAAAAGACCTAGAGTTTCTTGTTGGGGATCATGTGTTCTTAAAAGTAGCTTCCATGAAAGATGTCATGAGATTTGGAAAGAAAGGAAAACTAAGCCCAAGGTATGTCGGCCCATTTGAGATTCTCGAAAGAGTTGGTGATAAAGCTTATAGAGTGGCTCTACCTCCGTCATTATCTAGTGTTCACAATATTTTCCATCTGTCTATGTTGAGGAAGTACATTTCAAACCCCTCTCATGAGTTGAGTTATGAACCATTGGAATTGACTCCTGATTTAGCCTATGAAGAGAAACAAGTACAAATTCTAGATCAGAAGGAAAAAGAATTGAGAACAAAAAAGATTCGACTTGTTAAAGTGTTGTGGAGGAATCATGCTATAGAAGAAGCAACATGGGAAAGAGAAGAAGAAATGCAGAGCAAATATCTAGAATTATTTGATACGTCAAATTTCGATGATGAAATTTTTATAAGGAATGATGGATTGTAATGCCCAATTCTCAATTCTCTCCAATAATAAGCATTTTGCATCTAATCAATGTGCATTATCGAATTATGTCATACAAATAGCATGATTACATGAATATGAATAATTGTTATTATATACTTTAGTTATGCTTTAACATGCATTAGTACATAAAATATGAGATCAAACTTTTGTTTCTTGATTTAACATATTGCTTAAGTGCCTTTTTGTAGTGAAAAGCTCGGTATCTCGATTAAGGAAGATTGATGTATTGAATGGCCATGAGATGAATTATTTGTATTTCTCCATACTAGTTGTATGATAAAGTGATTAGTTGCCTAAATATGTACTTGAAATATGTTACCTTTGGCTAAGAACTAAAAGTATGCAAAATGGTGCAATTTGGTTGGTTGGTTGACTAGGTTGATAAAAATTTGCAGCACAGGCTTCATGCTTTCTGTTCGTGATATATTTTGCAAATCGCAAGTGCACGGTGTCAAGTTTTAATACAACGGTGAGTTGAGTTGAGTATCTGCAAGGATTGTAACTAAAATTTGCAGCAAGTATTGTAGTTCAAATAGTCCTAATTTTATCTAAAAAATTAAGTGATGATTGGTAAACAAAGTAGAATAAGATAAAAATTGCAAAGATAAAACTAGAGTTCTTAGAAGCAATACAACAAACACTTTATGAATAAGAAATTCTAGAGGAATGACTCACATAATTATCACTTATGTTCTTCCTTCCAAAACATACTAATTCAAGTCAAGAATTCCTAAGCTCATCAATTCCCTCTCTCGAGTACCGAATTGATTATGAGTTCTAATATGAATTTCAATATCTCTATAAAAACTCAAGAATAAAACTCTACAAAGGTTCAATGAATTCCTCTTCAAAACTTCAAAGGTTTCATAAGCTTCTTAACTCTATGATTCCT
Organism: Paulownia fortunei; assembly: GCA_019321725.1. Lineage (NCBI taxonomy): Eukaryota > Viridiplantae > Streptophyta > Magnoliopsida > Lamiales > Paulowniaceae > Paulownia > Paulownia fortunei. The sequence goes on along the minus strand of CM033109.1, from coordinate 12,629,434 downwards.
AGGTTATGTTATCTTTATGATCATGTATAATATTCCCTCTCTCGAGTATCAAATCTCATACATCAAACACTCTCAATTAATGGCCAAATAATCAAGATGCAATACTAAATAAGATAACACAAACAAGATGAATAACTTGAACTAATAATATTTGGAATTAAAAACATAATTTCAAATAAGGTTACATCATCCTCTAGAAAGAAATGTTTAGTTCATCATGTATGAATATAACATCAAGAAATACATAAGAAAGAGCATGGACATTGTTCACCAATTTGTGAAATGGAAGCTCTCTCCCCAGCAGCAAGCTCTCACTGTCCAGCAGCCTTCTTCCATCCAAGAACAACTCCTCACCTCCAGAATACCTTTGGAGGCTCTTTGGGGTCCTTAAAATCATATGGGAGAATCCCTAAAGAGGGCTAAAAACCTATTTTACCCTTTTATCCATATGGCAACGTGTAGGTGCTGACTGGACAGCCTGGCACAGCTAGGCACTATCTTCAGTGTCTTCAGCTTTTTTAAACCCCTTTTGGACCTCTTTCTAGCCCAAAACGATTTTTTGTATCTTCATAGGAATTGTATCTCTATGACTTGGATTTCCACAGGCACTTGAATCAACTAAATATGATATATGTGGAGATAGTTATGCCTAAAACACCAAGATGTGTCATAGTAGAAAATTACAGCCTAGTGTTGACTCTTGAACTCGATTTTTCTTATTGAGATCGATAGAATTAGATTTTGTGGTAAACATAGAAGTTATAGATATATCTCTTTCTTTCTATTGGTTCAAGAATCAATTCAAAATCATATTTGACCAAATAGTTATGACTGAAATACAAAAACTGTCATCAGTTGCACCACAATTCAGATTCTTCAACATTTCAACCAAGTTTTTGGTTTCTTTCCATTTTTTTCTCCTTTTGACATTACCTACAAAATTTTAAACTAAATGCATAAAAAGTAGCAAAAACACTTGAAAATAAACTAAATGTTAATCAAAAGGCATATGAATTGTTGGTATAAAACCAACTTATCAAATACCCCCAAACGTGAAGATTTGCTTGTCCTCAAGCATTAAACATGAAATTCTCAATAACAACCCCTCTATTAATTAGGTAACCAAAGTTGAGAAAGATTATTTCTTTTTCATATCTCATCTCAAAAGATTAAAAAAATATACCAAGTTTACATGTTAACATGCACTTAACTTCATGGTCTTGTGTGTGTGAGTGTGAAAGTAGTAGTTTATCAAATTTTATTTATCATTCAGATAGGTTTATAAAGCTAACTACTCATATTTGATCAACTTTTGAAGTGCTTACCAAACTCCATAGGCTTCTTTTTCACACTAGTCTCCACTAATGTCGGTAAATCATAGCATCAAAGATCAAAAGGACTTCCAAAACTTGTGTTGTGAGGCTTGGGTAATGGTGGGAATATATGAAAAATTGTAGCTAAAATTTACTCATTTTACACAATCATACTAGAACCTTTATGAATGAACACCAACTTCTTCATCAATCCCTTCATTTTTCTTTATTGAACATCACATTCTTCTTCTTTTTTATCTTGGATTACCCCTAAACTTATTTCCTTTATTGTATGCAATGGGGGTCTATTTATTTTAGAGAGTTCAAATCATACACCTCAATTCATAATATCTTCATTTTCATTATTTTTCAATATTTTCTTCCCTTTGATTTTGCTTTTTTTTAATACAACAATTCATTCAAGAATGATTGTGTAAATGAGATGAAAAAGGGTAGAATATTGGATTTTTTTCCATAAAGATCGATAATGTGTATAGGGTGTCCAAAGAATTATTTTAATAAGTTCAAGAGGGGACACTAAGGAATAATTCAAGTACAGGTTGGCTTGAAAGACTCAAATGGTCCAAAAATGGTCTAAATCATTTCCTTAATGTTATGTCACCTAGTATTTCACCTCGACTAGTGATCAAGCAAGTTCTAGAGGTTGGTGGGATCATTTAGGAAATAATTAGACCTTATAAACTGTCTCTAAACAATTAAATGTAACTCAACAAACTACTTAGTGCATCAAAATTCACAGAACCTCATAAAGTAAATAAAACCAATTTTTTATGTTTAGACATGAAAACAAAAGTATATATTCTAATATTCATTTTTTTTAACATGCACATTGTTGATCACTAAACTTGACAATCAATAAACTAAACAAATCAATAAACCAAAACAAGCTACAAATAAGCATTAAATGTCTCAAACAACAAGGCAATTATCCTAAACAAATAAGCATTGTCCTCACTGATTGAGAAAATTGTAAAATTAGACGACTTTCTTGAAAATGGGTGATGTTCTTTCGGAATTAAAACCCTGCTTTTTTTTTCAGCATTTAGCCTGCAAAAATGAGTAAAATATCAAGAAATAATCATATGATATGAAACAACACACTAATAACAAGAACAAAACAACACACGTGAAAATAAGAAAAGAGAGCTTAGGTTGCCTCCCAAGAAGCACTCTGTTTAAAGTCTTTAGCTAGACTGAAACCGAATACCTTATGTTGCTTCCCCAAGTTAAAGATTAGACATCTTCCAAATTTCATGTCCATAATAATGTTTCAGCCTTTGACCATTGACACGAAATAATGTGTTATCCTTACCTTTGAGCTCAACTGCCCCAAATGAAAATGTCTTGTTGACAATGAAGGGACCCGACCATCTAGATTTTAATTTTCTTGAAAAAGTTTTAATCTAGAATTGAAAAGCAACACAAGTTGTCCGGGTTGAAATTCCTTTCTCAAGATCATTTTGTCATGCCATTGTTTTGCTTTTTCTTTATAAATTTTTACATTTTCATAGGCATCAAGCCTAAATTCCTCTATTTCATTGAGTTGCAATAATCTTTTTTCTTTAATTGCTTTTGTATCAAAATTTAATTATTGTACAGCCCAATATGCTCTATGTTCTAACTCAATAGGGAGGTCACATGCTTTTCCATAAACTAATCGACAAAGAGACATACCTATAGGAGTTTTATATGTTGTGCGGTATGCCCACAATGCATCATCAAGCTTATGTGCCCAATCCTTTCGATTAATGCTTACTATTTTCTCAAGGATTTGCTTCACTTCTAGATTTGAGATTTCAGCTTGTCCATTTGATCGAGGATGGTATCCAAGAGCTACCTTGTGTCTTACACCATACATAGCCAAAAGGTTATTAAACATTTTAATGAAACAATTGCTCTAGGTGTGCCAAAACGAGTGAAATATATTTGTGCAAGAATTTAAGCACTACCTTGGCATCATTAGTATGTGTGGCAATTGCTTCTATCCACTTGAAAACATAATCCACAGCAAGCAAAATGTAGGATCGACCATTTGATGGAGGAAATGGTCCCATGAAGTCAATCCCCCAAATATCAAAAAGTTCAACTTCTATCATGTTAATCAAAGGAAGCTCATGGCATCTTGTAATTATTCCATCCCTTTGACACTGGTCACATGTCTGCACAAAAGCATAACAATCCTTAAACAAAGTTGGCCAATAAAAACCAGATTGAAATACCATAGAAGCTGTCCTTGTTGGTCCAAAATGACCACCACATGGGGATGAATGACAACGCTTGAGATTTTCATTTGTTTTCTCCATTGGAATGCATCTCCGAATCTGAACACCTTTTGAAAAGCAAGGGATCATCCCATAGATATGATTTCACATCATGTAAGAATTTTTTCTTTTGATGATATGTGAGGTTTAGGGGTAATAATCCACGTGCAAGATAATTCACAAAATCTACATACCAAGGTAAATTATCTTTAATTGCCAAAATAAACTCATCTGGCAAAAATTCTTTAATTGACCCTTCAAAGTTCTCATTTTTCTGCTCCAACCTTGATAAGTGATCCACCACCACATTTTCACTTCCCTTCTTATCTTTGATTTCAAGATCAAATTCTTAAAGGAGTATCCACCGGATTAGCCTTGGTTTTGCTTCTTTTTTAGCAAATAGGTACCTAATAGCAGCATGATCGGTATACATTACCACCTTGGTACCTACAAGATAAGCACGAAATTTATCAAATGCAAAAAAAACAGCTAACAATTCCTTTTTAGTGGTCGTGTAATTTTGTTGAACATCATCAAGTGTTCGTCTTACATAGTAAATGGCCCTTAAAATCTTATCTTTTCTTTGTCCTAACACTACTCCAACCGCATAATCACTAGCATCACACATAAGTTCAAATGGCTGGGTCCAATCCGGTACCACCATAATTGAAGCTGAAATGAGAGCCTTCTTGATGTGATCAAAGGCCTATAAGGAATCAACATAAAAGTCAAATGGCTTATCTTTTTCCAAAAGTTTGCATAAAGGTTTTACAATTTTTGAAAAATCTTTAATGAATCTTCTATAAAACCCGGCATATCCCAAAAAACTACGAATAACTTTCAAATTACTTGGTGGTGGAAGTTTTTCAATAGCAATAATTTTTTCTCGGTCTGCCTCAAGTCCTTCGCAGGATTCTCGTTGATCCAAAATAATACCTTTTTTACCATAAAATGGTATTTTTCCAAATTTAAAACAAGGTTAGTCTCCTCACATCTCTACAAAACAAAAGAAAGATTATGTAGACATATATCAAATGAGGAGCCAAATACTGAAAAATTATCCATAAAAATTTCCATTATGTTCTCCACCATATCATGAAAAATTGCCATCATGCATCTTTAAAATGTGGCCAGGGCATTACATAATCCAAATGGCATTCTTCAAAAAGCAAAAGTACCATAAGGGCATGTGAATGTTGTTTTCTCTTGATCTTCGGGTGCTATGATAATTTGATTGTACCCCAAATAACCCTCAAGAAAATAATAGTATTGATACCCTGCAAGTCGGTCTAACATTTGATCAATAAATAGGAAGGAAAAATGATCCTTACGAGTAGCTTTGTTGAGTTTTCTATAATCAATACATACTCGCCAACCTATGACCGTTCTTGTTGGTATTAGTTCATTATTATCATTTTGAATTATGGTCATGCCACCCTTTTTTGGAACTACTTGAACTGAACTCACCCAAGAACTATCAGAAATTGCATAAATAATTCCAGCATTCAACCATTTCAAAACTTCATTTCTTACAACCTCTTTCATTGCAGGATTTAGTCTATATTGATGTTCAATAGATGGTTTGTAAGATTCTTCCATTAAGATTTTATGCATGACAACTGAAGGACTAATACCTTTTAAATCGAAAATTGACCAACCAATAGCAGATTTATGCTCTCTTAAAACACGAAGCAACTTTTCAACCTCTAAAGGAGATAATGATGCTGAAACAATTACCGGATAAGTGTTGTTAGCACCTAGAAATTCATACCGCAAATGCTCGAGAAGTGCTTTCAACTCCGGTGATATTGATTGTTCCTTGATTGAGGAATCTACTATTACTTCCTTGCATTGATCCTTCTTCAACTCCACCTCTCCTGATTCAAGAAAGAGCAAGTAATGTATTTTCGTCATTATCAATATCATGGTGATTGCCTTGTATTATGGAATGAACAATGCATTACTCTAAAGGTTCGATAGGAATTTGTTTGAGAAAATGATCATGCAAGCAAGTTTCTAACATTTCAATCCTATTACAAGTATATGGTTCCTCTTGAAACTTTAATGTACGATAAATTTTAAGCAGCATCTTGAAATAAGCAGCATCGCACAAGTTGCATAGATCTACTTTAGCATAAAACTTGTCTAAGTATCTATGGGTCTCGATTTTATCATAATTTGATAAGTTTGACACCTTGACACTTGAAGGGAGGGATTCAACTAAGATAATGGTGGAGAAAGGGTAGTGGTTCAGGGATGCTTTTTCTAGTGGCTTGTACTCCTTTATACGACCTCTTGTGTCATGGGGATCTTTTTTGGATTTTGCCTCACATCATCTTTAGGAAGAGATGCTCGACTACTAACTTCTTCATGGTATGTGCTTCTCTTCTTTGCAACTCTTCTCTTCTTGGCCTCTTGGGAGCCAGCGATGAATCTCGACTGAGGGGGATCTTTCCTATGCTCATCATTGGAATACTTGGAACCAATCTCACTACAACTCTCTTTGAGGTATCTTTTATGAGTGTTGTGTTAGATTAGTACCCGACCTATTAATCAGTGATCGCATCTTTACTTTTGTAATGGACAATCTTATTCAATGTGTATTAATAAGTTGGCAACTTCAATTATTTTAATTTAATAAGATAAAGCCTTTAGACCATACATAGCTATAGGCTTGGTCGTGCATATGATAACAATCATGGAATATACCTCTATGACTTTGGTCCTAAATTCATTCCAAGTTGAGGGTTCATTGAGATGGGACATGGACAAGCCCGACAAGACTTGCACACATGATGCATGCTCGAAAGGATGATGTTTAACTCCAAAGGCATCCGTGTAGGGACACTAGTGCTTGTGTATGTTAGGAAACAAATATACTAAACAACCCCATTGGGAAATTCCCAAATGGAAATGTTGTTTGTTGAATGGGAATGTCCAAGAAATGATATGGCATAAATTAATACTTGGACTTGAGGCACTTTTGTACATTGTGCACAAAATATTGTATTTTGATATATTTTCCGATTGCCTGACAATCACGGGGAATATGTTGGGTGAAATATCTTCTTGTATGTAGGTTAATGAGTGACCAATAAAGTATATGTTACTTATCTTACTGAATAGGTGAATTTTCTATGCATTCCCTGGTCCATGACTCCGAAGTCCTTAGTTAAGACATGATGAATATTAAATGAGGGTTTTCTAATGATTCATCAATGAGTCAATGCGATTGCGAATGCAATTATAGTTCTTCAGTTAAATACAGTTTCGACTAAAAATCTAGGCCCTAAACTTAATCGGGAGAATAAGAGATAGAAGCACTGTACTTGCTGGTACTCGTAATAAGAAATAGGTTCACTGCTATTTCATCTAAAAATAGATAGTCATGATGTACTATTAGATGCTTCCCAAGACTTGTGAAATTCTTGAATTTAAGGAGTTAATTCCAAGATGATTAATTAATTAATTCAAATATTTTATTTATTCAACTAAGTCGCAAGAGTTGCGAGCCCATTGCTAGCTTAGTTGTGAACTTAAAGAATCACATTTAAATTTAAAAAGTCCACTTCTAATCTAAAACGTAATCCAAGGAGTTGGATTAAATTAGCTAATGGAGATTAATTAATGAGGTAAAATTAATTTAAAGAGGTAAAATTAATTAATTAATTTAAATAATATATTAATTAGTTGAACCTAATAAGATTAAGAGCTCATGAGAAGTTAAATTAATTGAATATATCAATTAATTAAGATGGGCATAAATTAATTTAAGGTATAAAATTAATTTATCCAATTTATCTTTTAACATATTAAAATCTAATTACTTCATTTCCATTAATTAATAAAGCTCAATTCAATTAATTGATACAATTATTTAATTAATTTGTTCAAAAAAAAGCTACCTCATTAAATTAGGCCCAATTAAAATAAATTTATTATTTTAATAAGTTAATTAAATTTAACCCCTTAAATTTATTTAAGCCTATCCAATTAATTGATCCAATCAATTAATTAACTTACTCATAAGCCTTTAATGTTCATTATGTCTAATTAAATAATCCTATTATTTAATTGAATGAATTAATTTAACTCTTTAAATTAATTTCAACTCAAGTTAATTAATCTCCATAAATTAACTCAATCCAACGCCTTGGTTATTAAAATAGATTAGAAGTGGACTATCTCATTTTGTGTGTAACCCCTTAGGTTCACAACTAAATTAGCACTAGTTTGCAACTTATGAATGTTTTAATTTTTTATAGTTAATCTGATTGAAATTAACTCATTAATTTCAATAACCTCACAAGTCAAGGGAAGCACCTAGCAGTGCATCTTGACTACCTAGTCTTAGGTGAATAGCAAGCGAACCTATTTTGATTACAAGTACGGTGCAAATACGGTTTACTATTCTTCTTGCTTGACCGAGGTCTTCAAGATCAAGAATTATGAAACCTAGGAGATTTACCTATTCTACTAGATAAGTGGCATATTTTTTGTTGGCTACTCATTAACCTCTATACACAAAAACCTACACCTAACCAAAATCCCTTGTGGTTGTCATGCAATCGGGAAATAAATTAAAGTGTATGATATCATGCACAAGGTTACTATAGTGCCTCAAGTCGTAGGACTAGTTAATGCACTATCTAACT
>CM033109.1:12568696-12621084 GCA_019321725.1 Paulownia fortunei | reverse complement strand
TTAATCAAGAAACTATTTTTCTTGATCAAGACATCAACTTCCTTGATTTTACCATCAATTCAATTATTTCAAGGTTTTAGAAATCTTGAAGTCTTAAATTCAGGAATAAAATTCTTGTATGTAAGTCTTAAAATCTTGAACTCAAGAATCATATTATTCAATTAAGAAATCAACTCTTGTGGTAATTTATTTCATTTTGATCTTCTTTCATATTTTTATAACTAAAATAAATCAATTGCATAACAATTATGTGATTTAGACAAAACAAAAAAGGCATTCGCGTATGCTGGGTAATCGAAAAATTACTTGCAGAAGTTCTAACTAGTGTCGCGGCGCCAGCACCTTACTGGCATTATGTGCATAGATTTCGGTATTTTTTTTTGTAATTATTTTTTGCCATTTTGATTATTCATTTCAATAATTAAAAATAATAAAGATATGATCCCAAATAAAGAAACTTATTGATTTAAAATCAATCACATATAAAAATATTCTATTTATCACACAAATTAATTAAACGCAATCGAAAAGTATCAAAAACTCACAAACTTTGGTTGTGATACCATTGTTGGGTTCTCACGATCTCGAGAAATGTATACACAGCAGAATTTAAAAGTTTTCAATAACATAAATGACAACTACATCACATGAAATAAAAATGACCCAGAACCCTTTTATGATTACTTAGTTGTGCATTTTCTGATACTTAGAGTATAAAGGTTTCAGAAACCTTTGCCTTGATTTGCACTCCGACTGATTAAGATGTCTGAAATAATTTAAATTGTTATCTTTCCATGAACTCCTCGATGAAAACATAATTCCATCCATGAACTACTTTCGTGAATTTTGATTCCAAACCCCTCATATTGGAAACAATTCGCTTAGAGTCCCAAGTGTTACCCCTCTAAGTGTATCCACATGTTGGAAATTTCCACACCAATTGAATCCATTCTAGTTGGTTCAAAAGGCCTTATTTTACTCTAGAATATATGGAGTTCAATTCTTAATTCATCTAGTGAATAGGAGAATTAAACCATGATCAAAAGATAGAACCTTTTGATAGAAGAATTTCTCTTGCTTCCTAGCTGGCCGATTTTTGTTTCTCCAAGACTCAAATTTTTAGCCACTAAGGGGCGTCCTCTTATAGGACTCCTCCAATCATAGTCCTACTAGGTTTCCACTAGTTTCTTTCCTTATTTGATTTCCTCTTTCCATCAAACTATAAGACAAGTTTAATTCTTATAATTAAACTTCCTAATGTGCCTCCTACAAGCGCATTAGCTTGAGCTTGGACTTTAATTAATTTAATTAAGTCTAATAATTAATCCTCATTAATTAAATAAGTCCAACTTAATTAATTAATTCAATCAATCAATTAATTGGTTCCACTTGGGCCTTCTAATAATATTTGAACATATTATATAATTTTTTTAATATGCCCAACTTAATTAATTGACCATAATAATTAATTAACTTGATCATATGTAGGGCTCCTAATAATATTAGGTCCAATTAAATAACCACATTATTTATTTTATTAATTTAATTTATCTCCTTAATTTAATTTATACTCTACTTAATTAATTGATCATATCAGTTAATTAATTAGCTCCACATGGGTTTCCTAATCTTATTAGGTCTAATTAAATAATTATATTATTTAATTTAAAAATGTGAATTAACTCTATCAATCAATTTGAGCCTCAAATTAATTAATCTCTATTAATTAATTTGATCTAATCTTTGGACATATTCTAGCTAGAAGTGTACTCTTTCCAACTTAGTATGTGATACCTTAAGTTCACTTTAAACTAGTCGTGAGCTCACAATTATTGTGACTTAGTTGAATAATTAGTTGTTCTAAATAATTAATCCTAAGAACCCACAAGTTATGGTAAGCACCTAGGAGTGCATCATGACTCCTAATTTTAGGTGAAGGTGTGACCCTATTCCAGTTACGAATACCATACAAGTATGGTCTTTCTAGCATCTATTCTCCCGATTTATCCTATGGCATGAATTATTAGTCAAAACCATAATTGCTTAATAACTATGTATCTATTCTTAGTAGCTTGACTCGTGATGAACAATTAAAAAAATCCTTCATCATATTTACATCCAACTGTGGCCAAGGATTTTAAAGTCAAATATAATGGAACGCATAAGAGATTCACCTATTCATTTAGATAGGTGATGGATCCTTTGTTGGCCACTCATTAACCTCCATATGTGAAGATGTTTTATACAATGTAAACCCCTTGTGATTGTCATGCAATCGAAAAATACATCAAAGTGCAATATATGAAGACAAGGTTGCAATGATGCCACAATTCCAAGAACTAATTCTTGCACTATCATAACAAGAAAATCCCCATTTAACAATAGGATATTTCCAATTGGAAATTTTCAAGAGGGGTTGTTCAGTGTACTTATTGTTAGAGTAGTGCCTGTAGAGCCAATTAGCGACAAGCTTTTATACTCTTGTAAAAATAGTCTTATTCATAACTTTTAAATAAATAAAAGGTATTTCTTTATCTTTAATTATTTTTATTAATTAGATAAAGTCCTTAGATCATTTTTAGCTCTGGGGCATGGTCACACATATGATGGTGATAATGGAATATGCCTCTATGGCTTTGATCTTAAAAATATTTTTGAGTTAGGGGTTTGTTGAGATGGGACATCAATTAGCTCGATAGACTCGCACACACGATACATACTTAAAAGGAAAATATCTCATTCCATAGATATTGGTGTAGGGACACAAGTGCATGTGTATGGGTTTTAGGGAACGAGTACACTAAATGGCCCATTGAGAAATTCTCAATTGGAAAATATTATTTGTTGAATGAGTGTTTCCTAGTTATGATAATGTATTAATTAGTCCTTTAACTTGAGGCACCATAGTGGTCTTGTGCATGACATCATACACTTTGATGTATTTTCTGATTGCATGACAATCATAAGAGGCTTATGTTGGGTGTATGATCTTCGTGTATGGAGGTCAATGAATAGCCCATAAAGGATCCATCACGTATCTGGTAAAATAGAAGAATCTTTTATGTTTTCATAGTCATTGATCTGAAGACCTTAGCCAAGGTAGGATGAATAATAGATGTAGGTTTTTCTAGTGATTCATAAAAGGATCAATGTGACTTGAAATACAATCATAGTTATTAAGTCAAAATAAGGTTTCGACTAATAATCCATACCCTAAACTTAATCAGGAGATTAGTTACGGAGGGACTGTATTTGCATGGTACTCGTAACATAAAAGGTTCACTTGCTATTTACCTGAGCTAAGTAGTTGAGATTCACTGCTAGGTGCTTCCCTTGATTTGTGAGGTTTTTGGAATTAAGAGGTTAATTCCAAGCAGATTAATTAATCAAAATATTAAATTTATTCATAAGTTGCAAAGGTTGCGAGTCTATTGCTAGCTTAGTTGTGAAAGTAATGGGTTACACATAAATCAAGATGATCCACTTCTATATCTATTTTTGTAATCCAAAGTGTTGGATTAAGTTGATTAATGGAGATTAATCAACTTGAGTTAGAATTAATTTAATTAGTTAAATTAATTCATTCAAATAAATAATATGATTATTTATTTGAATCTAATAATGATTAGGGGCTATAATTAATTAATTGACAGAGATCAATTATATTAGCTTGGTTTAAAATTAATTTAAGGAGTTAAATTAATTTAACCAATTAAAATAATAGAATTATTTTAATTGGGCCTAATATAATTAGGTGGCTTACGATGGAACCAACTAATTAATTAATTAGATCAATTAATTGTATTAGGTTTTTTAATTAATTGATGGAAATCAATTAATTGGACTTTAATAAATTAATTAGAGTCGAAGCCCATGCGGTTAGAGGTCTATTAGGATTTTTTAATTTTTAAAATTAAAGAGTCCTAATAAAGATGAAAAGAATTTGTCTTGAAGTGAATAAATAAGAGATAAGGAAGGAGTAAGTTTCCTAATTGGATTTGGGGAGTAATTAGGGTAAGAGTTGGAGACCTAATGGGATTAGGTCAAGACTACAATGTGTATATAAATACACAATGTAGGGGCTAAAAATTATAAGTAAGAGAGCTAGAATTTTTGGCCCCCTCTCCTCTTCTCTTTCTCATTTTTTTTGTTCTAGTTTCTTATTTCAAGAAAATTACTCCATCAAAAGGTTTTATCCCTTTTTGATTAAAAGGTTAATTCTTCCATCACTTATTAATTCAAGAATTAATATTCACTCTCAAATAGATTTCGAATTAAAAAGTTTAAATTCACTAGCAAAGATTTGAAGCTTGTTGATCTACTCGAAAGTGTGGATACCGTTAGAGGGACTACACTTGAAGTCCTTAGTGAACGTTTTGAGAGGCCATCGAAATTGTTCGAGAGGAGCTTGAGGAATTAGAATTCCTTCTTACCCTTCATCAATCGGATTGCTTAAAAGGTATAATCGCGAAACTTTAGTTGTTTAATTTTATTAAACGAGCAATCAGAAATGCAAACCAAAAATCGCATCAAATTTAGGATATGCATATTTACATATGACGTATTATTTTATTTCAATTGTTGAAATTTTTTAAATTTCTGTTGTTCTTGCAATCCCACGATTGTGTGAACCCAACACTAGTTTTAGAACCTAGACTTATGCGTTCTGATTATTTTCAAGATATTTTATATCTGAATAGTTCGTATGATGAAAAATATGTTTAATTGTGTTTTTGTGTGGGAATTATAATTCTGGAATTTTCTGCATGATTATAAAGTATTAAATTGCATGACATAAAAACCAAAATAAATAAAAAAAGTAATCTTAGCTGGATGCGTTGTGTCACCGCGGCACCTAATGTGCAATTTTGGTGGGTAGCAGATCATCTTTGCCTATTTTCATATCGTATACAGAAAATTTGATTTTTTAATTTTTAAAATTAAATGTTAATTTTAAAATTCTGGAAATTATTTTTATGAAAAACCATGAATTAATTTCCAAACTAGAAAACATGATTTTTAACAACTTGGTAAATTTACAAGCTTTGGATTTTTAACATGTGATGATTGAATTAAGGATGAATGGGATGAATGATCATTGAATTATAATTCTGGAATTTTTGGCATGATTTTAAAGTGTTAAATTGCATGACACAAAAACTAAAATAAAAAATAATAATAATCTTAGATGGACGCGTTGTGTCGCCATGCTTAACGTGCAATTTTTCAAGGGCAACAGATTATCTGTTGCCCGTTTTCATATCACATGCAGAAAATTCAGTTTTTCAATTTTTAAAATTAAATGTTAATTTTTAAATTTTAAAAATTATTTTTATGAAAAACCATGAATTAATTTCCAAACTAGAAAAATATGATTTTTAACAACTTGGTAAATTTACATGCTTTGGATTTTTATCACGTGATGATTAAATTAAGCATGAATGGGATGAATGATCATGGAGCCTAGACCGTTTATTTTCTATGTATGGTTTTATGCTTTAGATTTTTGATTAAAATGAGGCCTACGAGATTCACTTGCACATAGGCAAGTGATGGATTCTATGTTGATCACTCATTAACCTCTATGCACGTCAGTTCATTATCCAATATATCTCTTTATGATTGTCAAGCAATCAAAGGATATATCAAAATGGTGTAAGACGTACACAATGCCACCATGATGCCTCAAGTTCAAGAATTAATCGTATACTATTATCTTGTAGAGATTCTTATTTTAATAGACAAAGTCTCCAAAAATCTCCGGTAGACCTGTTCAGTATACATGTTCTCTAACAAGCACTGCATACATGTATTAGCATCACTATGCTGATGTCTATGGAATGAGACATCCTCCTCATGAAAGCATGCATAGTATAAATGAGTTTTAGTAGGCTATTTTATATCCCATTTCAAAAAGCCATTGACCAAAAACTTGTTTAAGACCAAAACCATAGAGTCATGTTTCATGATCGCTATCATATGCGATTCCATACCCTATAACTAATTTTGGTCTAGGGACTTTTTCTAATATACTGAATTTAAAGTGAAACGAATAAGATAACAAATGCATCTTTTATATATGTGTTTCAAATAAGAATGTTTTTAAAAAATACATGAATATGGCTACCATAAGGCCTAAACTCTAAGAACTAATTGATGCACTGTCGTAACTAGAAAATTCTCGTTCAACTAATAATGTTTCCCATTGAGAATTTCCTATGGGACTATTCGATGTACTTGTTCCCCTACAATCACCTACACACATGCAGCGTCGCTAAGTTGATGCCTATGGAACAAGATATCCTCCTTTCGAGCATGCATCATATGCATGAGTCTGTTGGGCTTATTAATGTCCTATCTTTATGAATTTTTGCTTTCAAGCAAATCAACAACTCTTAATTTTTTGCTAGAAAATCCAAACTCTTATTTCTAATCTAGAAATTTGGGAGTGAAACTTTAATTCTTAAATCAACTTGTGATAAAAGAACTAAATTTGATGATGAAAAGGTAGATCAATTAATGGAACAAGAGAACAAAAGAAGAAAATGCGAGGGGCAATTTTTGTACATATTGATGGCTAAAGATTTGCTTGCTTTTTAATCAATTTTTGGCCCCTAGATAAAGAGTATATATGCTCTCCTCTAAACCCTAGTCCCGTTAGGTTTCTTTCACCTTCCATTCTTATCTATCAGATAAGTTCAAAATTTAACATTTTTCCAACACTCTCAATAGCACAAATTATGATTTTTTTTATATAATTGATGGATTTGTGCACTGGTCTTTTGATAAATTTTGTGTAGGCACATAAATTAAGGTGATTGATGAAAAAGGAGAAGAAAATGCTAAAAATATGAAAGCATTGAAACAATGGGCAGAAAGTGCAATACCTAGGAGCTATAGGAAACTAGATGGCAGAATGTGTAGCACCTAAGCGCTATTTTATAGGGCAAAGCCCCAACGCTATAGAAAACATAGAATGGTAGAATGAGCAGCCCCTAGGCACTATTCTGTAGAGCCTAGGTGCCATCCTATAGAGCCTAGGCACTGCAGAAACACAAGATGGCAGAATGTGCTACACCTAGGCACTATCTAGTAGAGCCTAGGAGTTGCTTTGATAACTGAAAACATGTTATTTTTGTGCAACAAAGCGATCAATCACAAAGTTTGGTATATTTTTGGTTATATACACTTTACATACAACTCATACATCATCACTAATGTGATATGCTTATATATACACATAATTCACATCACACTTTACATCATTCATTCAATTTATCACCCAGCACATACTACACACTTAAATTCTCACACTTTTCCTCTCCACATAAACACACACTTCTATGCCTTTTAACACACGTACACACTCCATCAAACCACACACACACACCAAGGAACTTTGGATTTGAAGCCAAGAAGAAAAGGAATTTCATTGGGCATTGAAAATTTTGAAGAAGAAGTGAAAATTCATTTGGGGTTGTAACCTTCTTCTTTACTTGGATAGTTTTGAGGAATTTCTAAGAATCATGATGTTGAGAAACACTTGGTGCTTTCTCTTTATACAAAGTCCCATCTTGTTGGAATATCTAGATGTAATGATTTTTTACATTCAACTTTCTCCTCAATAAAAAAATCATTAAATTTCTTAATCCTTATAAGTAATTGCCTCACATACTTCACCACTGTTCGAGTACCCTCAACTCACTCATTCAACTCTTTTAATCCATTTTTAACAACAAGATTTATAATATGAGCTACGCATCACTTATGCAAAAATTTCCCACCCAATATCGCAGTCCCCTAGTTAATAATTCTTTTTTCTCAAATAAGCTACAGTGGTATCATTAGAACAAGAATGATCAATAGTAATGCCTAAAATCTTATCTATTCTCCAATCAAGCTGGCATTTCTCAATCAAAAGACTAACCTTATCACCTTTATGAGTAGGACATGAATGAAATTAAGAATCACCTTATGTAATTTCCATTCATCATCAATGAGTGGCCAATCAAACACAAATATGCGAGTCTTTGATTAAAACTCCATGTATCAGTGATCAATCAAAGTCTTTATTCAGATGTCTTAAAATAAGTCTTTAACTTATTTCTTTTATCAAAGTACATTTTAAGATGATCTCTAGTTATTGTCATTCTTGATGGAACAATAAAATGTGGACATGTAATGGACATAAATTACCTAAATCCTTTATTCTATAAAACTTAAATGTAATTCATTAATGATAAGCTCATAATTTCACACATTTTCGATACTCTCAAAAGTACAAATTTGGATGTTTTGTTTTGTATTTGATGGAATTGTGCCTTATCTTCTGATAATTGTTATGTAGGTGCAAGAGTTGAAGAAATGGAATGGAAAGATGAAAAATTGGCTAAGTGTTGAAGAAAATGAGACTTGTGTCATGACCTTAGAGATGTCATGTTGCAGCACCAAGTGCAAAAAAAGGGTTATAGCTTCAGTCCTGTTGAGAGGCCTAAGAAAGTCAAGGCATGACGCAAGATGTTAAAGTAAGATTGGGCCACGGTGCTGGGAACCAGGCACCACATCGCCCAACTTTCGTGCCACGATGCCAAACTAGAAGAGTATTTTGCTTTGTGGCTCAAAGAGGTCACCTGCAAAGCCACTACCAAAAATCACATTGTACTCAGGCTTGGAGTTTGGCGGCATGGCACCAGTTCTTCGCCTACAGCATATTTTTTATGAAAAGTGGCGAGAAAGGCTTAGTTTGGGATTTTTCTTATTGCACACACATTAGATACAATTCATTCATCACAACCCATAGGATACTCGATTAGATATATAATATAAATACACTCATACAAAAAAAATCATAAACTAATACACACACTTTGCACTAAGATTCTTACACATAAAATTACTCTCCACAAAAACACACACTTCATATTTTTACATACACATTCCATCAAAACACATGCACCCATTTCAAGGAGCTTAGGATTTGAAGCCAAGAAGAGGAGAAGCTTACGTTGGTCATTGAAGATTCAAGAGAAGAAGTGCATACTCTCATGTAGATTGTAAATTTGTTCTTTAGTTTTTTCTTTAATTTGTTTAGTTTTGAGAACTTTTCAAAAACTATGGTGTTGATGAACATGTGGTGCTTGCTTGATTTCAACATGAGCTAAACTATCTTTTATCAAGGCTTGGAAAGCTATTTCTATGAATTTATGTGTTAATATTGTGATGTGGATGATGTTTGATTTGTGTTGAGCATACATTATGTTCTTAATGCTTTTCGAAGTTTGGCTAACTTTCAAAAGATCTTTGTTGTTGTGATTGAGATCGGGAGATGGTGTTTCAACAAGTGCTAGTGTAATATATGCGGTGGACTAGGTCACTATAGGGATATAGAATTTAGTACACACAGTTGTCATAGACATAAAAGTCAAAAGCTAAAGGAATTCACAAAGCCCAATGCATCATTAGTAGGCTAAAATCGTTATAGGGATATAGTCAATTACCTTCTGATGGTAGAGTTGATATATCTTGGGAGAGAATATCAACTATTATCGGAAGTCCCACTGTCACATAACTAAACACTAATCCTAACAACGAACTTGTGAAATTCATAATAAATTAGAATGATGATCCATGGCCTTGACTCTTCTCTGTCTTAAATTATATCCATTGCACTCCTTGATCATGATTTTTACTTAGTTAATTGTTTATTTTAAGTTTTTAATCAACCAACCACTCTTCGATTAAATATAGTTGGATAGTCTAGATTCGTTACTTGCACACACACTCATTTGGGAAACTATGTATGTGTACTCAAGCACTTTATTACTTATTGATTTATTGTGAGTGTGTCTCTGCAATATCAAAGTTTATTTATCTAGCAATAGTTTAACCATTTTACTTGCTTTATTTTTGTTTTCTTTATTTCATTGTTGTTAAAGTTACTTGTGAGTTCTTGTTTTTGGATTTTAGGAGTTCATTAGTGTATGACCAAGTCATCTACTCGAGATCATAAGCTATATCGGAGATAGAAAAAACTCTTCATAGTTTGTTGAAAAAATCATAGGATAAGATGACAAACAATGAGCAAGGCGATAAAAGTCGATTATTGTTGGAGTATGCAAAACTATTAGTTAATGACAATATCAAGCATTCGCAGATCGGCTATCCAAGAAAACATATTTGAGATCAAATTGACAATCATATAAATAATCCAAACCTTGATCCAATTTAATGGATTTCCAAGTGACAACCCCAATGCCCACATTACTGATTTCCATGAGATATGCGACACTTTCAAGCATAATAGAGTAGCCAATAATGCCATCTATTTGAGGCTATTTCCATTTTCTTTGTGGGACAAAGCTAAGTGTAGGTTCAACTCTTTGCCCATCAGATCCATTACCACTTGGGAGGCCATGGCACAAGCTTTCCTTGCCAAATACTTTCCACGCTCCCAAACAACAAAGATGAGAAATAACATCTCTACTTTTGCATAATATGAAGCATAGTTTGCCCACACGGCTTCAAGTATCACAATCATGAGAAAAACTCCAAAGAAGCTTATGAGTTATTGGAAGAAGTGGCATCAAATTGTTATCAATGGCAAATAAGTAGAAGTTTGGAAAGAGGGCAATAGGGGTGCATACTGTTGACATATACTTAGCGCTTTTAGCTCAATCAAAGCATTTAACAAGAAGATAATAGCATGGGTACTTCGACAATGGAGGTACAAACCATCATTTGTGAGTTATGTAGAGGTGGATACTATAACATCGATTGCTAGGTTGGGAATCTGTTTTTATCCTCATCTGAGCAAACTAAGTTCGTTGGAAACTTTAATAGACAACCAAACAATCTATACTCATAAACATACAATCCCGAATGGAGAATCACCTAACTTCTCATGGGGATATCAAGGGAAGTAAGTCACATTTAAAAGAAATAAAGGCATGGCAAGGGCCCCACCACCCGACTACCCACCTTAAGAGAAGAAGCCAAATTTGGAGGAACTTGCAGCAAAATTCATTTTGAATACCCAGACAAGGTTCCAAAACTAAGAGGTTTCAATCCAAAACTTGAAAACACAAGTGGGCCAAATTGCAAGCATGATTTTTGAATGAGTGCAATGAGCTTTGCTAAGTGACACCAAGAGAAATTCCAAAGCACAAGTAAATGGGATCACTTTGTGAAGTGGGAAGGAGATTGACACCAAAGTGCAAGAGGTGGAAAGTTAAGAGAAGATGGATAGGCACACATTCAACCCTAATCCCTTTTCTATCCCGATTGTTCATACTAAACGAATAAGTATTCCTCCCCATTTTCTTTTAGATTTGAAGAAAGCACAATGAGAAATGAAATTTAGGAGGTTTCTTAAAGTTTTCAATATATTGCATATTAATATTTCATTTGTTGATGATTTATTCTAAATGCCCAAATATGCCAAGTTTTTTAAGGAAATCTTGTTAAACAAAAGGAAATGGGAGGAACATGAAAAGGTAAACTTGATCGAGGAGTGCACAACGATTGTCCAAAATAAGTTTCCCCAAAGCTTAAGAACCCCAAGAGTTTTTCTCTACCTTACACTATTGGTCCACTTTCTTTCTCTAGTACCATATGTGATTTAGGAACAAGCATTACTCTTATATGTTTGTCGGTTTATAGGAAGCTTGGACTCGGGGAACTAAAGCCAACAATGGTGTCGCTGCAACTAGCTGATAAGTTGGATTTATAGCAACAAATTAAGTACTTCTAGACTAATTATTTGATTGATCTCAAGTAATATATATAGTTTTTATGCGTGTTTTGATGCATTATAAAATAACTCTCCAAAATGCAAGTCAAGAAAGAAATTGAGGGACAAAACAAGCCAAAAATAAGAAAAAGATAAAGGTATGCCGCGGCATGGCCTAAAAATGAGGAAAAACAAGCACAAGGGTTCATGTCGTGACATGGTTTGAGCATGCTGCGAGCATGTGTCAGCACAAAATGCATGCCCCAGCATGGTCTGAACATGCCCCAACATGGTCTTAGTATGCCCGGACATGGTCCAACATGGTCTTAGTATGCCCGGACATGGTCTAAGCATGTCCCAGTATGGTCACATTTCCTGCACACGGTCTACTTTTTCTTTTCACCCAATTTTAAGGGAATAAAGGATATATGATAGGAGATACTTGAACCATATTTTATGGGCTAAGAAAGTGTGTCATAAAATAAAGAAAAAAGAGGCTAAAAAGAGGGGAAATGATTGCTAAAAGAGGAGACAAGATGGCTAAGAAATGGGTTTGCTACAACTTGCAAAAAAGAAAGAGTTTTGGTGGAGATAAAAAAGGGGAGAACAACAAAGAAAATGGGAGGATGATTTTATGGATTCTTTGGAAGACTCTTGGGAAAAGAAAATGAGAGCAATCATATTGAGAAGTTGAGGAGAAGATTTGCATCAACAAAGAAAGTCATTCTTAGAGATAAGGAGAGCTTCAATCATTCCCCCCACTTCACAAATTGGTGAACAATCCCATGCTCTTTCTTATGTATTTCTTGTAGTTGTATTCATCCATGATGAACTAAACTTTTTTTTCTAGAGGGTGATGAACCTTATTTGATCCAAAATTTTGAGTTTCAAATAATATTAGTTCAAGTTATTCATCATGTTTGTGTTATCTTGCTTAGTAGTGCATCTTGATTATTTAGCCATAAAGTGAGATTGTTTGATGTATGAGATTTGATACTCGAGAGAGAGAAGATTATACATGATCATAAGGACAATACAACCTAGGAATCATAAAGTTGAGAAGCTTATGAAACCTGTGAAGTTTTGAAGAGAATTCATTAAACTTTTGTAGAGTTTTATTCTTGAATTTTTATGGAGATATTGAAATTCATGTTGGAACACATAGTCAATTTGGCACTAGAGAGAGGGAATTGATGAGCTTAGGAATTCTTAACTTACATGTGTTGTTGACTTGAATTGGTGTGTTTTGGAAGGAAGAACATAGGTGATAATAAGGTGAGTCATTCCTCTAGAATTTCTTGCTCATAAGGTGTTTGTTGTATTGCTTCTAAGAACTCCACTTTTGCGTTTGCATTCTCTATCTTACTCTACTTTATCTACCAATCAGCACTCAATTTTATAGATAAAATTGGAACTATTTGAACTATGGTACTTGAAGCAATTTTTTATTACAATCCTTGTGAATACTCAACTCAACTCACCATTGTATTAAAACTTGACACTGTGCACTTGCAGTTTGCATAATATTCATGAACAAGCTTTTGGCGTTGTTGCTGGGGATTATTTTATTATAATTGTATTAATATTGTTATGATTTAGTCTTGATTTTAGTTTAGATTATTTTTACTTTCTTCCCATATTTTGATGTTGTCTTGCCTTGGATTGGATTATACGTATATGTATGCATGAAGCTAGGAGTCTTGACTTAGATTATTTTGATCCAGAAATTGAACGGACTCTTCGAGCAATTGGAGTAGCAAAAAGATTTGACAATCAAGCCATGGCGGATAACATCAACAATGCCAATATGAACGTTAATCTTTCATTACAACAATCATCACCAAAACGAGCTATCCAGGACTATTTTTAACCAACCATGAACTAAAATTACTCCAAGATATCTCAAAAATAGATCAATGCCAATAATTTTGAGCTTAAACCAGCCTTCTTTAGCATGGTGCAATAGAATCAATTTTGGCGAAAGTGCGTTGGAAGATCCTAATGCACACTTAGCCTTATTTTTGGAACGTTGTGACACCATTAAAATGAATGGAGTGCCCGACGATGCCATTAGACTTCACTTATTTCCATTCTCACTCCAGGATAAAGCTAAGCTATGGTAACAATCTATTGCACTAAGTAGCAAATCGAGTTGGAATGAC
The DNA here is from genome assembly GCA_019321725.1 of Paulownia fortunei. Lineage (NCBI taxonomy): Eukaryota > Viridiplantae > Streptophyta > Magnoliopsida > Lamiales > Paulowniaceae > Paulownia > Paulownia fortunei. The sequence continues at coordinate 12,607,194 of CM033109.1, read as the reverse complement.
TTGACACAAAAATTTCTTACTAAGTACTTTCCACCAAGAAAGACACTTCAACTCAAGAGTGAGATAGCTCTAACAAGATTTTGAGCCATTATATGAATCTTGGGAGAGGTTTAAGGATTGTCTAAGAAGGTGTCCTCAATATGGTTGTGAGGATAAAAAGTAGGTACAATACTTCTACAATGGTTTGAATAGGCAAACTCGAACCATAATAGATGCTGCCATAGGTGGGACTTTAATATCTAAGACCGCAGACGAAGCCTATATTTTACTTGAGGAGATGGCTACTGAAATTAATGCTAAAAAACATAAAGGAAAATTTTCAAGTGATACGAAAATCAATCCGAGGGAGCATTGCAAAGCTATTCAACTTCAAAGTGGAATTGAAATCAAGGGGCCATAAATGAAAAGTTCAAATATTGATGAGCCAATGGTAAGCACTTCGAGTCAAAGTCCTATGGAGGAACAACCAAAGGAAGAAGAAAGGCATCCAAATGAACAAACAGGTGCTGAGAAGCTAAAATCTACTCTTAACTTTGAAACTTCTCCTAAATTTAATGTTTCCGTTCCTTTTCCACAAAGATTTCAAAAGAAAAAGATTGATTCACAATTTTCAAAATTTTTGGAAATCTTCAAGAAAATTTATATAAACATTCCTTTTGCAAATGCTCTTTGAGCAAATGCCTAACTACGCCAAGTTCATGAAAGATATGATGTCAAGAAAAAGAAAATTGGTGGAATTTAAAATTGTGAATCTCATAGAAGAGTGTAGTGCCATTTTACAGAAAAAACTTCCTCAAAAATTAAAGGATCTAGGGAGTTTTACTATTCCTTGTACCATAGGAGGATCTTTCTTTTATAAAGCATTATGTGATTTTGGAGAAAGCATTAATTTGATGCTACTTTATGTTTTTAGAAAATTATAAATTAGAGAAGTCAAGCCATCAACTATGACCTCGCAATTGGTAGATCGATCTCTCATCTATCCAAGAGGAGTTGTTGAAAATGTATTGATAAAAATGGATAAATTCATATTTTCTATAGATTTTGTGGTGTTAGATATGAAGAAAGACCAAAAAATTCCTTTAATTCTTGGTCAACCATTCCTTGCTACCAAGCATGCTTTGATTGATGTACAACATGGTGAATTAACTCTAAGAGTTAATGAGGATGAAGTGATGTTAACATTTATCAAGTATTGAAGTTTCAAGAGGAATCACATACTTGTAATAGGATTGAAATGTTAGAAACTTATTTGCATGATCATTTTCTCTGACAAATTCCTACCGAATCTTTAAAGTAATGCATTGTTTATTCCATAATGCAAGGTAATCACCATGATATTGATAATGACAATTTAATGCATTACTTGCTTTTTCTTGAATCAGGAGAGGTGGAGTTGAAGAAGGATAAATGCAAGGAAGTAATAGTAGATTCCTTAATAAAGGAACAAACAATATCATCGGAGTTGAAAGCACTTCCTGAGCATTTGTGGTATGAATTTTTAGGTGCTAACCATGCTTATCCGATAATTATTTCAGCATCCCTATCTCCTTTTGAGGTTGAGAAGTTGCTTCGTATTTTAAGAGAGCATAAATTTGCTATAGTATCACAATCTCCCAATAATATGTATAATATATATATAAAAACAACCTGTGCAACATAATTTGTGCATGTGTGCATGTGTACAACTTTTTTTTTCTACTCAATTCAACAAAACGTTGATAAAAGTAAAGTGCTTTCATATCCTGTCACACTGTATATACATATGTAGTTATTAAACATTAACCAAGTCTATCAAAACCATCACAAACCCAAACTCTCTATCATAAAAGAGTTTTGAAAGTGATATACAGGATAAAGTCACTAGCATAATACAATAACTGTAAAATAAAAAACACAGCCCACAAAATAGCCAAACAGATCGTCATCCAAGTACATTGATCTTTGAAAGCCTGTAGGAGCTCCACTGCCAGCCAGTAAACCAAAGGTCTCAAGTCTCACCATGATCATCTACAATGCATAAACTACATAAGCTAATGCTCAATAAGTAAAAATCATGCATGACAAGAGTATGATATAAAATCTCATGCGACTCAACTCTAAGATGTGATGCTATATATGTATCAAATTGAGAACTCATAAATCAAAGAGTTTTTATAAAAAAAATCACTTCATTTATTGGGCTTTTGGCCCACCTACTATGCACCGAATAAAGCTCTGAATAACATCAATAATCATATGGACATAAACAAATTAACTCAATCTAAGGGCTATCTCCTAGGATCACCAGAGGTCCACCCCCTGTCTTCCCTTATGATCCTCTAGAAGTCTTCCCACTGGCGGAGTCAATAAGGGCACAGTCAAGTGGTCTACCCTCTCGTGACCACTAGAGGCACACTCCCTGTCAACCTCTGTGATCCTCCGAGAAGTAACACTCACAGCACCCTAAAATATCATATAAGCAGGCCTCGCATGCCTTGGTACACTAGTAGTGGCCAACCAAAATATTTTATTTTTGAAAACCATGTCTCAAATCATATCGTGCATACAAGAACCTCCACTATACTCATATGCTGTGCATGCATATGAAAATGCTCATGAATGGTATGTTCAATATAAAATGAAAGTCATCTTACTCTCAACATGTTTCAAGAATCATAAGACTTTCAGTCAAATTTAATATCATCAACACATTAGGTATACATGCTTCAAGATATACTATGTTCTTGCATTGTAGTTGCAAATGGATCTTTATTTACCTTTCACTTTATTGGTGGCTTAGTCTAGATTTGTTTATTGTTCCCCTCCAATCTTAGATGTAAACTAGTCTGTAATATTACCCAACATCAAGCACTATTCCCAATTTGGCAAGTTGAAAGTATAAAATATCATACTAAGACCTTAAACACCAAGCTATCTAGGTTTTACAAACTAGAACCCAATCTAGTCCCTCCAATACCTTAATTTCTCATCTTAGATATGTGTAAACATCATATAATTGAAGTATTATAACTCTAATATCATGTGCCTAATTGTTAACACTCAATAGCAACATGTCTAGGTTGAAATATGCTAAGTTATCAAATGAGACAGATTCACATATTCATATTTACTTGTTGTTCAATTTAGTTGTATGATAATTTTGACATACCTAAACATATCCAATCACTCCCAAATTTTTATCACACTTAAATAATATGTATATAAATGTAACCATATCATAGAATTGCTAAAACTCATGGATATAGCTTCCCAAGTTTAGCTCTCTTCACAACATACTGAAACAGATTATTTTCCTACCATGACAGTTTTGCACACTTCATGACATTAATGGTTTTGGCACCCTTAAGTACATTCAATCACTCCCAAATTTTCACCATACTTATATAACATATATAAAGATACAAAAAGGTCAAATTACTACCAAAACTAATGGATTTATTGATGTAAAACCACCACCATTCACATAGGACAGAATCTGAATTTCAAATAAGACAGTTTTGAGCACCTCTTTAATTATCACACTATATTACAATTTATAACCTCTCTAAACTTACATACATCACCTAGACTTATATATAAACACATATATGGTGAAATAAATAGGTTGTAATCAAGTTATTATACATATATAAAGCATAAATATAAAAATCAGCAAATATACAGTTTCTGTCCCTAGTGATTTTTATTATGATTTTGCAACTAAAAATCCTTCTTTTGTGAACTAAATGACCACAAATAACATCCTAACATGATTATAATCAATAATAGAAGCTTTAAAAATCATAAACCCTAAAAAAATTCAAGAACTTAAATCAAAAACATGAATTAAAGCTCACCTATGCAAAGATTTTAGATTCAACTTGCTCGTCCTTACTTCCCTTTGCTTCCTTCACTTTTTTTCTTTACTTGGAATTACTTGAGAGCAATTTATAACATTCAATATGAGGGTTTTTGAAGTGAAATATCTAGAAAATAGTTTTTGGTCGTGGCTCAAGGGTATAAATGAAGAAAGGTTGAGGTGGAAGCTTGAGGTGGCAAAGCTTGAGGTGGCAAGGTTGAGGTGGCAAGTTGTGGTTCAAATCTGATATTTTTCACACCTTATACAGCCCTTGTCTAGTGTTTATCATTACTTATTTATCTATGTACAATCTACTTTAATCTCCATATGATCAGATAATACATTATGCCATAATTTCTTAACCATTCATTCGATTTCCAAACCGATCGACATTCGATTCTTAAATAATTATCTAGTTTTCATTTTCTAAAATCACATGCACATATGAACCTTGTATTATGACACTTAAATCATATTATATCATGTCCGATATCCCAAGTATGTTAATCTATAGATGTATACCTTTAAAACACCTCGATCAAATCGAATCAAATCATATAAGCTTATTAGTGACACCTTTAACACTTCTAAAATTATAACATACAACCTATGAATATCCATTATATTGATCAATCTATTCTTTATCTTATCTAAATATAGAATCACTTAATTAGGTTGTTGGATCTCAACCACTAACATCAAGTGATAGCATTAGAGGTATAATGATTAAGAATGCTATAAAAGATGCAATGTAGATGTTTATGCAAATTAGCATATAGTGCATGTGAGGCTTGGGTATTATATATAGGTTGGTCAATTTCTGATTTAAAAGGTATTAGTCCTTCAATTGTCATGCATAAAATCTTAATGGAAGAATCTTACAAACCATCTATTGAAAATCAACATAGAATAAATCCTGCAATGAAAGAGGTTGTACGAAATGAAGTATTGAAATGGTTAAATGCCAAAATTATTTATTCAATTTTTGATAGTTATTGGGTCAGTCTGGTTCAAGTAGTTCTAAAAAAGGGGTGCATAACCATAATTCAAAATGATAACAATAAACTAATACCAACAAAAATGGTCATAGGTTGGTGAGTATGTATTAATTATAGAAAACTCAACAAAGCTACTCGAAAGATCATTTCCCCTCCCATTTATTGATCAAATGTTAGACCGACTTATAGGGTATCAATACTATTGTTTTCTTGATGGTTATTTAGGGTACAGTTAAATTGTCATAGCACCCGAAGACCAAGAGAAAACAACATTCACATGCCCTTACGGTACTTTTGCTTTTTGAAGGATACCATTTGGATTATGCAATGCCCCAACCACATTTCAAAGATGCATGATGGCAATTTTTAATGATATGGTAAACATAATAGAAATTTTTATGGATGATTTTTAAGTATTTAGCTCCTCATTTGATATATGTCTACATAATCTTTCTCTTATTTTGCAAAGATGTGAGGAGATGAACCTTGTTTAAAATTAGGAAAAATGCAATTTTATAGTAAAAAAAGGTATTATTTTAAGTCATCGAGTGTCCTCCGAAGAACTTGAGGTAGACCGAGCAAAAATTATTGTTATTGAAAAACTTCCACCACCAATCAATGTGAAAGCTATTCATAGTTTTTTGGACATGCTGGGTTTTATAGAAGATTCATTAAAAAAATTTCAAATATTGTAAAACCTTTATGCAACCATTTGGAAAAAGATAAGCTATTTGATTTTAATGTTGATTGTCTATAGGCCTTCGATCACAACAAGAAGGCTCTCATTTAAGCTCTTATTATGGTAGTACCGAATTGGACCAAACCATTTGAGCTTTGTGTGATGCTAGTGATTATACAGTTAGAGCGGTATCAGGATAAAGAAAAGATAAAATTCTCAAGGCCATTTACTATGCAAGCCGAACACTTGATGATGCCTAACAAAATTACACCACCACTAAAAAAGAGTAGCTAGCTATTGTTTTTGCATTTGCTAAATTTTGTGCTTATCTTGTAGGTACCAAAGTGATAGTGTATATCGATCATGTTGCTCTTAGGTACCTCTTTCCTAAAAAGGATGCAAAATCAAGACTAATCTAGTGGATACTCCTTCTTTAAGAATTTGATCTTGAAATCAAAGATAAGAAATGAAGTGAAAATGTGGTGGTTGATCACTTATCGAGGTTGGAGTAGAAAAATTAGAACTTTGAAGTGCCAATTAAAGAATTTTTCCCACATGAGTTTATTTTGGCAATCAAAGATAATTTACCTTGGTATGCAGATTTTGTGAATTATCTTGCAAGTGGATTATTACCCCAAACCTCACATTTCATCAAAAGAAAAAATTCTTATATGATGTGAAATCATATCTATAGGATGATCCCTTGCTCTTCAAAAGGTGTTTTGATTCTGTGATTCGAAGATGCATTCCAATGGAGGAAACAAATGAAATTCTAAAGCATTTTCGTTCATCCCCATGTGGTGGCCATTTTGGATATACAAATACAACTTCTAAGGTGTTGTAATCCAATTTTTATTGGCCAACTTTGTTTAAATATTATTAAGCTTTTGTGTAGACATGTGACTAGTGTCAAAGGATTGGAACAATTACTAGATGCCATGAGCTTCTTTTGATAAACATAATGGAAGTTGAACTATTTGATGTTTGGGGGATTAACTTCATGGGACCATTTCCTCCATCAAATAGCCAATCACATATTTTGCTTGTTGTGAATTATGTCTCCAAGTGGATCGAATCAATTGCCACACCTACTAATGATGCTAAGGTAGTGCTTATTCTTGCACAAACGTATTTTCACTCATTTTGACATACCTAGAGTAATTATAAGTGATGAAGGTTCTCATTTTTTCAATAAAATATTTAATAACCTTTTGGCTAAGTTTGGTGCAAGACACAAGATAGCTCTTGGATACAATCCTCAATCAAAGGGACAAGCCGAAATCTCAAACCAAAAAGTAAAACAAATCCTTGAGAAAACAGTAAGCATTAATCGATAAGATTGGGCACATAATGTGATGATGCATTATGGGCACATCGCACAATATATAAAACTCCTATAGGTATGTCTTCTTATCGATTAATTTTTGGAAAAACTTGTCACCTCCCCATTGAGCTATTTTGATACAAAGGCAATTGAAGAAAAAATATTGTTGCAACTCAATAAAATGGAGGAATTTAGGCTTGATGCCTATGAAAGTGCTAAAATCTATAAAGAAAAAATAAAACAATGGCATGACAAAATGATCTTGAGAAGGGAATTTCAACCCGGACAACTTGTGTTGCTTTTTAATTCTAGATTAAAACTTTTTGAGGAAAATTAAAGTCTAGATGGTTGGGTCCCTTTATTGTCAACAAGACATTTCTATTTGGGGCAGTTGAGCTCAAAGGTAAGGATGGCTTATTATTTCGTGTCAATAGACAAAGGTTGAAACATTATTACTGAAATAAAATGCGGAAGATGTCTAATCTTCTACTTGGAGAAGCAAGCTAAGGTATTAGTTTTGGTCTAACTAAAGACTTTAAACAAAGCGCTTCTTGGGAGGCAACCCAAGCTCTCTGTTCTTATTTTTGGGTGTATGTTGTTTTATTTCTTGTTATTTGTGTATTGTTTTATATCATGATGATTGTTCCTTGATATTTTACCCATTTTTATAGGTTGAGGCTGAAAATTAAAAAAATTCATCTTCGTCTGATAACGCCTTACCTACTCAGGACTTAACACCACCCATTTTCAAGAAAGTCCTCTTGTTTTACAATTCTCTTAATCATTGAAAACAATGCTTATATTAAGTTTGGAGGGGAGTTCAAGAGTTTAGGATAATTGTTGTTGCTTGAGAAGTTTAATGCTTGTCCGTAGCTTGTTGAATTTAGTTCATTAACTTGTTTAGTTTATTGATTGTCAAATTTAGTAATGAACTATATACATGTTTAAAAAAAGTGAATATTAGAATATGTACGTTTGTTTACTTATCTAAACATCCAAAATTAGTTTTATTTACTTTATGAGGTCTTATGAATCTTGATGTACTAAGCAGTTTGTTGAGTTATATTTAATTATTTAGAGATAGTTTATAAGGTCTAATTATTTTCTAAATAATCCCACCAACCTCTAGAACTTGTTGGATCACTAGCCAAGGCAAAATCCTAAGTAACATAGCACTAAGGAGATTATTTAGGCTATTTTTAAACCGTTTGAGGCTTTGAAACCAACCTGTACTTGAATTATTCCCTAATATCCGCTCTTGAGTTTATTGAAAAATTTCTTTGGACACCCCATACACATTATCGAGCGTTATGAAAAATTCTAATTTTTGACCCTTTTTCTTCTCATTTACACAATCATTCTTGAATAGAGTATTGTATAAAAGTAAAAAAAAAGAAAAGAAAAGATTGAAAAAAGATGAAAATGAAGAGATTATAAATTGAGGTATATAATTTGAACTCCCTAAAACAAATACACCTACGTTGCATACAAGAAAAGAAATAAGTTTGGAGGTAATCCAATATCAAAAAGAAGAAAAAAGAGATGTTCAATAAAGAAAAATAAAGGGAATGACGAAGAAGTTGGTGCTCATTCATAAAAGTTCTAGTATGATTTTGTGAAATGGGTAATTTTTACCTACAATTTTTCATATTTTCCCACCATTACCCAAACCTCACAATACAGGCTTTGGAAGTCCTTTTGATCTTTGATGCTATGATTTACTTACAGTAGTGGAGATTAGTGTGAAAAATAAGCCTATGGAGTTTGGTAATCACATTAAAAGTGGATCAAATAAGAGTAGTTAGCTTTATAAACCTATCTTTGATAAACTACTACTTTCACACTCACACACATAAGACCATGAAGTTAAGTGAAAGCAATATGCATGTTAACATGTAAACTTGGTATATTTTTCTAATCTTTTGAGATAAGATGTTAGAAAAATCTTTTTTGACTTTGGTAACCTAATTTATAGAGGGGTTGTTTATAATACCCAAGCCTCATACTACTCACTTGGACAATATGATTCATGCACTACATGATACTTCTATGCTAATTTGGATTAACATCTACATGGCATCGTATATAGCATTCTTAATTGTTAGGCCTCTAATGCTATCACTTGATGTTAGTGGTTGTGCATCGATGAGCATAACTCATGTTTTTTTATTTTAGTTCTTGCATTGTTTGTGGGTTTATGATTTATAAATATCCTATTAGTGTTATAATCATGTTAGGACGTTATTTATGGTCTTTTAATTCAAAAAAGAGGGCTTTTTAGTTACAAAATCGCAATAGAAATCACTAGGGACAGAAACTGTATACTTACTGGTTTTTATTTTTAAAGCTTTATATATGTATAATAATTTGATTAAAACTTATATATTTCACCATATATGTTTTTACATATGATTTTATGTGATGTATGTAAGTTTGTAGAGGTTATAAATTGAAATATGGTTTGATATTTAAAGAGACACTCAAAACTGCCATGATGGAACTTATAGTTTTTGTGTTGTGATAAGTGGGCTACTTTTGCTAAGGTAAACAGTGATTTTAGGCAATTATAAAATATTATTACATTTCTATACATGTTATCTAAGTGTGGTAAAAATTTGAGAGTGATTGGATATGGTTAGGGATGTCAAAATTATCATGCAACTAAATTTGGACAACAAGTAAATATGAAAATATGAATCTGTTCCATTTGATAACTTAGCATGTTTCAACCTAGACATGTTTCTATTGAGTGTTAGAAATTAGGTACATGCTATTAGAGTTATAATACTTCAGTTATATGATGTTTACATGTATCAAAGATGAGAAATTAACGTATTTGAGGGGCCATGTTGGGTTCTAGTTTGTAAAAGCTTGATTGTTACCTAGATAGGTTGGTGTTTAAGATCTTAGTATGATAATTTTTGCTTTCAACTTTCCAAATTGGGAATGGTGCTTGATGTTGGGTAATATTACAGGCTATATTTTACATCTAAAATTAGAGGGGAACAATAAACAAATCTAGACTAAGTCACTAACCAAGTAAAAGGTAAGTAAAGATCCATTTGCAATTACAATAGATGAACATAGTACGTCTTGAAGCATTTATACCTATTGTGTTGATGATATTTAAATTGATTAGATGACAAGTATATTATATACTTTAAAAGTTTTATAATTCTTGAAACATATTGAGAGCAAGACGACTTGCATTTCATATTGCATATACCATTCATGAGCATTTACATATATATGTATGGCATATAGGTATAGTTGAGGTTCTTGTATGCACGATATGATTTGAGAAATGATTTTTAGAAAGAAAATATTTTGGTTGTTCACTACTAGTATATCGAGGTATACAAGGCTACTTATGTAATATTTTTGGGCATTGCAAGTGTTACTTCTCGGAGGATCATAGAGGTTGATAGGGGGTGTGCCTCTGGTGGTTTCAAGATGGTGGACCACTTGACTGTGCCCTTCTTGACTCTACTAGTGGGAAGACTTCTGGAGGATTGTAGGAAAAGATAGGGGGTGGACCTCTAGTGATCCCAAGAGATGGCCTCTGGACTCAGTCAATTTGTTTATGGCCATTTAATTATTGATATTGTGTAGAGCTCTATCTGGTGCATAGTAGGTGGGCCAAAGGCCTAATAAAATGAGGTGATTTTGAATAAAAACTCTTTAATTTATGAGTACTCAAATTTGACATATTTATAGCATCATATCTTAGAGATGAATTGCATGAGATTTTATATCATACTTTTGCCATGCATGGATTTTACTTATTGAGCGTTAGCTTATGTAGTTCATGCATTGTAGGTGAGCATGGTGAGACTTGAGACCTCTAGTTTACTTGGCTGGTAGTAGAGCTCCTACAGGCTTTTAAAGATCAATTACTTGGATAACAACCTGTTGGGCTATTTTGTGGGCTGTGCTTTTGATTTTATAGTTTATTGTATTATATTAGTGACTTTATCCTGTATATCACTTTCAAAAAATCATTTGTGATAGAAATTTTGAGTTTGTGATGATTTTGATAGACCTTGTTAATATTTTAATAACTACCTATCTATGTACAATATTACATGATGTGAAAGTACTTTACTTTTATCAATATTTTTTTAAACTAACTAGAAAAAAAAGGTTATACACACATTTACGTGCATAAATTATGTTGCACAAGTTGTTTATATATATATATGTATACATATTATTGGGAGGTTATGATATTGTTATTGAGAATTCATGTTTGATGCTTGAGGACAGATAAATCTTCAAGTTTGGGGTATTTGATAAGTTGGTTTTATAATAACAATTTAAGTATTTCTTGATTAATTATTTGATTGATCTCAAGTAATTCATCTAGTTTTTATGTATGTTTTGATGCATTACAAAACAACTCTCCAAAATGCAAGTCAAGAAGGAAAATGAGGGACAAAACAAGCCAAAAATATGAAAAAAATTAGGGCATTTCGCGGCATAGTCATACCATGCCGCGACATGGCCTAAAAATGAAAAAAAAAACAAGCACAAAAGGTGTATGCTGTGGCATACTCACATGCTAGTCTAGTAGCTAGCATGTCGCAGCATGCCTTAACACAAAACGCATGCCCCAGCATGGTTTCCGCATATAACATACTTTTTCTTTTCACCTGATTTTAAGGGAATAAAGGAGATATGATGGGAGACACTTGAACTAGATTTTATGGGCTAAAAAAGTATGTCATAAAATAAAAAAAAATAAGGCTAAAAAGAGGGGAAATGATTGCTAAAAAAAGAGACAAGATGACTAAGAAATGGGTTGGTTATAACTTGCAAAAAGTGGAGAGTTTTGGTGGAGATAAAAAATGGGAGAATAACCAAGAAAAGGGGAGGACTATTTTAAGAGTTCTTTTGACTCTTGGGAAAAGAAAATAGGAGCAATCATCTTGAAAAGTTGAGGAGAAGATTTGCATTAACAAAGAAAACTATTTTTGGAGATAAGGGGAGCTTCAACCATTCCTCCCACTTTACAAATTGGTGAACAATTTCCATGCTCTTTCTAATGTATTTCTTGAAGTTGTATTCATCCATGATAAACTAAAATTTTGTTTCTAGATGATGTCGTAACCTTATTTGATCTTATGTTTTGAGTTCCAAACAATATTAGTTCAAGTTATTCATCTTATTTGTGTTATCTTGCTTAGTATTGCATATTGATTATTTGGCTATTAATTGAGATTGTTTTATGTATGAGATTTGATACTCAAGAGAGGGAAGATTATACATGATCATAAGGATAATACAACCTAGAAATCATAAAGTTGAGAAGCTTATGAAACCTTTGTAGAGTTTTATTCTTGAATTTTTATAGAGATATTGAAATTCATGTAGGAACTCATAGTTAATTCAGCAATCAAGAGAGGGAATTGATGAGTTTAGGAATTATTAACTTACATGTGTTGTTGACTTGAATTGGTATGTTTTGGAAGAAAGAACATAGGTGATAATAAGGTGAGTCATTCCTCTAGAATTTCTTGCTCATAAAGTGTTTGTTGTATTGCTTCTAAGAACTCTACTCTTGCCTTTGAATTCTTTATCTTACTCTACTTTATCTATCGATCAGCACTCAATTTTCTAGATAAAATTCAGACTATTTAAACTATAATCTTGATGCAATTTTTGATTACAATCCTTGTGGATATAATACTCAATTCACCATTGTATTAAAACTTGACATTGTGCACTTGCGGTTTGCATAATATTCATGAACACCAGCCAACCAATCAAAAAAGTATCCATGAGGTATTTTCGAAAACATGCCCTTTATTAAAGGTAGACAAGTTTATTATCCTGATTGATTTTCTTATCTTGGACATTGAGAAAGATGTTGATGTGCACCTTATTTTAAGTAGACTTTTCCTGACTACCGTTAGAGCCTTGATTGATGTGTAACTAGAAAATTTGATACTTTGAGTAGGGGATGAACAAGCAACCTTCAATGTTTTAAAAGCCATCTGGTGGATGAAAATATGTCCTATAGAATTTAGGCACTTGACCCATTAGCAATTGGCCTTTTGCAACAAAGTAGAATCAGAAGTGTTTATTTGTGACTTCAAGTTTAAGAATGAATTAAAAGTATACTTGGCAAATTCAAAAAGATGAGAGATGGGGGATTAAAGCTTGGCGTCAGCCCTTGCACGTTTTGATGCCAATTTACAAGAAGCATTTTTAAGTGAAATCAAATTTTTTGGGTAAGCCAGGACTAAAGTTAAGATCAATCATGTAAAGTGAGGCCCATGTGGAGAAAATAAAAATTTAAGCATGTTTAGCTTTCATTTATTTAGTTATTGCTTTGTTTTTATTTTTCTTTCACTTGATTCTCTTTTATTTGCCCTCTTCTTAGTGTAGATTATTGTCTCCCTGGTGGTGTATGGGCTTTTCATGTACTCCGAAGCATGCATGCTGATTGATGCACATCAACTTGGAAGGGAGTATTTCTTTTTCCCCTTATGCTCTTTTTTGCTCTCAACATTAAGGATAATTGTAACACCCCTTGACTTAATTGTAGAACCTAAACAAGTTGATATAGTTAAGTCAAGAAATGTTAATTTTTCATCAATATTAAAGTTATGGTTTTAATAAAAATTCTCATTTTTAGCTATAAGAGAAAGAACTTTAATCATTTTAAACACACCATATACATATATCAAAACTGAATACATCTGTTTACAAAACCATAATAGAACGGCTTATTTCAAAACAAAATAGAGTTTTCAAAATAAACTACAAAATAGTTCGAAGCATGACATATGAACAAATCTCTGTCCGCCCGCTCTAGATACTTAGTCAACCTCTAAACCTGTATATTTCCACCTGCATCACATGAATCTAATGAGCTAAAAGCTCAGTAAGATGAAACTAACGCAATAACAAATAACATATATACACAACTTATAAATCATAAAATGCATTATTCTATTTAATAACTTTAATTCATAAATCATTCTTTAGGGCCCTTGAAGTGTGGTACCTAACTAATAGCGATAGACCGTGGTTTTTGGAACCTGTTCATAATGATTGGCCAATAAGAGAACTAATACGGGGTTTCCATACTTGGTCTTTCAACCTTAGGTATTAGCCGTATTCTATCTCATTAATTGTGGATTTTCTATACCAGTTTTTCAACCTCAAATATTTGCCATCATTTGTTGGGTCCGTCGGTCCCTCTCTCACTTGTCTACCCGACCATTAATCAAGTACCATACTTTCTTTTCAAAAACCTCATTATATTTTTAATAGTATCATGCTTCATAAACCATAAATGCATCAAACATTACATCATTTGACAAACAATAACAATCACATTAAAACATGAACAAACATTATATGATTCTTGTGATACAGCAAATGAAAGCTTCAACTTACCTCAAGTTCACTTTGTGGCAAGTGAAAAAACCAATCTCTTTGGAAGATATGATGTGTTAAAGGCCTAACATAATCAAATCATGTACCATTTAATATCCTTTTTATAAATCATGTAGTGTATTCTAGTTAAAGTTCATATACACTTTTCAATCTTTTATAAATAATTCCATATCAATTACATAACATTAAAAACAATACATACTCCATATTTTACTACTAATTCAAGACATTAAACATTAGGGCAGCCATTAAATAATTAATAATTCAAACATAATTATTAGGGCAGTCCCTAAAACATGCACATAATCTAAATTAACATGACATAAATTCGGTTCTAACTTAAATTGATTGTACCCTTCAATTAAGCAATGTAATTGCTATTGTTTTCAATCATTCAAAGGAACTTCCAAACACAATATAAGCATTACAAGATTAATAGAAATAAGTAAATTAAGCATATCTAACAAGACTATCAATTTTGTTAAAAACTAGCTTAACTAGCTTGGTTTTGGCTTCAAGTGTAACTTACTTAAGTTTTCAATCAAACAAAAATATACTAAAAGATGTAACCATCCAAGATACTACAAATTCATGATAAGAAACATTGAAAAATAATATACCTTGATTAAGTTGGAATTAAGCTTCAAAATCAATGGTTTCAAGCTTAAAAATGGTGGAACTTAGGAGAATAAGGCCTGGTCATTTTTTAGGTGCTTCCACAAGAAATATGAATGAAAATGATTTCTTTGACCTTTCAAAGAGAGGTAAGTGGAGGGTGATGATTGGTTGCATCATGCTTGGTGTCTTCTCATGCCAAAAGCCACGTTCATGGGCTAAGAAGATGACAAAAATTGATGCTTTGGTATTATAATCAAGTGCAATGCGCTTTAAAATGATTTCATGCAACCTAGTCAGCCAACCAATTAAATTGCATCATTTTGCATACTTTTAGTTCTTAGCCAAATGTAACATATTTAAAGCAAATATTTAGGCAAATAATGACTTTAGAATGTAACAAGTATGGAGCAATATGAATAATTCATTTTATGGCCATTAAACACATCAATCTTCCTTAATCGAGATACTGAGCTTTTCACTGCAAAAAGACACTTAAGGAATATGTTAAATCAAAAAACAAAAATTTGATCTCATATTTCATGTACTGATGCATGTTAAAGCATAACTAGAGCATATAATAACAATTATTCAAGTTCGTGCAATCATGCTATTTGTATGCCATAATTTAATAATACACATTGATTAGATGCATATTCATGCAAGATGCTTATTATTGGCTATGTAGGAGAGAATTGGGCATTACAATCCTTCATTTTTATAAAAATTTCATCCTCGAAATTTGATGTACCAAATAATTCTAGATACTAGCTCTGCATTTCTTCTTCTCTTTTCCACGTGGCCTCTTTTATAGAATAATTCCTCCACAATACTTTAACAAGTCGAATCTTTTTTGTTCTCAACTCTTTTTCCTTCTGATCCAAAATTTGCACTGGTTTCTCTTCATAAGCTAAATAAAGTGTCAATTCCAACGGTTCATAACTTAACACATGAGAAGGGTTTGAAATGTACTTTCTCAATATAGACACATGAAAAACATTGTGAACACTAGATAATGATGGAGGTAAGGCCACTTTATAAGCTTTATCACCAACTCTTTCGAGAATCTTGAATGGGCCGACATACCTTGGGTTGAGTTTTCTTTTCTTTTTAAATCTCATAATACCTTTCATGGGAGCTACTTTTAAGAACACTTGATCCCCAATGGCAAACTCTAGATCTTTTCTCTATTTATCTACATAACTTTTCTGTCTACTCTGCACAATCTTCATTCTCTCTCATATCTTCTCCACTACCTCAGCGGTATGTTGAACTATTTCTGGACCAAATAGGCTTCTTTCTCTAACTTCATCCCAATGAACTGGAGATCTACATTTCCTTCCATATAATGCTTCATAAGGCATCATTCCAATTGTTGATTGGTAGCTATTATTATAAGTAAACTCCACTAATGGAAGCTTTGCATTCCACCTCTCTGGAAAATCTAGCACACAAGCTCTTAACATATCCTCTAATATCTTAATAACCCTCTCTGATTGCCCATCACTTTATGGATGAAATGTTGTACTGAATGCAAGTTTCGTTCCCATGGCACTGTGTAAGCTATTCCAAAATATAGATGTAAACTTAGGATCTCTGTCAGATACTATTAAAACTGACACCCCATGTAACCTGATTATCTCTTTAATATATTATTGAGCATACTGGTCCATATTGTACGTGGATTTCACTGGAAGAAAATGGGCTAATTTAGTTAATCTATCAACAATCACCTATATGGAATTATACCCCTTTTGTATTCTAGATAATCCTAGCACAAAGTCCATTGTAAAGTGCTCCTATTTCCACTCTAGAATCAACAAAGTCTTCAACAACTCTGATGGTCTTTGATGTACAATCTTAACTTGTTGACAAGTTAGACATTCAGCCACAAATTTTGCTATATCTCTCTTCATTTTAGGCCACCAATGATGTTGTTGTAAGTCTTTATACATTTTTGTGCTACTTGGTTGTATTGAGTAAGGAGTAGTATGAGCTTCTTCTAAAATATCTCCTTTCATGGCCTTGTCAAACAACACACACAATCTCCCTTTATATCGAATAATTCTATCATCAGTAACAGAGAAGTTTGGCCTCTTTCCAGCCTCAATATTTTTTTCAATCTACCCAAATGCATATCCACCTTTTGACCTTCTTTGATTCTATCTTGAAGTGCAGGTCTCAACACTAAAACTAACAATGAACACTTTTTCCCTTTAGGTACAATTTCAAGCTCTAATCTCTACAAATCTAGTAATATTGACTTTTGTATAACAAAAAGAAAAGACGTGGATTTTTTGCTCAATGCATCTGCAACCACATTCGCTTTACCATGATGATAGTTAATCACACAATCATAATCCTTCACAAGTTCTAACCATCTTCTTTGTCTCATATTCAGCTCTTTTTGAGTAAAGAAGTACTTCAAACTCTTATGATCTGTGTATATCTCACACTTCTCACCATATAAATAATGTCTCCAAATCTTCAAGGAAAAAACCACAACAGCAAGTTCCAAATCATGGGTTAGATAATTCTTTTCATATTCCTTCAATTGCCTCGAAGCATAGGTAATAACCTTCCCATTTTGCATCATAACAGCACCCAAACCATTTTTTGAAGCGTCGCTATACACCATGAATCCATCAATTCTAGTTGGAATGGTAAGAATAGGAGCTGTAGTTAATTTATGTTTCAGTTCTTGAAAACTTCTTTCACAAGTATCGGTCCATAAGAACTTCACATTCTTTCTTGTCAACATTATTATTGGAGTTGCTATCTTTGAAAACCCCTAAACAAATCATCGATAGTACCCTACTAATCCCAAGAAACTCCTTACTTCTGATACATTTATTGGTGTTGGCCACTTAATGATAGCTTCTACCTTGCCCGAATCAACAGAAATACCATCCTTGGATACTACATGACCTAGGAATACCACTTGTTCAAGTCAAAACTCACACTTCTTGAATTAACCATACAACTGTTTTTCTTTAAGAGCTTGCAGCACTATCTTCAAATGTTCTTTGTGCTCTTCTTTATCCCGTAAATAAATTAGGATATCATCAATAAACACAATTATAAATTTATCAAGATATTGCTAGAACACCCTATTCATTAGATCCATAAAAGCTGCAGGGGTATTGGTTAAACCAAAAGGCATCATTAGAAATTCATAATGTGCATACCTTATTCAGAATGCAGTCTTTGGTATGTCTTCTTTCTTGATCTTCAATTGATGATACCCAGAGCGCAAATCAATTTTAGAAAATACAGATGCTCCCTGCAATTAATCAAACAAATCATCTATTCTTGGAAGTGGATACTTATTCTTGACTGTTATTTTATTAAACTCTCTATAATCAATGAACAACCGCAATGTACCATCTTTCTTTTTCACGAACAACATAGGTGCTCCCAAAGGAGAATAATAAGGGTGAATAAAACCCTTATCAAACAATTCTCGCAATTGAACTTTTAATTCTTTCAATTCTATTTGTGCCATTCAGTATGATACTTTAGAAATAGGAGTAGTTCCTGGCATAACATCAATCACAAATTCAATCTCTCGATTCGGTGGTAGTCTCGGTAAATCATCTAAAAATACCTCAATAAATTCTTGAACCACATCTACATTTTCTAGCTTTAATTGTGCTTCAACTGAGGTGTCCAGAACACTTGCCAAATATCCAACACAACCTTTATTCAACATCTTTTGAGCTTTCAAAGCAGATATAATTGGTAAGGACCGTGAGAATAAGGTACCACTAAACACAAACTGTTCTTCTCCTAGTGGCTGAAAAATCACAATCTTCTTGTTACAATCAATTGTTGCATGATATTTCGTAAGCCAATCCATACCCAGCATAACCTCAAAATTTAGCATCGATAAAACAACGAGATCTACATAGAGAGTCCTTTCACTAATCTGAATGGAACAAGCCCTTAACATTTGGTTGGAATCCATTTCTGCCTCGAATGGAACAATCACACTGTACCTTACTTTTAATAAATCTTGTGTAATGCACAATTTTTCACAAATGCACGTGATGCAAATGAATGTGTAGATCCAGAATCTATTAATGCATGCCTTCTTCTGTCTACAGGAACGACTAAACCTCCGCTCTGATACCACAAACTGTAACGCCCCTTAACTTAACTGCAGAGCTTAAACAAGCTGATACAGTTAAATCAAGAAATGTTAATTTTTCATCAATATTAGAGTTATGGTTTTAATAAAAATTCTCTTTTTTAGCTATAAGAGAATGAACTTGAATCATTTTAAATGCACATATACATATATCAAAATTGAGTACATCTATTTACAAAACTATAACAGAGCGGCTTATTTTAAAACAAAAAAGAGTTTTCAAAATAAACTACAAAATAGTTCGAAGCATGGCATATGAAAAAATCTCTGTCTGGCTGCTCTAGAGACTCAGTCAACCTCTAAACCTATACATTTCCACCTGCATCACATGAATCTAATGAGCTAAAGGCTCAGTAAGATGAAATTGATGCAATAATAAATAACATATATGCACATCTCATAAATCATTAAATGAATTATTCTATTTAATAACTTTCATTCATAAATCATTCTTTAGGGCTCTTGAAGTGTGGTACCTAACTAATAGCGATAGATCGTAGTTTTTGAAATCCGTTCAAAATGATTGGCCAACAAGAGAACCAATACGGGGTTTCCATATTTGGTCTTTCAACCTAAGGTATTAGCTATATTCTATCTCATTCCTTGTGCCTTTCCTATACCAGTTTTTCAATCTCAAGTATTTGTCATCATTTGTTGGGTCCGCCGGTCCCTCTCGCGTCCCTTGTCTGTATGATACCCAAGCCTTTCACTACTCACATGGTCAAATATAATTCATGCATTACAAGTTAATTGCGTGTTATTTGCATTTATATTGACATCATATAATTTATTTTATTTTATACGACGTTCTTAATCATTAAACTTAATTTTGAAGCTTTCGCACGGTATTGATTTTAGAATCCCCTAACCTAAATGGTCAATTATACATTGGGATAAGAATAAAATTAGGTATCAATATGATGAATATTACTAGGTTACACGTTATAATTTTTAGAAGTATTAAAAGTGTCTCTAGTAAGTTTATATGGTTTAATTTGATTTGATCAAATTATTTCAATAGTATATATTTGTAAATTAACATACTTGAGATATTGGATATGATATAATATCATTTTAAGTGTCATATTACAAGGTCCATATGTGCATATGATTTAAGAAATGCAAACATGACAAGCATTTAAGAATCGGATGCCAATCGATTTAGAGATCAAATGAACGGTTAACAAATTAGGGTAGAATTTATTATCCGATCATACGAAAATTGAAATAGGTTGTAAATATATAAATCAATAATGAGAAACACTAGATTACAACTGTATAAGATGTGTGTAACATTAGATTTGAACCACCACTTGACACATCAAGCCTTGCCACCTCAAGCTTTGTCATATCAAGCTACCACCTCAACCTTTCTTTATTTCTATCCTTGAACCACGACCCAAAACTATTTTCTGGGATATTTCACCTCCAAAACCTCCATATAAAATTTTATAAGTTTCTCCCAAGTGAGTTCCAAGTGAAGGAAGCAAAGGGAAGTAAGGAGGGGAAAATAGAGACTTAAAATTCTGCATAGGTGAGCTTAACCTATGTTTTGATTTTAATTCTTAAATTATTTGAGGTTTTATGATTTTTAAAGATTCTATTATTGTTTATAATCATATTAGAATATTATCTATGGTCTTATAATTCACAAAAGAAGGATTTTTAGTTGCAAAATTCCAAAAGAAATCACTAGGGACAGAAACTGTATACTTGTTAATTTATGTTTTTAAAGCTTTATACATGTATAATAACTTGATTAAAACCTACATATTTCACCATATATGTGTTTATATATGATTTTAGGTGATGTATGTAAATTTGGAGAGGTTGGTTATGTATGTAAGTTTGGAGAGGTTATAAATTGAAATATGGTTTGATTTTTAAATAGTGACCCAAAACTGTCATGATAGAATTTACAGTTTCCGTGCAGTAATAATTGGGCTGGTTTTGCTGATGTAAATCAGTGATTTTAGGACATTATAAGATATGGTTACATTTATCTACATGTTATCTAATTGTGGTAAATATTTGGGAGTGATCGGATATGCTTAAGGATGTCAAAGTTAGCATGCCACTAAATTGGACAGCAGGAAAATGTGAAAATATGAATCTGTCCCATTTGATCACTTAGCATGTTTCAACCTAGACATGTTGCTATTGAATGTTAACAATTAGGTACATACTATTAGAGTTATAATACTTCAATTACATGATGTTTCCATGTATTTAAGATGAGAGATTGAGGTATTTGAGGGACTATATTGGGTTCTAGTTTGTGAAAGCTTAATTGTTAGCTAAATAGCTTGGTGTTTAAGGTCTTAGTATGAGATTTTGTGCTTTCAACTTGCCAAATTGGGAATGGTGCTTGATGTTGCATAGTATTACAGACTATTTTACATCTAAGATTGGAGAGGAATACTAAACAAATTTAGACTAAGCCACCAACCAAGTGAAAGGTAAGTAAAGATTCATTTGCAACTACAATGTATAGACATAGTAGATATGTGAATTATATGTAATATCATAAATCATATGTGCATAGTAGAGGGCACTCCATTGAGCATACATACATGGGCATTGTCATTGGCACGTGCATGCATCATATATGAGCATTGTCATAAATCTTGCATTGCACGACATGATTGTGAGAAAGAAAAATGTTTTGCTTACCACTAATAGTGCACCGAAGCATGCATGAATTTACATAGTTTTATGCATGGATTTGCAGGCTCGCATGCATGGATTTGCATGCATATGAGTATGCATGGATTTTCATATTTATATGATTATTGGCCATTAGATTATGGGATAGTAGCATTGGTTAGGGGCCTAAGAAAAAAATGACTTTGAGAGAAATATTTTGATGCATAAAATTGCATTGTGGGCATAGCATTTTGAGATGCATGACTTGATATTGTGGATTATTCTTTGATATGCATAATCTTTACTTGTTAAGTGTTAGCTCATATAGTTCATGTATTGTAGGTGAGTATGACAACACTTGAAGCATCTTTTATTGGCTGGACAGCTGTTGGAGCTCCTACAGGTGTCTGAGGGAGTATGTACATGGATGACGACCTGTTGGGCTATTTTGTTAGCTTGTTATATTTTGAGTCTGTTGTATTATATTTTTAGACTGGTACTATAATTTTTTTTTAAAACTTTACTATAAATAAGTTTGTAAATATTTTGGTCATTGTGGTTGTTGTGCTTTTATATAAATATTGATCCTGCTATATACATGACATTTGTGAGAAAGTATTTTAAACAGGGTTGTGCATGTAACAAGTGATTTATTTTTTCTTAAAGTGTTACAAAAAAATATATTCTATGCATGCACACAGGTTCTATCATGTAAAATTATATTATATATATAGTTGTGTAGTAATGGGGTGTTATACTCTACCCAACCATCAATCAAGTACCATACTTCCTTTTCAAAAACCTCATTATATTCTTAATAGTGTCATGCTTCATAAACCATAAATGCATCAAATATTACATCATTTGACAAACAATAACAATCACATTAAAACATGAACAAACATTATATGATTCTTGTGATACAACAAATGAAAGGTTCAACTTACCTCAAGTCCACTTTGTGGCAAGTGAAAAGAACAATCTCTTTGGAAGATAGGATGTGTTAAAGGCCTAACATAATCAAATCATGTACCATTTAATATCTTTTTTATAAATCATGTAGTCTATTTTAGTTAAAGTTCATATACAATTTTCAATCTTTTGTAAATAATTCCATATCAATTACATAACATTAAAAACAATGCATACTCCATATTTTACTACTAATACTAATTCAAGACATTAAACATTAGGGCAGCCATTAAGTAACTAATAATTCAAACATAATTATTAGGGCAGCCCCTAAAATATGCACATAATCCAAATTAACATGACGTAAATTCGGTTCTAACTTAAATTGATTGTACCCTTCAATTAAGCAAAGTAATTGCTATTATTTTCAATCATTCAAAGGAACTTCCAAACACAATATAAATATTACAAGATTAATAGAAATAAGTAAATTAAGCATATTTCACAAGACTATCAATTTTGCTAAAAACTAGCTTAACTAGCTTGGTTTTGGCTTCAAGTATAACTTACTTAATTTTCAATCATACAAAATAATACAAAAAACATGTAACCATCCAAGATATTACAAATTCGTCATAAGAAACATTGAAAAAGAATATACCTTAATTAAGTTGGAATTAAGTTTCAAAATCAATAGTTTTCAAGCTTAAAAAGGGTGGAACTTGTTCTAATTTGTGTCCTATGTATTCCTATGGATTGAATTCAATTTTTGTGAGTATGAGAATATAGAAATTTGGGAGAAACCTTGGAGAATAAGGGTTGGTCATTTTTGAGGTGCTTCCACAAGAAATATTGATGAAAATGATTTCTTTGACCTTTCAAAGAGATGTAAGTAGAGGGTGATGATTGGTTGCACCATGCTTGGTGTTTTCTCATGCCAAAAGCCATGTTCATGGGTTAAGGAGATGACAAAAATTGATGCTTTGGTGTTATAATCAAGTGCAATGTGGTTTAAAATGATTTCATGCAATCTAGTCAACCAACCAATCAAATTGCACCATTTTGCATACTTTTAGTTCTTAGCCAAATGTAACATATTTAAAGAAAATATTCAGGCAAATAATGACTTTAGAATGTAACAAGTATGGAGCAATATGAATAATTTATTTCATGGCCATTGAACACATCAATCTTCCTTAACTGAGATACCGAGCTTTTCACTGCAAAAAAACACTTAATGAATATGTTAAATTAAGAAACAAAAGTTTGATCTCATATTTCATGTACTAATGCATGTTAAAGCATAACTAGAGCATATAATAATAACAATTATTCAAGTTCGTGTAATCATGCGATTTGTATGCCATAATTCAATAATACACATTGATTAGATGCATATTCATGTAAGATGCTTATTATTGGCTATGTAGGAGAGAATTGGACATTATAATAATGAGCTAATTTTTTTTTTATTGATGAATTATATGTGAATTAGATGTTTTGTGTGATGAAAGTCTAAGAGAAAGTATGTTTTTGTTGACACACTAGAGTAAGTTCATGTTTGAGACTAAATGGATTATTTTGATGATTGATAGCCTATGATGAACCTTAATTAATATTGTATAGAGTCTAGAAAAGAAAGATTGCTAGTCTTGTAATATGGCGATTCTTTTATGTAGTTAGTCTTTGTCATGAATGATGAATTTTCATTGAGCATGTTATGTAAAAATCTTGTGAATTGCGTGTACTATTTGTTGGAGTTAGCTTCCAATTAGTCTTTTTGGTCAATATAAGGTGTTCTATAACTCGCTTGATTACTCTTTAAGGAGAAATCCTAGATAACTAGCAAAGTTTGAAATGATTTAGACCATTTTTGACTTATTTGTGCTTTTCAAGCCTACTGTGATAACATTATTATCACCAACTACCCCTTTTGAAAATAATGGCTTATGCAATGAATATGAATGATGACAATTCGACTTCATTTCTTGTAGCTCACTATACCTACCCTTTGTAGCTTAAAAAACTATCATTTATCCCTAAGAGAGCTTAATGTGTGAAATCTTGTGCACAAATTTATGTAGAGATAATGTGGACATATTTTGGGCATGCAAATGAATGTAATTAGGTGTATAAGCATGAAATGAGTTCAAAAAAGTTATTCAACTGATGGACATAAAAAGAAACAAAAACAAGTTTGAGGGTTGTGAAAGAAAAAGATCTTGAAATGATGCTTTGGGATATATGAAGAAAAAGGAAGACAAGAAAAGCATAAATCCCAAATGTAAAATGAAAACAAATGGAGAAGAGAAAAGAACTTAGGGGAGTGAAATTTTATGTGCAACACATTATGCTCTCTTGCTTTACTTTATCCTTATTATGCTCTCTTGCTTTACTTTATCCTTACTTTTTCTTTGTACCCAATTCCTAGGCCTTATGTTACAAGTTTATTAAAGTCTTGATGATCTAAGTTTGTGAGTGTCTATAAAAGTAAAGAAGGTGTATGAAAAGCAAGCCTATGGAACACCTAAAACGTCTTTGCTTAGATCAAAAAAATAATTAATTGTGTAAGTCATACCGAAAACATATACATGAAGCTTGAGTTTAACATACCACACACACACGTTCAAGAATCGTGATAAGATTGGTGAAGCACAAGTTTTGTAGTGTTAGTTGATTAGCTTTAGTATAAACCTTTAAGACTTATGTGCCATATAAATTGTTGAGGTACTATGTTGGTTGATCAAGTTGAGTTATTCATGATCAATTATGAGATTATGTATAGCTTGATTCACAATTTTGCTTGAGGACGAGCAAAAGATAAGTTTGGGAATAATTGATAAGCTCATAAATTGACATATTTATGACACTTTCAAAAGCAAAAATTTGGATGTTCTATTTCCTAATTGATGGAATTGGGCTTTATCGTGTGATAATTGATGTGTAGGTGCAAGAGTTGAAGCAATGGAGTGGAAAGATGAAAAATTATCTAAGTACTAAAGAAAGTGAGACTCATACTATGGCCCCGGAGACATCTTTTTGCGGTGCCAAGTGTATAAAAGGGTCATTGCTTCAGCCCTTTTTCGCGCAGTGGCCCAAGAAAATCGTGTTGCGGTGTAAGATGATAAATCAAGATCACACATAACTTTGGGAATCAGGAGTTGTGGTACCACAAAGGAAAATTGTGTAATAAGTCCAGAAAACTTGGTGCCACGGCTCCCAGCTTTCGTGCCATGGCATCATACAAAAAAAGAATTTCACACAATGGCCTTGGAGAGGTTGCACTGTGGCACCACTACAAAAACTCATACCATAGCCAAGCTTGGAGTTTAGTGCCGCGGTGCCATGTTGCATAACATCAAAATATTCTCCAATGGATTTTTATTGACAAGTGGCAAGAAAAAGGCTCATTTTGGCATATTTCTTGTTGTACACACATTTGATTCAATTCATACATCACAACCTATGGTAAATTTCATTAGATATACAATATGCACAAACACATATGACAAAGATCATAAACTATTACACACACTTTACATAAAAATTCTCACACACAAATCCTCTCCACATAAACACACCATTCATATTTTTACAAATATACTCTATCAAAACACACATAGACCATTTCAAGGATCTTGGGATTTGAAGCCAAGAGAAGGAGAAGCTTACATTGGGCATTGAAGATTCAAGAGAAGAAGTGAAAACTGTTTTGTAGGTTGTAAATTTCTTCTTTTAGTTTCTTCTTAAATTTGTTTAGTTTTGAGAAATTTTGTAAGAACTATGGTGTTGATAGACATGTAGTGCTTGCTTGATTTCAACATGAGCTAAACCATCTTTTGTCAAGGCTTGGAAAGTCATTTTTATGAATTTATGAGTGTGGATGATGTTTGATTTATGTTGAACATACATTATGTTCTTAATGTTTTTTGAAGTTGGACCAACTTTGAAATAATATTTGTTGTTGTGATCGAGACCGAGATGTAGTGTTGCAATAAGTGTTAGTGTAATGTATGCCGTGGACTAGGTCGCTATAGGGATATAGGATTTAGTACACAGTTTCATAGAGTGAAAGTGAACGCTAGAGTAATTCACAAAGCTCAATGCATCATTAGTAGGTTAAACCCATTATATGGTATAGCCTATTACCTTCAAGTGGTAGAGTTGATATATATTGGGAGAGAATATTAACTACTATCCGAAGTGTTGTTATCACACAACCAAACACTAATCTTAATCACAAACTTGTGAAATTCATAATGAAGTAGAATGGTGATCCATGGCCTTAACTCTTCTCTATCTTGAATTATATCCCCTGCACACCTTGATTTTGATTTTTACTTGGTTAATTATTTGTTTTAAGTTTTCAATCAACCAAGTTGGATAGTCATACAATACTTGCACACACACTCCTCTGGAAAATGATATATGTGTGTTGAAGCACTTTATCACTTGTTGACTAGTACACTTGCTAGTCCGTATTACACACAAAGCACATGCACACCAACATCCAATTAGAATACGCTTCTCTTATATCCCCAATTACACTTTTACAAAAACTTATTGTATTATCAGGGTGATTCTTGCAAACTTTCATATAATTATTCATTGTGAGGAACTATTTTTTGTAGGATCAACAACATAAGTTTGATTACAATACTTACATTTTGTTGTAGGCTTCCCATTCTTGTCTATGTAATGAGTGAAGTGATCCCAATCCCAAGCTCTTCTTGAATAAATGCTCTATTTATTTTGTTTCAATTATATGTTCAAATTGAGTTGGCATTAGATCAGGACTTGAAGTTGAAATAGGAAGTAGATGTGAAGTCCTCGAACATGTTGTGTCACCTTGTCCTTGTTCACTTTTCCATGTCTGAAAATGAATAAAGAATAATAAAGTTACACAATAACATCTGAGAAAATCTCAAGAAATAAAAGTACCCTACTACTTATTTAAAATGTAAATAGATAGATAATTCCAAGTAACCAAATTAACATATAACACTATATATAACATTCAAAAGACCATGACACCACTTGCCTCTTAAATCACATAAAAGCATTCATTTAAGTGTTTGAAAACCAGAACAACAACATAGCCTGGAGAAAGTGCCAATACAAGAAAAGGCATGTTGAACAATATTACTTCTTGGGAGTTCAATATTATAAACCATCAAGTTTATTTTTTATGCAAGGAGAAGTTCATAGATTGGAAAAGCTAAGAAGGATTTATGCAAAATTGGAAATGAAAGAAACTTAATAGGGGCATAAAATATTTATTAACATGAAAAAACTGCCCACCTTTAATAGTTTGTAACACCATTATAGCAATGGATAAGCTACCTACAGTCTGAGTTCTATTAAAATGAATGGGAAAGCCGAGAATCCACATTTTGTACGCAACTATGGGACAAACCTCAGATCCGTAAACATTCAAGCAAGTACTGAATTTTTAGTCCATCTTGTTTACACAAAATTTTGTGCAATTATTACTGCAGTTTAATTATTTGAATGCAGTGGATGCACAAAACCGCAAAAAAATGTCATTTCCATAAATGTCCTAGAAATATAAAGCCAATAAATGTATTATTTAAGGCTTTTTCAAGTGCAGTTCTTCAAAAGGTCATCTTCCAAGCAATCGATTAAACTTACAATTGAGAAAAATAACAAAAGATATTCATAGGATCGACATAAATTCTCTTCACAATAATAATATCTCAAGTCTCAACCCCTCAACACATGAAATTGAACTTATTCAAGTAGCAAAATATTTACAAACAAGGTTAAATTCATCAAAGCTTTTCAAATTCAGTTATCTGAAAAAAAAAAAGGGAAGGAAAATAAAAGAAACACTCTAATAATTATTAGTCAACACATTTCCTAACATCACAAATAAATTAGAAAATAATGAATAAAAATAAAAGAAATGAAGCATTATACAATTGGGTGGCTAAGGTTTTCTAATATAGAGATTTTTAGGAATACCTATTGAATCATTAACAAAATAGGTGGAGACAGCCCATGAGTAGGGTGATAGATAGTTCAAAGTTGACCGAAGTGCAATAGCAGACGGGAAGTACAACTTGCCCATAGAATTGGAAGCCATTGGGTAGGTAGGTGGCTCGAGCTCGACTATCATGACGAAGGGAGACAATGGTGGTAGCTGGTGAGTTGAGCAAAGATTGAGGTCTTGGTAGAAGATTAAAGGGAGATAGACCAGACGATGGTGGTGGTGTTGATTGTGAGAGATGACTGAGAGATGAGAGAGAATGAAGGTTTGATCTTGGTAGCTTATTGGCTTTGAGTTTGGTCAAGATTCACTAGAAAAAGTCAAAACTCAAAAACAAAATTCTAATTAAAAAATTAATTTTTGATTTGGTTCATTTAACTAAAATCTAAATTAAAAGTTAAAATTTTAGAACATTTAAAACCAAAAAATAAATAAAAATTATTGATTCAATTATGGTTTAAATTTAATTTTCAAATTTAGTTTGGTTTGGTCAGTTAAACGAACTAAGAGCACCCCTACTCCTTGTCTTTGAGTATAACTCTTGGCAATTTCTCGTACCTTATGGCTCACCACCTCTCCATCTACTCCAAACATCCATTTGTAAACCTATTTGCAGCCAATGGATACAATAACTTGTGATGGGTCCACCAAGATCCATACCTTATTGGAGTATATGGAGTCCATCTCGAATTGCATGGTCTCTTGAAATCTTGCCAAGTCGATGTCAAACATTACTTCTCCATAATTTCTTGGATGACTATCAAGAGAATGCTCCTCCATGGTGTTCTCTAACAAGAAACCATACCTCTCAAGTTATATTAAAGTCTTTTTAGGTCTCTTAGGAGGCTATGTGATTGAAATGTTAGTTGTGGGTGGTTCAGACACTACTGCCTCTTGTTGTAGGTCTTGAATTTCTTTAAGTTCTACAACATTGCCTTTTCTATCTAGTAGAAACTCATTCTCATAGAATGTGGCATTACTTGAAATGAACACCTTTTGTTCTGAAGGCTCGTAGAAATAGTATCCAACACATTTGGATACTCTACAACTTAAATAAGGTGGACCTAGTGTCCAACTTATCACCCACTAGTTGCTTCACATAAGTAGGGCAACCCCATACCCTAAGGTATTTACAAGACATGGTCTTGCCACACTGCATCTCATATGGTGTTTTGGGCATCGACTTTGAAGGCACTCTATTTCATAGATATGCTGCCAATTCTAGAGCATCCTTAGAGTGTACGATGAATCCTAGTAAAGCTCATCATGGATCGGACCATGTTCAAAAAGGTTTAGTTTCTATGCTCAACTACCCCGTTCAATTATGGACTAGCAGGTAAAGTTTACTGCAAGAGAATCCTATTCTCTCTTAGATGATCAAGAAACTCCAAGCCTAACTACTTGCCTTCTCTATCAAATTGATGAGAATTAATAATTCGCCCTGTTTGTTTTTCCACTTCATGCCTAAAGCCTTTGAACATTTCAAAGGCTTCGCATTTGTATCTTAAAAGATTAACATACACATACATAGAGAAATCATAAGTAAAGGTAATGAAGTGGTAGTAGTTTCCTCGAGCATTAACACTTAGTGGCCTGCATACATCCCTATGGATCAAATCCAAAGTACTTGTAGCACGCTCCACTTGACTTGGTCATCTTTCCCTTTAAGGCAAGATTAACATGTTAGCATTTCTTACTCATCTGAAAGGTCAAGAAATTGTGTCATCTTGAGAATTCCTTTCTTAGATATATGACCTAATCATGCATGCCACAAGTATGTGGAACTATGATTGTCTAATTAATATTTATTTTATTGAATATGTAGAATGGTGTTTTGTGGCAGGATAGCGTATGGATCATTTGTAGATGTACCAACATAAATTAGAAAACTATATAACATTTTCATCATTTTGATTCTTAAATCAAAACCTCTCTGTCCACCACAAAAATCATTCTTGACAATGTTTGGTACTAAAGACAAATAATTAAATCTGCCCTAACTCTATCTAGAGCTAAGTGGACCATCCCTATGGCCAATAAACAATGCTTCTTTACCTCTAACTTAAGGGTCGTCATTCTTCTTTGCCTCTTTCTTTTTGTCATTCTTTGCAACTCTTTGAAGATATGAGATTATATCTAGTAACCTATACCCAAGAAGAATTATAAACCCAGAAGGTTGACTTCAATAAAATATAAGTTTGAATGAGAACCCTTTCTAATTCAAAGTTTGAATTAGAACCCTTTCTTATTCATTTAAGCAAGTCAATACTTGCATTTTCTTTTTCTTTGTCCCGCATGCCATAATGGTGACATGAACCTATCTTATCCAGATTATTCCCTAGCTTTGCAAAAATTAATTTTGATTCTGTTGAGAACTCTTTCTCATTTCTTCTTATAGACCTTGTGTCCTAGAGTAGGTAACCAATAATAAAAAATGGCTTTAATAGCTAGAGTCTCCTATAATGTTTATAGGAGGTTTTTCTTCAGCAATTGTTGAAAGTTCTCTACAAGTCTTTATAGAATGTGCAGTTAGAGGTGCTTCCATAATTTTTGTGGGGGTTGTTTCTATAACTATTATAGAAACACTCATTTTTACATTTATAAACCTCTGAAATTTGAGGACCATTCTCAAACTTCAAGAGCAATTCGGACAGATTTGAACTGGTGGTGTTTATTATTGTCCAAAATTATTTGTGTGGATTTATAAACGATAACAATTATCTTAAGTGAGGTAGAAAACAAGCATACATTCAATAGTTCATTCATTTATAATAATGTATTTAATCATAAATGTCTTCCATTATTTTATTCGATCACCCCTAGATAAAGTTTGGGAAATCCTATTTCCTAAGTGTGCTTGAGGTCCACTTAGCTTTGTCATACACCCCAATCTTATGAGCCCATATGAAAAAACAAAAAGGTGGCTAACACATTACTAATTGCATCCCCATGCAACCCTCAAGCTTTTTTAGCTCACTACTTCCCATACACCCCAATTTGATAAACTCATGTGGTATTAAGTGTCAAGCAGAACTCATCAAACATTTTTGTGAGCAAGACAACTAAGATATGTCCCACGAGTCGTGGCCAACATCCTTAGTCCTCTTACCCTATGCGCATTTCCATACTAGTAGTGATCATAGCTTACCCTCACTTAGTATATCCCACGATTCATGACCATTGAACTAAGTGTGGTAGTGCTTCACTTGCCAACTATTTTTGATGGAAGGCAAGGATGATTGGATCTAACCTATACTTGAAATAAAATTTAAGTGAGGGTTCAATTTCCAAGACCTTATCGATTATTCCAAGTTTGTTTACTTAATGTTACCCTATCCTAGTGATTGCAAGCATAACCATAAGAAAAGCATTAAATAAACTATGCATGCATCTCCATTCAAACATAAATAAAAAGGTTGATCATAGGTCAATCCTATGCAATCCACTTGAGCCAAAGTGGATCTAGGTAATTCTAAGGAGCAATTAAAATGCAAAGTAGATCTTATCCTCACTTTATCCAGCTTGCTCCTTCTTGTAATGTCCACCAAATTACAAAAAGAAAATCTCAGTACCTATCATCTACTCTCATTACAATTACTATATCCTAACAAAAAATCTTATAATTTCTTTTAGGGGAGATGCATAAGATGGAGATAGAATTTACTTAAAAATAATAAAAAAATGTGAGAGTTGCAGGGCTCATTTTAATTAAAATCTAATGCAAAAAAAGTCACAAACACAAAATATCCATAAAAAGTCTAGACTCCATGATCATCCACATCCATACATGCTTAATTTAATCATTACGTAATAAATTCAAAGCATAAAAATATACCCATATTCATATTTTAGTTTTTTGAAGTTGGTAATAAATTCATGATTTTTAAAACTCATAATTCATTTTAAAAATTAAAAAAATAATTTTCACGTTTATGACAAGAGATAGGCAGCAACCTATCTACTGCTTGTCGCAAGCCTACAGTAGGCTACCACTCTACTGCACGATGCGCACACCTCAATTCCAAGCACCTATCTTGCTAGACATACAACAACGGATAGGCTGAGGCCTGCCTGTCATTTGACTGTCTGGGCATCCATATGTCAGTGACTCTTGCCCAACACTAAGTAGGCATAGACAACGTAAACATGTCATCTATTTATTACACTTAGGTGGGCCAAAATAGCCAGCTCCAGCGTATGTACACCCTGGCAGTGCGCATTACCCATCCTCTTGGGCATGCGCCAGGCATGCACACAAAGTACCTTGCCCTCATACAGCCTAGGCAACTCCTAACTCAGCATGGTGGTTAAGCTACATAGCTTAGCCATCCGGTTATCTGCCACTGCGATCCTCAAAGCAGAAGGAGGCTTTAAACCTTTTTTTATTTCATCTCAATCAATCAATTTTAAACAATTTAAAGTCATACAATTTTTTTTTCAGAATTTGAATTCCCAAATAAAAATGCAATTAAACATAATATTTCATTCGTATGAAATTTAGGCATATTACGTGAAAGTAATAAGAGCGCATAACCTAGGCTTCGATTTGATTGTTGGGTTCGTATAATCATGGGATGGGTATGCAATAAAAAATTTAAAAAATTAAACTTGAAATATTTAAAACAAATCTTGCAATCTCAAATTTAATGCGATTAATCTATTAGGGTTTTGAATTACTCACTTAATAAATAAAATAAAAGTTTGAAGAATCATATACCTGAAAAGCAGTCCTACTGATGTGGATTATAATGATATTCAGATCATTAAACTGGATTAAAAATGGATTTGCTCGGACTCCAATGGTCGTCATCTCTATAAGGTTTGAGGCAAGTCCATGAAAGTTGAATTGTTGCTAGTGAATTTAAATCCTTTGTTTGTAATCTAAAATATTTAAGAGTGTAATTTAATTCTTAAATCAACTTGTGAGGGATGGAGCCTCTTTGATGGAACAAGAATAATTCTTAAGAGAAGAAAAGAGAGAGAGACGGACGATTTCTTGTGCTTCAAGAGCTACTGAAATTGGCCCCTTATTTGTATTATGTATCTTACACAAGTCAATCTAGCTCTGACCTAATTAGGTCTCTAGCTTTTTTCTTTCTTATTTTCTTATTTTCTTATTTTCCATGTAAGACTAGAAGTATTTAATTCTCCCACCAGGACTCCTAATGAGCCTATAAACTCTTGGGCTTACACTCAATTTAATTAATTAAGTCTAATTAATTGATTTACATCAATTAATCAAGCCCAACTTACTTAGTTATTCAATTAATTAATTATTTGATTCAATTAAGGCTACCTAATCAAATTAGGCGCAATTAAATAATTATATTTTTTAATTGGTGAAGTTAATTTTAACACTTTAAATTAATGTAAGCTTAATAATTAATTATTCAAATCAATTAATTAATTCACTCTCTTGTTAGAATAGTGCCGGATGAGCCAATTAATGGCGAGCTTTTATACTTAATAAAAATAATATTATTCATAATATTTGTTCATAAATGGCATTTTTTTATGTTTAATTATTTTTGTCAATTAGATAAATTACCTAGATCATACACGACTACAGGCATGGTTACGCATATGATGGTGATCATGAAACATTCTTTTATGGCTTTGATCTTTAAATTATTTCGAATTTGGGGTTCGTTGAGACGGGACATCAATAAGTTTGATAGACTCACACACAATGCATGCTCAAAAGGAGAATGTCTCATTCTATAGATATTGACATAATGATGTTAATGCATTTGTGGGGTTTTTGTTAGAAAATAAGTACACCAAATTAACCCATGGAAAATTCTTAAATGAAAATGTTGTTTGTCGAATGAGAATTTTCTAATTACAATACTTCATTAAGTAGTCTTTCGACTTTAGGCACCATAATAACCTTATGTACGACATTATACACTTTGATTATTTTTCTGATTGCATGACAATCACAAGGAGTTTACGTTGGTTGTGTGGTGTTTGTATATGGAGGTTAATAAATGGTCAACAAAGGATCCATCAACTATCTTGTAAAATAGGTGAATCTCCTATGTTTTCATAGTCCTTGATCCCCAAGATCTTGCCCATGGCAGGATGAATATTAGACATGTGGTTTTCTAATGATTCATCAAAGGATCAATGTAACTTGAATTGGAATTATAGTTATTAAGTCAAAATAGTGTTTTGACTAATAATATATACTCTAAACATAATCAAGAAATTAGTTAATAGAAAAACTGTATTTGCATGGTACTCGTAATCGAAATAGGTTCGCTACTACTCACCTAAGACTAGGTATTCAAGATGCACTGCTAGGCCTAGTTAGTTAAATACGAGATCGAAAAAAATTTAGTGTTTAATAAGTACGAGTGTATTATGAATTTTTATTAAAAATTATAGTAAAAAAATTAGCAAAATATACATAAATAGTTAATATTTAAATTTGTAGACGAATGGGTAAAATACAAATGTAAAAGAATTATTCACAAGCAAAAATATAGTTTATTCTGACATTATTTTTATATGATATGTGTTTATACATAACTTTAAATTAAGTTATTCATAAATTAACTAACTTTAATTATTCAAAAAAAATAAAAAAATAAAAAAATAACTTTAAATTAAGTAAAACTTATTATATAAGTATTTTTATATTATTTGATTTATAATTATGACAACATAAAGATAAATATTTAATAATAAATAGTATATTCATAAATTATTTGAAATTTTATTTTTTTATTTATATGATATTTTATTAATACTTATAATAATTTTTGAATAATTTTTAAATTATATTTAAATATTATAAATATTTATTGAAATACAGTGTTATTCATAAAGTATTATACAAATAAATATAATATGAGTATTAAATATTTCACTTAAAAAAAATAGAGTATTAATCAATGGTTCATAATGTGTACAGAAAATGAAAGTATTTTTTAATTATTTTTACTTACGTGTACTATATGAGTATAATATGAGTTTTAACTAACAGAGTTGTTAGATGCTTCCCATGACTTGTGAGGTTCATAGAATTAACGAGTTCGTTCCAACCAAATTAATTAATCAAAATATTAAAATTTTCATTAGTTGCAAAAGTTGCAAGCCCATGCCTAACTTAGTTATGAACCTAAGGGGTTACACACAAATGAGATAATCCATTTCTAATATATTTTATTGATCAATGGTGTTGGACTAAGTTAATTGATAGTGATTAATTAACTTGAGCTATAATTCATATAAAGATTTAAATTAATCCATTCAATTAAATTATAAGATTATTTAATTGGATGCAATGAAGATTAGGGGCTTAAATAGTGAGTTAATTAATTGATTCGATCAATTAATTAGTTATGATTAAATTAATTTAACCTTTCTTAAATTAATTTAAGGGGTTAAATTAATTTAATTAATTAAAATAGTAGGTTTATTTTAGTTGGGCCTAATTTGATTAGGTGGCCTTTTTTGAATCAATTAATTAATTGATTAGATCAATTAAATGAATTGGGTGTTATTAACTGATGGAAATCAATTAATTGGATTTTAATCTATTACTGTCCAAGCCAATAACTCAACTAGGAGTCTGGGAAAGCAAGATAAAGGATGGAAAGGACTTGGATAAGAAAGGAAAGATGGAGACTTCTAATATGATTAGTGCTAGTCCTCAAGTGTGTATATATACACACTTGGGGGCTGGGGGAGGGTTGAAACCTATAAGAAAAAAAAACTCCTCTTATTTTGTTCTCTCCATCAAAGGTTCCAAGCATTTGCATCAATTTTAATTTTCTAACACAAGTTTTTCTAAGAATAAAATTGCACTCCCAAAATTTTAATTTGAAAAGGGAAGTTTTGATTCACTAGCTAGGATAAAAAATTTGCGGACTTGTCCAGCATGTGGATACACTTAGAGAGTGGACAATTGGATTCCTCACAAACCTATTTCAAGTTTGGGCTTAGGAATTCGGAATCCTACACTCCCTACATCAACCAAAGTGCTCGCAGGTATAAACTCACGAAACTAAGTCAATTAATTATATTAAGTGAACAATTAAAAATACAAATCGATAATCGCATCAAATCTGAGATTAGTCTTTTAAACATTTGATGTATGGTTATTTTCAATTTGTTGATAAATTTTAATTCTCCACTATGCATGTTATCCCATGATTTTGCAAACACAACAGTGGTATCAAAGCCTAGGTTTAGGCGTTCTGAATCTTTTCGCGAATCAAATCCTGAAAGTTTATGTAATAAAATTTACTATCTTTGTATGTCGTAAAATGTTTATTCATTTTTTGTTAAATTGGGATTAATTATTCTGTATTGGAGAAGAGTG
The DNA here is from genome assembly GCA_019321725.1 of Paulownia fortunei. Taxonomy (NCBI): domain Eukaryota; kingdom Viridiplantae; phylum Streptophyta; class Magnoliopsida; order Lamiales; family Paulowniaceae; genus Paulownia; species Paulownia fortunei. The sequence continues at coordinate 12,570,280 of CM033109.1, read as the reverse complement.
GGAAAAGTTCCCTTAACTTTGAAAAAAAAACTTCACCTTGAGGCATTGCGATGCCATAATGGAAATGTGGCCAACACCGCGATGCTAGTCTAGTTGTTTTTTGGCAATTTTTGGTGAAATTAGGCACCGCGGCTCCAAATATTGGTGCCATGGTCCCTATCGGGTAGTGTGATGACACGCCAGATTCGTTTCTAATTATGTAATTGTTACACATGAATTTTTAGGCTAATTCAGTTTTAAAATTTATCGTTGATTTTAAATTATTAAAAAGGTGTTTTTATGAATTAGCAAAACTGTGATACCCGAGCCTCTTACTACTCACATGGCTAAATATGATTCATGCATTATATGTTAATTTTATATGCTATTTGCATTTCTATTGACATTGCATAATTTATTTCATTTTATACGACATTCTTGAATATTAAACTTAATTTTGAAGCTCTTGCACGATATTAGTTATTGAATTTCTTAATCTAAGTAGTTGATTTTATATTGAAATAAGAAGAAAATGAGGTGGATCAATATTAGATATATATGGGATATATAGGTTATAATTTTGGAAGTGTTAAAAGTGTTACTAGTAACCTTATACGGTTTAATTTGATTTGATCAAGTTATTTCAAAAGTATATATTTGTAAATTAGTATACTTGGGATATTGGACATGATATAATATGAATTAAGTGTCATATTACAAGGCCCTTATGTGCATATGATTTTAGAAATGCAAACTAGATAATTCTTTAAGAATCGGATGCGAATCGGTTTGGAGATCGAATGAACGGATATAGGAATTACCTATGGGAATGAATGGTGATTAAGATAGGTTGCAACCAAATAAAAATAGATGAGACACACAAGATTAGGGCTGCAAGATAAGGGAGAAAATCAGATTTGCCATTTACTTGCCACCTCGTGCTTTCTTATTAAGCTTAAGCTAACATCTCAAGCTAACACCTCAAACCCTTCACCCTTAAGCAACGACCAGACCCTCATTTCAGCCATTTTCATCTTCCAAACACACACCTTAAGGTCTCCATGTGATCCAAATTGATTCCAAGTTGAAATAAAAGCAAGAAAAGCAAAGAAGAAGTGATTACCATCAAGTTAGCCTCAAAATCTGCATAGGTAACACTTATCTACGGTTTTGCCTTTGGTTTTCAGATTATTATGAATGGTTTTATGGCTTATTAAGCTTTCAATATCTATTATAAAAGTGTTAGGAAGTTTTTAGTTAGACTTTGGTGCACAAAGAAAGGGTTTTTGATCACAAACACTTAATAGGAAATACTTGTGGCAGAAACTGTCATCTTACTATTTTCTTGTGTTTTAGACTTCAAAAGTGTATGGTATGTTGAATAAAACCTATAATTATTACCATGTACATGACCATATATGAGTTAAGAGTATTGGAATGAATTTTCATCAGTTGGAAATTGAAATAGAGAATGATATTGGAGAAACACTCAAACTGCCAAAATAGCAAAATCTGTTTTGGTGTGCTGTGAAGGAAACTGAATTAAGGGAGCTAAATCGATTATTTTTGGTAATAATATGACCTGGTTGTCTCATTATATATGTT